>VZSE01002604.1:2283559-2621373 GCA_013398275.1 Promerops cafer | reverse complement strand
CCCCAAATAAATTATATAGACTATACTGGAAATGCTAAGCTTTAGGTAAAACTTTAGTTTCTTTTATTTTTTTTTCTCTCATATGAAGAACTGGGGTGAAAAGTAACAGGCCAAATTTTGGGACACTCATACCTAAAAAAATATCATTTCTTAAGGAAAAGTTCAATGTGCCTGATCATACTGGCCTGCAATGTAAGGATATGCTTAACTCTTTTCATTAGTCAGGGCCTGGATCTTAAAGCAATAATTGTTTCTTTCTTTAAGATCACAGAGTAGTTAGACTTAAACCTGAAAAATACTGCTTAGATGCCTGTCTTCCATTGAAATGATATTCAGCCAAAAGTCACAAAAATAGGACTCCAAAATGTCCTTCTCTGTGGAAATGACCAGACTTTATAATATGATTAAGAGGTGTTTCAGAGATTTTGATTAGTTAATAGATGGTTTATCCATATTTATTCCATTCCTTTATGCTTTCTATGCATACTTTTTTCTAATTTTTAACAAGCACGTCTGAGTTTTATGAGACATTTTTCTTTTATGTATCATTTATTATGCAAAGGCTCAGTCTCCAAAACCCACATCACATATGATCCAGCTATGGGAAATTAGAAATCCAGTTTAAGTCAATTGTCCAGTTCTTCTCTATCATCAACACAGAGATATTACTCAATCTCTGGAAAGCAATTCCACCCTAAACTGAAAAAAATCTCTCACACAGGCATGGAGCAATCTTTCCTTCCTTCAAATTATTATAGAGAAATATTAAAAGGCCCATGAAGGTGGAACATCTACGTGTCACCTAAACTTGTCTAAGTAACTTTAACCTAAGGTGATTTGCATTTTTCTTTTTTCAGAAACATGTTGCCTGTAATGTACTGTTATGTTCATGTTATGCTAAATTTGCCCCTTTTGTTCCCCCAAACCACATTAAAAATATGCTTTACTTTTTATTTCAATCATTTGACATACTCTGCCATAAATCCTTGGTTTCTGGGTGTGCAGTAAACCCAGTATTTTTATAAAAAGTAATATATGGAGCCCTCCAGGGGTGTGTTGCTAAGCAAACCAACAGTAAATGCTGAGTTCAGTAAATCATATCCCATCACATACAATGTCTCTTACCATCCCTTACCATCCCTGCTTTAGCTTAGTCTGAAATTCTGGATGATGCTGGATGCACAAGCTGAGTTCAGGCATCAAAGATACGACTTCTCCTAGAATATATTCCTTAAGTCAGAGGGCTCGTGGAGGTACTTGTAATCACTCGAGTTGAAGCTGTTTGAGTTTGTGTGGAGGAATTCCCTACCCACTGACCTGGAGGAGAGAGAGTGGTTGGCCTGAGGATGGTCAGGCTCTCGGGTTGGAGACAGAAACGCAGCTTTCCCGGCTGCTGACCAGCTACTCCAGCCCAGGAAAACGTGGATCAGCAGGCCTGATGTGGCTTCACTCTCAGCATGAAAAGCACAAAGAGCTGCCTCAGCTTCACTCTCAGTAAGAAAAGCACAAAGAGCTGCCTCACACTCTTACAAAGCTGAACTGCTGACAAGCTGAGCAGCTCCTCGGTGATTAGATGTGCTACCGGATAAGGTTTGGCAGTGGAAGAAGAGCAATTTATTGTGTCTCATGAGCACAAATTTATGACTGGCTGTGTGGGCCTGAGGAGACCTCAGCAGACCTTGAAGGAAGTGCCATCTAATCTGTGTATACAATATAGCACTGATGAAATTTAGCCAAGAAGCACAGGCTGCCTCCCTTGTTTGTTTGCAGAGTGCCACAAACACATTTATAATTTGGTATAAATAAAAGATAACGTTGAGTAATGACTGCAGGCAAGGCTACAGCAGTTGTGCTGGCTCAGCCATGAAAATCTGATAGTGCCAATAAAATAATAAGAAAACCATAATTAGGTTAAAGGCTTTCCCATGCTACTCATTTTCAAAGTCTTGCATAATAGACTTCTGGCTACGTCTTCTGATGTTCCTTCTGGAAAGCAAATTTATACTGATTATGCTTTTTTCCTGTGTTCTGTTTTTGTTGTGCCTAAACTTTTTTTCCCTCCCTTTGCTTTAGAATGCATGAAAAATACTTGTTTAGAAACTTAGTTATGTATGATAGGATTTCAGTTAAAGAGCAGATTCAGAAAGTGATTATGCTAAAGAGCAAATATGTTCTTTACAAGACACACGTACCAGTGGATATTTTAAGCACAGAGGAACCACACATCACAGTGTATAGAAGAGGAAATCTTAAATGCATGTAATCTTAGGTCCCAGGTTCAATCCTGTTTTTTCATGTTCTTTGCAAAATTTGAAAGGTTATGGGTTAACTAGGCATAAAATGCATATGGATGGGCAGGCTTCAGACCCAGAGCTAAGATTTTTATTTTTTTGATAGGTGATTTGGGATGCAATTCACCTATAATTTACCACTGGTGTTATTTTATCTTGACTCTTTGTTGGTCGTAAATATTAGTTGAAATTGGAAACACCTTTCAGCTGTTCCTTAATTTGTACTGATGCTTTCACCTCAGCATTTTGTATAGCCCTGTTCAGAATATTTTGTACTATTCAATTCTCTTTGGTGGAGATAAGCAGACTCAAATCAATTCTCACTGAGTTTTGTGATCATGGCAGGCACAAATGGTATTTATTTCTCTGTTGAGTAATTAGAAGTAAGTCTTCAAGGTGAACCGTGAGCTGATGAAACTCTGCTAAAACTGGGAGTAGAGGCTGTAAACCAAGTGCTGTTGTGCCCATAGATTCACCCAGAGCTGTTAAAAGAGCTTTCTCTGCAGAACCTTCCTGATGCCAGCAGGTTTCATCCACCCTGTCCTTTGTGCACACCCAAATGATCCAACAAAACCCGTTTGAAAGGAACAGAATGAAAGCCTTGGCCAGGGATTCACACATTGAATTGTGTGACTCTGGACAATATATGCTGAAATTATTCTCTGTTCACTCAAGCCTTGTCTACAACCATCCCCCAAACCATGTGGCTGTGTGATTTCCCCCTGCAACATCTCAACTCTCTTCCCCTCCTTAAAATCTTCTCTACAGATATGGTAGGCAAGGAGCAGTGGGTGATGGCCACTGTCTCATGTCACCAATTCTGGCAATACTGTGCTGAAATACAGCGGAAGAAATGGAAGCAATCTTTGTCTTACTCTGTAGAACCAGGTGAAAGAGACTGGTACTCCTGTATGCACAGTGTGTGCAAAATAAGGGATCTCTCAAAGTTGGAGCACTTTGCTTCTCTCTTGATGCTGTGTACAGGATGAAGAAGGGAACTGAATGAGAAGGCTGAAAGGAGACAGTTCTAGCTCTGGTTAACAAGAGTGCCAGCTCTCACTCCTCTTCTTCTCTGAATATAACTGAACAAAAATAAATAAAATTAATCAACAAAGCATATTTGGCTCATTTGCTCATTAGCTTTTAGGATAAGAAATGCTCTTTAAAGCAATTGTGAGATAGGTTAAATAAAGAAGTGAAGGAGAATAGCATCTCTTTTTACCAAAGCACTAGGGTAATTTAGGGGATGGGTAAGGAAAGCATCAATGTTAGAGTGGTCTAGACTGTGATCAGTGAAAGATGGGTCCTGCAAACGATGCAGCTCTTTGTCATGTTTTGGGGCAGTGTGCCAGAGTGGACCTACACAGGACTGAGGGCTGTCCTGGATGGAAACCTCTCTCCTGCCACCCACAGGTTTGAGCAGGGCTGAATTTAAAGCTGTTGGGTAAATACTGGCCATGGTATTACTTTGGCTCTCTCCAGGTCATTATTCCTCTTGGTTACTGAAATTATCTGAGGTTAAACACCTACTACTTACAATGATAATGATCACCTTCATTGGCCTCTAAGAAAAATAGAAACTTGTGTATTGTACATGTAGGAATTCTGTCAAGCAGCCTTACCTCCAGGTGACAAACTCTCCTTTTCTGCAGTGGCAGACTAGATATTATTAAGGCTCTGTAGAATAGTTCGTGTAGCACATTGATTTTAATAAAATACATATTGATTATAATAAAATGTCAGTCTTCCTGCTTGGAACATAATATCTAGCTGTCATTAGCCAATGTTAAATTTTTATTAAATCAATATTATGTGCTCCCTTTAATTAAGAAGAGATTGTCTTTGACCTAATTTGTGCTGCTTGAATGAAAATCCAATCCGAGTCAGCAGAAGACTGGACTCTTTTCAAGAAAAACCCATAAAATTAATATGTACATACATTCATATTTCATTAGTGGACATAGAGTCACATATATCAAGTCAGTTTAGAATTTTATTCATTAGAAAGAAGGGTATTATTAAAAGCAACTTTTTCAGCTTTTCTGGAGCTCCTCAGCATCTCACAGTATCAGGTCTGTGAGAATACAGCAATTTTATAAAAATTCTACAGCTGGAGTTTTTATATTATTATATATACCAGGAAAACAAAAGTGTTTTTAAAATCTACAGTTTTCATCAAAAAGACAGATGACACTTCCTTTATCTAACAAAATGCCCACTTTGTATTCACTTGTATAATCTAATAATTGAACCACACAGTTAGACCCATTATAACAGCCTAATTTATAATAATTTCAGCTCAGTCAGAATTCTTCCTGGAATGTATTTCCTTCTAAGTTTACATGAGGAGAAACGGAGTATTTTAACTGAATAACTACATGAAGAAAAACTATTATATCTTTGCTTTTGTTAATTTTTCTCTCATAAGAAGTATTTACTTAATCATGAAGAGTGAAATTAATGCAAGGCTGGGAGTTCAAACATAACAAAGTGGCTGAAAAACAGCTTCACATGTCTCACCAAGCTGTTCTAAATGTCATGTACTACAGCACCAGAAGTTGGAGGAGGAAATAACAATGAGTTCACAAAATGTCAATCACCTGGAGGCAAAAAACATCATAAGATTTCTGGAAAATTATGACTAACATAATTATCCTATTGATTAACATGAAAACTGAGTTAATGTTTTCCTAAATTTAGATTTTACTGTTTTAATCTATATCATGGAAGCAAACTGGTAAAGTTGGAGCCTGTTGTTTGCAAGGGTATAAAATCTTTTTGTTTAGCACTATCTTGCTCTGTCCACTGCAGTGGATTCTTTGCTGTGTTTGAGCATCTTCTCAGCTTCTTATACACCCTGTAATGCCTCTCAGCTATGTTAAGGAGCTGTACACACTTACATAGTTTATTACCAATAATACATGTAATTGTAATAATAACTTGCTGGAGGAAAGAAGGGCTGGGGAGAATATGAAAAGACATTTTTCCAGACAGATCTGAGAGAAGGAGAAAGAGAAGTGGAGAGCAGTCAACAGTGCTCTCAAGCACCATCATGTGAGCAGCAGTAGGTAAGATATGCAGCACTCTGAGCAAGAGACACAAAGCATGAAATGACTCAAAGGGAAGTGATGAGACTAATTTATGATGGTAAGGAAGGAAGAGGAATTAGAAGCAAAGTCATGGTTTAACAGGGGCGGGGAAGAGATGAGAAGTAAAGGGAAGGTAACAAACACTCCAGAATTAAGGGACCAAGGTATCACTGCACAGTTGCAAAGATTTATTTTTCCCTGTTTAGTTTGATTTCAGGTGTAATTTTTCATGCATTTATTAATAATCAGTGTTCAGATATTGTCCATGCTGACATAAACCTGTAATAGTATCTCCACGTGGCACACCGGGGTGGTTTTGGAGACAGGACTCCAATTCCCTGGGAAATAGAAAGGGAGCTGTCCCAGCAACCAAACTCCTGCACCTCGTGCTGTGACTCACTGGTATCACAGGTAGGTCTGTTCAGCTACTCTGTGCATCACAGTGGTAAAGATCTACCCCTGCTTCAGTCCCAGTACCTGGAGGTCTTTCAGTGTCTGACCTCCACATCCTGACCATTACAGAGCATCTGACATTTTTCCAGTCAAGGTTTCTGTGCAGTCATTTTGTGTGTGAACTGACAAGAGACAGGAAGAATTTGTAAGCAGTGGGGTCCAACCTCTTCTTTATCACAGTTCACCTGGGCTGTGGGTCTGGTGCTGTGTGTCCTGCCTGAGGGTTGGTCCCTACACCCCAGCTCCTTGCAGGCAGAGCAGCTCAGCCCATGCAGAAGGCTTTAAGCTCAATGATGTAGCTTTTAGGGCACAGAACTCTGTGCAAACACAAAGGCAAGACAGAGTGAATTGTGACCATGGAAGGGGTCTGTGAAGTTGCAGAACATATAGAAGAACCATAAAGAGGAGACAAAATACACAACAAACATGGGTTTTAGATGTAGGGATATTGAGTGGCATATGGCTGTGCATGTAAAGCACTAAATCAAGTGTGTGCTGGTACATTTAGGAAAAAATATGGGGAAAATAATAGGTTTTTTTTTCAGACAGAGGGAATCAATTTGTCCTGTTTGTATCAGCTTGAGTTCTGTACTTGGTTACTCAGTCCATGAACATCATTAATTATATGTTCTCTAGAAAGGACATAATGACATGTATTATTACCTTTGATAATTCCCAGAATCAAGGTTTTCACTTCTTGTTCACCATGAAACCTTCAGTTTTGCTGAGGGTTTGAGGTTTGTGAAACTGGACATGAGTATGGAGATACTCTATTTGTGCAGTATTGAGTTGCAGCAATTCAGCATAAAGGGTTTATATGACAGTGGAGAGGGGCTGTGCTTGAATGAGCTGACTGTTCCTGCTGCGTTTTGTGGGATATTTGATGGAGTTACCTTTTGTGTTAAAGCTCCAGAAGAATGACTTTCTGAGACCTGAGTGCAGCTGTTGCATAAGCTGCACTGAGCTGACAAGGTCTGTGTTGTCCAGTCTCTTTGTGGTCTACATTTAAATTGATGTTCCTCTACACTTCCAGTCTGGGCTGCTGCTTGCACGTAATATTCTTTCCCCTTTGAATTCTCCATGCAGCTCGGTGAATGAAATTTGCAGTCCTGGCTTTCACCACACTGGCTACACAGGAAGCTTCGATTGAGTTTTAGTGTTGAAGCTTCACTGTGATTTTAAATAGGGTCAGTAGCCTTGATAAGGGCAATTTTCTTCAAGGACTGGGAGTGGGAAGCAGGGATCATAATGAGGAGGATTCAACCAAATCTTGAAAGAATGAGAGAAAGAAGCTATAACTAAACTTCAGAGGAAGAAAGAGCAAATCTTGACTGGCCACTGGTACTTTGATAAGTGTGGAGAACAACAGAAAAGAGGGCAGTCAAGCCCTTCCTCTCACTGTGAAGCTGCTGAATATGATCACTGGCTGCTTGCTAGTGTTCACACCAGACACGTGTCAGAGAGAGGTATTGAAGGGACTTAGAGTCCCCAGAAACTGCCTTGTGTTCCCTTATCACAGAATCACAGGTTGGAAGGGACCTCTTGAGATCATGGAGTCCAACACCCTCTCGCCTAGAGCAGGTTACAAGGTACCATCCAGGTGGGTTTTGAATGTCTACAAGGAGAAAGGATTCACAACTTCCCTTGGCAGCCTGTCCCAGTGCTCTGCCACCCTCAGTGTAAAGATATCCTTCCTCATATTGAGGTGGAATTTCTTTCTGTCCCTGTGAACCACCAGAAAGAGTCTGTCACCATCCTCTTGACACCCATGTTTGAAATATTGATATACATTGATGAGATCCCCCTCAGTCTTCACTTGCTAGACTAAACAGGCCCAGCACCTGCAGTCTCTCCTCTTCAGAGAGATGGTCCACACCTCTCATCATCTTTGCAGCCTCAACTGGACCCTCTCCAGTAGCTCCTTGACTTTTACTGGGGAGGCCAGAACTGGACGCAGCAGTCCAGATACGGCTTCAGCAGGGCTGAGTAGAGAGGGAGGATCACCTCCTTTGACCTACTGGCCACACTCTTTCCAATGCACCCCAGGAAACCACTGGACCTCCTGGCCTGCAGGGCACTGCCAGCTCATGGTCACCTCATCATCCACCAAAACTCCAAGGTCCTTCTCCACAGAACTGCGCTCCAGGAGGTCAGATCCCAACCTGTGCTTGTACCTTGGGGTTATTCCTCCCCAGGTCCAGGAGCCAGCACTTGCCCTTGTGGAACCTTGTTAGGTTTCTCTCTGCCCAACTCTCCAGCCTATGGGAGTCTGGCTGAATGGCAGCACAGCCTTCAGGTGTATCAGCCACCTCCCCCAGCATCATATCATCAGCAAACATCCTGAGGGTATGTACATTTTGTGCCTTTGTCCAGGAAGGGACGAGGGGAATGATTTCCTTCATGCCCTTCAGCAACTGAGATCATCCCAATTTGCTTCAGTTTCCTCCTCTTCAACAGACTTTATCTTTGGTAATAAATTAGCTAAAGCTGTCAAGTTAGTTGAATATGCAGTACAAGCATCAGGTGGAAGGGAAGGAGATTATTTCCAAACATATTTCACAGTTTATGCGGAACGACTCTTACCATATAATCTTGTTGATTGCCAGGCATTGAAACAGTGCAATTTTCCTTTAAACCGTGAGATCTGAATGCAGTTGCTGAGGACTCGGCAATTTTAGATTTCTTTTCATAATCTACTTATGCTAACTTCTGGTAGCCACTGCTATCTGTGGAAATCTAGCTGGCTTTCTCCCTGTTAGTGAAGTCCCAAATAAACAGTTTAATCACCACTAAAAAGTGATATTTACATGCAACCAACTTAATGATACAGATGAACGATGGCAAGTGTTACAGATACTTTAATTTCTGCATATTGGAAAACCTGAGGGGTTCCTGGTTTGTTTGCAAATCAGACCTGCCTTAGAAACAGTAACAAAAGGATTTTAATAGCATTCTGTCCTTGGAAGCTTCTGAAACTCACTTCTGCACAGCCACACAGCTCCTGCTTTCACTTAATTGAAACTATTTGTTATTACGTGATGGTATTTATTTGAACACCCCTTGTACCAAAGGAGTCCCAGTAAGACTGTACTAGTTTCTTGCCGGCAAAATAAGCTCAACCCTGAAATAACTAGGATATCAAAAGTCTGGAGAGCAATAGAAAAGATGAACTGCAAAGCAAGCCAAGTCCCTGCAGCTTACTGGCAGTGCTCAGCTTGCAAGGATCTCCCTGTTTCAGTGCTGCTCTTATGACAGTTTTTGAGCAGGTTGCAAGTGATTTTTTTAGATTGGCACTTAGAAAAAGAGTCCCCAGAGCAGGGACAAGATAATTTCTCTGTGATATCTATGAGAAAAGTGATAGAGCATCCCAGCAGATACACAGGCCCTCAACTTTTCACTGCAGTGCTCTTGTTGCAGATGCAACGTCGGAGAATTTACAGCTGCCTGACCATGCTGAGCCTTTTACCTCATCAGGGACGGAGAAGGGCCATACAGTAATGCATATTGATCCATGCCCCTAAATGTAGTTTATGTCTTATGTTTCTGGGCTGAACTATATCAAGGGGAAAGCAGACCATTACAGCCCAGTCTCCCATGTGCAGATACAGCATGAGTGATGACAAGCCTTTCAGTCTAAATGGATGTAGGCACACACAGGATGATGGCTCAGATGGACTAGCTGGCCATAACTGAGTGGATGAGCATGCTTAAGCCTGCCACAAATCAAAGGTAAAATGAGTTAGCTTGAAAATCAATAAAAGATCTTAAGAGTACTCATTTGATTGTTTGTGATAGCTTGGCTGAGCTGGGGTACATTGCTAAGTGACAAGATCGTGTGAATATGCCTGAACCTTTCATGCTTGGGGCAGTAGTGAACTTCAAAGAGACATTTCCCTGTCCTGAGAAGTGCAAAAGCAGCCAGTAGTGCACAGGAGGCATTGCTTCTTGGCAATGTTAATGTAATAACAAGTTATTACAAGTTATTACAGTTGTGTAGTTATTACACAAGCAAGTCCTGGAGAGTACTGGGAAGAAGCTAGATGGTTCAGACCAAGAAGGCATTCTCTGGGAATTTACCCAAGATTTTTTTTTTTTAGAAAAAAATACCTACTGTACTCCTGAAACCACCACAGTGAAATGATGGAGGAAAGGAGAACCTGTCTTTTGCTGCAGGGAAAAAAGATCTGAGGAGGGTTAGGAAAGCAGAGCTCTGCTGCATGATGATGACTGGGTTTTTAACATTTTGCTCATCACTTGGGCTATGGGAAATAGCCAAACACATCCAAATTGGACTGTCAGGGTTTCTTTTCTTCCTCTCCCTCCTGGAGAGATTCAACTTCAGCTGTATTGGAAGTTAGTAATTTCCTTAATGCTGGCAAGTGTAAGATATATTTTATGAGGTATCTTATGGAACTGATGGGGGAAATAAATAATAACAATATTAATAAAAAAAGAGTGTTATCCAAACTGAAAGTGTTGCAAGGATAAACAAATCAGTAAAAGGTGCAGTATTCTTATGATGCAGTAATTTTATGAGCAAAAATTTTTCAGATGAACTGAAGCTATCATCATTATCAACTAATAACTCTAAGAATGACTTATCTAACTTGCTACTGCCTATAGTATTTCTGGAGTGTGAAGGAATTTTAAATTGTCTGTAAGGAACTGGTGCTGCTTATGGGACATTAGAATAAACGAACCAGAGCATTTAAAGAGTTATTTTTTCAGAAGAAAAGAAACAAACATCTTTCACAAAAATCCATAAGGGTGTATGTATTCTATGGCTTCTGCAGTATCTGTGCTGTTCTTCAGCATAAAGGTGGAATTAAATCTGGATCAGGTCCTCTTGCACCAAAGAACCACCAGTAACATCAAAGAGCATGTGTCCCTGGGGTGGGCTGAACTCCACTGCAAAGAGGCTGGGGCAAAGTACAGCAGTATCCAAAGAGATATGTGAAAATTACAGAATTGTCTACATTGTTTACTGAAAGTGAGCCAAAAGATGCCATTTAAACTTGTAACAAGAATGTGTATGCAATTTGGAGAAAGTAAAATAATTAGTTCTGCTTTTACTTTTTCTTCCTTTTTGTTTTTTGTGGTTTTAGAACAGCTGCTAAATAAACAAAGAGAAACAACAAAGAATGTCAAGCATCCATTCAAGAAGAATTAACCTTTTAAAAGCAGAATTAGATATCAAAACAAAGCTGGATGGTTTAGAATGAAAACTTCAATTTTGGAAATGTCACCACTAATCTCCTGCATCTTCCCCATAGCCAGTCTTGTTTTCCTACGCCCACTGAAAAGGACTCAAGTGGTCACAAGTTTTTATTCAATGTAAATCTGCTTGGTGAATTTGCTATTTACTGAGGAAATCAAACAAATAGAAAAGAGAAAATCTCTCCCTTTTGATCACCTCTCTTTCTGCTTAGATAGGGCAGGGATAGTAGCAATTATTTTGAGAGCAAAATAAATCAGCCACTGCAGGACTGTTGACACTCATGGTCATCTGACAGGATTTCTGAAGGACTGCTACTTCAGCTGGAGATTCCTCAATCCCTTTAATGCTCTGCCCCTGCTCCAGACACACCTGAGAGAGGAGCTGGCAGAAGTCAATTACACCCACAAGTGATGTGGGGCTCCTTCCCTGTCCCAGGAGCAGGCTGTAAACCACTTTTGCGGAGGTAGTGAAGCTACTTCTATAGGAATGGTACATCTGTGTGAGGTTTAACTGAAAAAGAACTAATTTGAATTAGAGCTAATTAATATGTACAGGGCTCTGCTCCTGTAGAAAGCAATGAAAATCTGTCCAGTACAGCTGCAACGTGGTTTTTTCCTTTTTTTTTTTCTGTTAGTTTTGTAAAATGAAACGAAAAAGAAAAGGTAATCCAGAAGAGTGCACTGCATAAACTGGGAAGCTGTAATTTAGTTACTGAGAATTTTGGGCTTTCTGTGCTGAGGGGCACTGACCCTCAGAAAAGCACTGCATGTGGTCTGAGGCCATGGACAAGGCTTCCAACACTGTAACTTGTTCAAAAAATGTTTCTTGGCTCATTGAAACATATCAGCTTGACAAAAAATTAGTATTTTTCTCTTTAATAATTGAATCAGGCCAAAATAATTCATTTTACACTGTTTGGAAAAGATTGTTTAATTTCTTTAATTTCAATTTTTTTAACTCTACATAGTTATAATTTAACAGAGGCTTCTCCTATATGTTTTCTCTAAACTTTAAAAAGTTTTTAAATGCCAATATTCTAAAATACAGTTGTAATCAATTATCATGTATATTGAGAAAATATATATAATTCAACGTGATACCCTTACATCATAGTTGAAATATTTCAAGTGCTGCAGAACAATTTCTTAGCTTTATTTAACAGGAACATTTGATTAAGAATAAATCATATTTAAAATGCCAGAACAGTGTGTGTGTGGTGAAAGTTTTGCATTTCCAGTAATCCTGTGATTTTGTAATTCAAAATCAGGCGGTCCTGAAATTTTTTTTCAGTATCTTATACTGAGAAATGTATTTGATTTCAAATAGAGTATCACTGCTGCAAAGAACACAAAATACACTCAGGTAATTTCCACAGGGAGGAGAATGCTAATTAGTTACCTCAATGACTGCTGTAGCCTTTTGAAACCCTGATCACGTTTCAAACAATCTCAGTGGAAAATCAAAAAAAGAAAATAGTTTTCCCACATCAGAGGTGGAAAGCTGACTACATCCTCAAGGGCACAGGTGGGCCGAGCATGGAGGTGTCCTGGTGCTTTGCAGCAGGCATGGGAATAATAACTGCAAGAAACTTTTGGGAAAATGTGACAACTTTCCACCATTTCTTCAGCAAAGAAGGGATGATTGCCAAGGGCTCAGTCAGAAACAGTCCCACAGTCAGACAATGACAACAGCTGGGCTCACTGGGTCACTTGCTCCCTTTGTCAGGCAGGGCAGTCTGACTTCACTTCAGCTGTACAGAATCCTTGGCACTGAACAGGGGTATCATGGCAGAGGCTCTATGTGTCATTAACAGAAAAGCAGCAAGAAGGCAGCTCGCCCCTAGATGCTTCCCTTCTCCTCTCCCTGTTATTGAAAACTGAAAAAAGTGGGAATTGCATAATGGAGTGAGTGGATCCATCACAATTCATTCTACCACACTGAAAGGCTTCAACACATGCCTGTTGCTGCAAGACAAGCTCCAGGATTCCAGGTTTCAAATCCAGGATGATTGGTTGTTCTCTCAGTGGATCTTTTAATACTCTGAAAACGAAGTAATTTGTTCTCATTTGTGAAGAAGAAGATGATGCTCTTCATCCATTAGAATTACTCTTGTGTTTATCTCCAAGTGCTTTGGAATGGAGGGCAGCCTTAGCTCTATTCATCAGTCCTGGAAGGAGGGATGGTTTTCCCAGAGGCCAGTGGTAAGGCAAAGACCTGAGATCCCTGCCTACTTCTGTTTCCTAAGAATTACCTCCTGAGGGCTGAGGCCACAGCTCTCTGGGCATCATCTCTATCTCCTGGTGCAGGTACATGACTCCAAATTTGTTTTCTGGCACCGTGCCACATGGATATGAGTGGCTATGTGACTTCTGGATCACTGTTTCTGACTCCAGAAGTTTCAAGACAGACTCCACAAATGTTTGCCCAATCTGTGATGTTCTGAAACAAAAATGTCAGGCTTAAGGAAGTGGCATTTCACCCATACATTACTCTCCCTGTCCATTTCTCATCTCTGTTTAGTTAAGGCAGCATACTGCAGAGTGTTTGTTCCCAATAAGACTAATTACTGTGCCCAAACACGGTAAATTATTTAAAAAGACATTGCATATGGACACAAGGCACGATAGGATAAATTAACTAGTTTACAACTGTGTAATAATCCAGCACAAATTTGCTCAGAGTGCAATGCTCCCAGGCAAGGCAGCACATGGAAAAGGGTTCTTCAGAGGGATTGAAAATTTATCCTCTATGATACAGAGATATTTCAGAGCTCCTTTAAAGGATCGTTCTGTAAAGAGGAAAGAAAATTGCAACTTCTACATGCAATTTGTTTATGAAATATAGCTGCTGGGAGTATCTTAGAGAAAAAATATCTACACAAATGGATTAAGACATTGGAGATGATTCACATAAATGTCTTTCTTCCTATTCAGCTTAATTAACTTCAGAGTAGATGAATTCTTATTGGTGTAGTGGAAAGAAAATGAAACCAGTGTCAAGAGAAAATCTTCTGCATACAACTGCTTGGTATAGCCCAATTTTGGATGTTGTAAAAGCATAAAATTTTTGTTCATTAAATTTTAAAAGCTTTCTGACTTCCTGGAATTATAGCATGGAGTTGTAAATGTTGTGTGAAATGAAATGTACTTTCCCACACAAACAACATGCAGTGGGAGAGCTCTGGAATTACTGTTATGGTCTACTATCTGCAATAATACTTAGATAAGTCAGCCATTAAGATAAATAAATAAAAATACCCCCCACAAAAAAAAAAAAAAAATCACTGAAAATAAGAAAGGATGGAGATATTTTGAAGTACTCTGCTTGTGTGTAGAGAAAATCCATAGCAAATTTGTATACTTAAGTAAAACATTTTCAATATTTTTGACTCTTCCATTCTCTGTTCCTATAGGCAGAAATTCTTTTTGGACAGAAGGACCCTTATTGCCAGATCAAAATCCTCTTTTTATATATTCCTGCATTCAGCAGATGAAAAGGGTTTTATAAAGACATGCCAGACTGAATTCAAACTTCACCTAAACACACAGTTCTCAAATCTGTGTGACCAGATGTCCTCTGACTGTACTCATTATAGGGGGATGTAAAGTCTGAAGTCTGATGAATGATTCCCAGCTGACCCTCACTGGTAAGGCCTTCTTCCAACTTGTTATTAAAAACTTATAATAACCACATTTTAATAGCCGTTAAAGAGCTTCCCTCAAGTATACTGTCTTGGCCATTTCCTTAGAGGAAACTACTCATTATATAAATTTGCAATAATATGGTGAAGAAATACAGCAGCATTATTAAAATCCAGATTACTTGCTCAGAGACTTCTCCAGGGCCTCAGGCTGCTATTTAAACTTAATTTCATGTAAACTACACCATGAAGATACAATGCTACTTGCAGGAAAAACAATATGTTCCTGCAGAGTGGAAGCTACTACCTAAGTTTCGCTCCCAATAAATTTTTTACCACTTGAAAATTTCTTTTGCTTAAAATTACTTTGAAGGGGTAAAAGTTCTTTTGCTTCTCTTCTCTTCTCTTCTCTTCTCTTCTCTTCTCTTCTCTTCTCTTCTCTTCTCTTCTCTTCTCTTCTCTTCTCTTCTCTTCTCTTCTCTTCTCTTCTCTTCTCTTCTCTTCTCTTCTCTTCTCTTNTCCTCTCCTCTCCTCTCCTCTCCTCTCCTCTCCTCTCGTTAAGCAGCATGTCCAACATATCATATGCTTGTCGTCTAATCCTCTCTCCACTGGGAAAAGTCTATTGGACAATGTTTTTTTCTGGCCTTTTTCAAAGGCAATTCACCATCCTGACATAGTCGTATGATAGCGAAGGGCAAAGCCAAGAAATTCTCTTAAGCAAGGAAGTTTTTATCCCTTCGTCTCAGACTTGTCACCATCACAAGTGCAGCATGCGTGGAGTAGACATAAACAGGCAAAGGTCATTGCAGTTGGTGATAAAGAGGGGTTTTTTTAAGGTTTGTTTTTCTTCTTTTTTGGAGTAGAGACCTAGCATCGTGATTTTCCAGGAAAGGGAACAGAGATGGTGCTTTGGGACAGTCTGCATGGTGGCTTTCAGTCTCCGGAACTCATGGGATTGTTAACCCTGACGCAATTTAGAATCTGCACTTCTGGGGGGAGGGGATGGGGGGGTGTGAGGATGAGGCTGAGAGCTGATTTAGCATCAAATTAGGAAAACTTCTCAAAGAGCAGAACAGAATATCACTCCCAAGGAGTCTGGTCTAGAGCTCCAGTTTTGAAATTGAGACAAATCTGTGTTCTGTCCCAAACTTACCAAAATTGTTCCACAAAAACATAGTGTCATCTTTAGAACTATTGCTTGGCTCAGGAAATGGAGTCAGAACTAATGCAAGACTAGTTAGCACATCTTGAAAGGCACAATATCCTGTGGTTTCCTCCAAGGTCTGTGTTGCTCCAGAGGTTCATCCTTTGGTTCTGTCTGAGGGAAATCCCTGTTGGGCCACCCAGAAGCTGCTGTGGCTGTTACCAGTGACACTCGCAGCACCTGAGGCCCCTTTGCAGCTGCACACCCCACACTAACACAGTCAGACCAGGTTTCCTTACCTGCTTGACACAAGGTTTCCCATAGCAGAGCCTCAGATGTCCAGATCCTTAAAATAATTTAATCTTGGCACAGTAACTAAACAAAAAATAACAGCTCAAGCTGGTGCTTCCAAGGAGAGACCCCAAGCAAAGGAACCTCTGGGCTTTTGTCCCCTCACAGTCTAAGGCAGGAAAGTCTGGGGCTCATTGGCTCCTGCCATGTCTCTGAGTGTCCACTCCCAGCTGTGCCCAAGGTTTCTGTGCCCTTGGTTGTGCAAAGGGTCAGCAGCTCATGGCCTCTCATCTGGGGCTCAGGTTCCTGCCCCCCAAAGCTCCACCTGCAGCTCCCACTGCTGCTGCCCACAGAGATCCCTGCACGGGATATGTTCCTCAACATCTGCGTCTGTACTCCCAGGCGAATCAGACTGAAGTGTTGGCAAAATTAACCTCAGTGGCCAAACACATGCCAGAGGTGTGCCTTTCAGCCACTGACCTCACCCCTGCTTGAGCAAGAGCTCAAGTCAACTTTTGATGGACATGTGTGAAACCTTCTGAAAAGCTTCCAGGAAATTTGAGTGTGTGTGAAGGACAAAATGTTCACATTTTTAAAGTTTCTACCATGCCTGTAAGCCACAGAGGATGGCTTATGGTGAGAGGAGATCAAGCATTTGGGTAACTTAGTTAACTTTTATAAAAATACTAAAACATTTCACAGATGAGTACAAACATTTTAGGAACTGATAGTGTGTGCAAAGACAGACCTCACAAACCTTGACTTGTGTAACTTACAAATATTGTGTAATGGTTCAGATACTATTGGATTCCTATGCACAAGACAGTTGATCTATAAAACATATGGCATTTTAAAATATTGATCTCTTCTGTGCCAGTGAGTAAGAGATATTAGTGTGGCATGGGATTCCGTTTGTAACGCTGGGATTAAAGGCAGGGAAGTGGAAAATTGGAATAGACCTGAATTCATGTGAAGTGGAAAGTACAGCTGGCAGTGTTACTAAAGCAGGAGAATAACAAATAAAAACACGTATTTCTAAAAATCATATTAAAACCCCACGTAACAGCTACTGGGGTAACAGAGTAAATATCCAAATGAATGTTTTATATTAGGTTGCTTTTAATTCTACTGGTCATGTAGTCACAATATAGTGACACACATCAGAATGGGACAAAATAAAGAGTAATATCAAACAAAAAACAAACATACATTTTTTCTACAATGTAAACATCTGTGCCACATCATTTTAAAGTGCTACTTGATCTGAGTATGTAATCTGTGCCATGAAATATATGTTTCTGAAATAAAGAAAACAAAGCAACCAACCCCCAACCTTTGCTCAATTCCTGCAGATTGTTGCCTTGATCCTCGGCTGATGAACTGATTTAAATTGGGATTTTATTCTTCTCTCTTTTCTTTTTTTGGACCCCACTCTCTAACTTACTCTGTTTTCTTGGTTGGAAATGTGGGATAATTGGGAATAAATTCCAGAAAATATAAGTTTTAAGTGTTTCTAGTGTTATTCATAGTAAAACTAATTTTTTTCTTCCTCTTTTCTTTCTTTTTCTATTTAGCCTGTTAATGAGACTGATAACTTGTGTTTGATCATCATGACAATTTTAGGACAACAGCTTCAGTGCTTGTCTGAAGCTGCTAATACCTAATCAGAACATTTCATTAAAACAAAAAAAAAAACAAAACACCAACAGAAAACCTAAAAACCCAATAAGCCAGAAGCTTAATTTCTATGAAGATTTTACCTGGTGTAATGTGAAGCCAGTGGTTCTTGTGCTTTTCTGTGATAGATTGAGTCCTTTACTACATGGCATTTTCTCTCTGTGAAGGCACTGCTATATTGCAATTAAGTAACTATTGATCTTTTTTGATGAACAGATTGAGCTCTTTAAGGCTTTTATTATGAGCATTTTTCAGCCCTAAAATCACTTTAATTTTTAAAAGTGATCAAAGGTTAGCTGAACCCTGGTAAAAAGTCATATATCTCTTCAGCTCACTGTACTTTCTTCCTTCAGTTCCATAATAGTGCAAAATGAAGTGCTTTTAGTTTTTTATGCCATTATCATTAACATGATATAAAATGACACATTGACACAATAGATTATGTAGTTTTTACACCGAGTTTAATGTTGTTCTATTGAAATTAATGGAAATCTTACCAACTGTTTCAATGGCAGTAGAATTAAACCAATATTGAGTAGTTCTGAAACCCTCAATTCAGATATATTTCTGTCCTAAGATTCTAGGGGAAATGTGCCAGAGCAGATGCAGTTTCATTGTGACTGGTGTTAAGTATTGACATTTTAATGGCAATCATTTTATTGGAAGCCTCAGACAACATGATCTTCTATGCCCTCTCTCTCTCTGTCTCCTAACTCAAATGTCATTATAATAATGAAAAATATTTCTGAGATTTTATTTGGGTTTGTATCTGACCCTGGTCTTGAGAATTAAGTGTTTGGAGAATCAAACAGACCACAGAGGACTTGGTATCTCAGATGGCCTCTAATGCATCCTGTGGGTAAGCCAGGCATATGTCACCAGGGACATCGGAGTTCAGTCTCTTTGCTGTTCACAGCACTGGGGAAGTCAGCAGAGGGGCTCCTATTTCCTTGAATAGGCTCTTGACTGAGCCCTACAGGTTGTTACTTTTAACAGCCATCTTACTTAAAGGTTTTAGTGGAGGAGTTGTTTTAAGGAAAAAGTAAAAGAATCCAGATACCCCACCCCATTTTGCATAAATAACACAGGCAACAGAGACATGTTTTCCTTTCAGAGGACAAATGCCAAAGAAGCCGGAGCACTCGGCAGTGTGTGTGGGACAGGTCCCTGTGCCTGGGTCTCTGCCGAGCCTGGAGAAGGCCTCATCCCCTCGTACGCGGTCAGTGGTGTCAGCGCTCCCATGGCTGCCAGCTGGACGAGGCACCGTGCTCCACCACCCTCAGGGCCCGGCCACCCCGCCAGATTTCAACCCAGGGGAGGGTGTGCCTTTCCCAAAGGGTGCACCTGCCAATGTCAGCCTTGAGCTGGGGTTCAGCCACACGGGAAAAGGTGGAAGTTAGCCAAGTATCACAAGCCGGGACGGTGTGAGAAACATTCACCAAACATAAAAATGGCACAAATACCAGGCAAAATAAGGTGACAGGCCACATCATTCTTTACAGTTCTTAGTAAATTCATGCCTCCCACAATCCTGAAACAATTTTGAATAAGAACAAGGAAGGAAACCTCTTACACTTCCAGTTTGGCTTTGTTTGTTTGCTTTGTTCTCTTCAGGCAATAAACGCTAATGACCTTGGCATTAGATATCCCTGGAGGGATTAAGGACTAATTTAGATGAAGACTTGCTCTTGTCTTGTTCTATTGACATAGAAATGATGAGGATAAAAATCACTGTGATCATTTCAGAGACAAATTTAGCGTGTCTCTTTCCCAACAGCTGAGCAACAGGTACAGACTTAGACAGGGGTCTGGAGCTGGACTGTGCATCTCTAGTAATTTAACTAAAACTTTGCTGAAATTCCTGTCTTCCTTTGAATATCACCACAGGATTTAAAATTACACTTAGCCAGTCCACATTTTAAATAGACATTTTTATTACTACTTTAATAATTTACTGCACTAGCAGAAGGAAGGGAAGATAATAAACTGGAATTTTTTTATTAAAATTATTTTTTACAGTGAAAATTTATTTTTTACAGTGAAAATACACAGAAATTGATAATTGTTACTTTTAAGCCACATTTTGCCAAGTTTCAGTTTTGTCAAGAAAAAAACCAATTTTTTAAAAAGAAGCTGGAAATAATCAATCTTTTGGTTTGGAGACTTCTGAATACCTTTTGGAAATACTCTAAAGTGTTTTTAGTAGAGTTTATAGATAAGGTAACAATTTTCAGAAAAGAATTATTATTGCTATGGTTACTGTTATTATTTATTCTATTCTTCTATTAAGAAGGTTTTAAATATTGGCTGATTTATGAGTGAGTTTTCTCCCCATGTAAGACTTTCAGTATATTTTGGGCTAAGAAGGTTTTGAAGTTTTTGTTTGTGTTTCTATCCCTGTTTTAATGGCTTTTGGAAATTTAGTGACAGCTTTAGCAGATACAGACACACACAGAATGTGGGAACCTACAGTGCTTGTTAAATGTTATAAATACTCTTAAAACTAAAAGTACAGCAAGCACTTCATAAACAGTTCTAATTTATAAGTAATTTAAATTGTTTATAATAGGTAAGGTATTTGAGTTAAGAATACATTTGACTGTGACTGTGGGAAGTGCTCTGTAAACAGTTGACTGCTTTAGGCATTTACTTAGATTTCAAATTCCATTTTTCCTGATCTCAGATACAATTATTTTCCTGCTTTTTCATGAAACCATCTCCTCCCTAAAAAGAATTGCCATAAGCTTTTCATCCCTCTCCTCATCCTTTCAAGAACCTGAAAGCTGAAAGTATTTCATGCTTCAGCTAGAAATGATTTTGGTCCATCTGTATGTCCTGCCATTATTTGCTCACATTTTCTTTTAAATTGGACTCACAATTGTGTAAGTAGTAAACACATACATGAGGAAGCAGTTGCACTCGTTATGATGGCAAAATAAACACTGACATTTCCTTTGACTGCCTGTGATAACACAGAGGAAGAGATTTAGTTTACATAATTTATGTACTTAATTATTTGAATGTGACTGAAAGTAAGGTATGAGGGCCAAACACCTAAGAATCTCTGGAAATGCCCTCCAGGCAGAAGAATTAGTAGTCATAGTAAAAACCCCCTCATAATAAACTGAATTACAAACATCAGTAGTCCCATTAAAATAATTTCCAGTAAGATATTGATCACAAAATTTAAAATTTCCCTTTTCCTAGTGCATCTACTGGTAAAATAATGAAAAAAAAACATTTATCTGGAAGCACTGCACTTCAGGTTTTGCTAGTTAGAGAAGAAATAGTGAGCATTAGAGAAATCACACCTTAGCCTCCTGCCTTCAGTACAGTTTTTGCATCTGGTACCAGGTGGAGATGTCAGGGATGGTACATTCAGCACTTGTACTTCATAGTGAAGAATCTTAAATCTCTTCAACTTGCAGAATCAAGTATGGGGAAGTGGTGAAGAAAAGGCCCTGTTTGCTCCTGTTCTGCGTTCTCATGAGCTGTAGAGGATTAGTCCTGGTGATGTCTCTGGGGTGTAATGTGTGCAGCGTGTTCCTTCGTGACTAATGGGCTTGCACTGAACTTAAATCACTCATCCCATGGAGTTTTCATTTCTACTGCACTGTGGTGATAATTATCTAAATAACTAATAAATGAGGTGCTTCTGCTGCTGTGACTGGGCTCAGATTGCTCACTTTAGTGCAGTGCTGTAAGATTTGTGTTTCCATGACACCAAAGGTGAGCAGTAATAAATGTTTTTTGTGTGGGATTCCTGAACAACACTTTCTACAGCCCTCACGACATCATTGAGCAGCAATAGCAGACTCTGGAGGGGCAGGAGCATTGTGAAATGCAAATAGAAGTGCTTAGGAGGAAAGAAGATGTTTTCTCTCAGCCAAAGGTGAAGAGAAACGTGAGAGTTTTGGTACTTCAGTCTGTAATCACCAGTTACAAAAAGCTTCTCAGTCTCCTTTGAAAAGGCACACAGCAGGAAGTGAAAGAAAGACTTCAAGAGAACAGAGAAAATAAGGTTTCTTTTCATGTAGAAAGGGAACTTTTACTATATTCAGATGTGGCAAAGGAAAACCAGGCTGGAGGAGCAGAGACTGAGGTACTAGTTTCAAGAAACTAGTTGGACATGACTTTTATCCCCCTCTAAACAGATTTAAACACCTTATCTTGTGCATCTGCACTATGGAGCCACCATCTGGGTTCTGTTCTGGGGCTGTAAGATGTGCACTGATCAGACTGACAAATCTAAAGGAGTTCAGTAAGCTGACAGCAAGTTACTGTCAGGAACACGATTAGAGCAGCTGAGACCCGAAAGGTGGAAGAATATGATACTTGTGCTAACATCAGTTCAAGCTTTTCATTCTAATTAAAATATATTTTTTATAGTTTTAGTATGAAGGGAGACAGGATGAAGGACAAGTGAGTGACTCAAGCAGAAATTAATCCAAGCGATGACTCTGGTCTATTCCCATCTTAAAATTGCTCCTAAAATTTTTGAAACTAAACTTCATGAGAAGCCATTCCAAATTGTATTGAAGCCCATGGAATGGATGCCTTTCACTTTGTTGTCATGGTTGCATGAATATTCTGCTAAACAAAACTACCACAAAGGTATGGGAGCTTTTGGAGAAGTTACTGCCTGAGATTTTGTAAGTCACATGGCATATGGAAGCAGCATATGGAAACTTGTTAACACTGAAAGGTAAGGAGAAAAGTGGCAGTGAGTGATGAACTACTTGGAAATGTTTAAACAGCTGAATCACTGTCATCTGCAGAATTCCTGATGGAGCACATTGAGATTGAGACGAAGTCAAGAGTTTTCCAAAGCTCTCCATCACCTGAATGATAGCAAAGGGCTAGACACTAACCATATGTCAACTGCTCATTGCAGAAAGATCTTCTGCCTCCTGAGAAAAAGAGGGTGTGAAGTCATTAGCACAGCCAAGAAATGTGGAAAATGAGGGATTGTCACGTAACCACACAAAGAAAACTACCTATAAAGATTATATCAGCTAATGAGTTTTTCACACTGCTGCCTAAAACAGGAGAAAGTTTTTGCATTTTTTATCTCAAATAGAATCAGAGGAGTAGCTGGAAAAAACATCTGTAATATCAGCAGGGGTGAATTTAGCACCTCTGCATGGAGAAGATACTTTTACTTGAGCAATTTATCATGCAATGGCAGATCTGAATCCAATAGTAATTAGAGCTTAATTGACTTTACTGGCACATTCAATGCTTTGTACCTTCTCTAATTATGGAATATCCTTTGTGTATATGCATTTTCATCAAAGTTGATTTTTGCACGAATATTGTCTGTATTGGAATGGCTTGAGGTCCTACGTTAAAAGTGATGGACTAGTTTAAGAGTCAGCCCTGGCATTGTCACTCACAAGATAATAAACAAACAATAACCTCTTTCATCTTAGTAAACCCCAAAGCTCTGTACAAAGTAAATACTAATTAAACAGATGAACATTTACCAAAAATATATACATCAAAGAAGATGCATATCACATTAAAAATATATTTAGCTTCAAAACATCCCCACCATCTAGCCGCTGCTTATCAGGTTTAACTGCATCCAGGGATGAAAGAGTTGTCTGATTTCACAGCCCTTGTAATTAATGATTCTTTTCCAATTACCCTCAAATTTGGCAGCCTGTGTTACTACTATCCTGACTGTGTCTCTTTCTGGGATGTTGTGCTGCAGTTGCACTCCACTTGCCCGTCCACTAGGGAGGCAGTTTGTCTCTTGAGGCCCATTGAATCCAATCGGAACCTTTCCAGTTCCTTCACCAGTTGCTGGATCAAGATTACTGTAAATTCCAGCTCGTTTCTTCACATTTGCTTCATTTGCCCAAGTAGCTGGGGCTAGACAAGCACACTCCTTCAGACTGGTGTGTGGTGTCCAGTCACCTCTAGTTGCAGTTTGGAAGGAGACAAAAAGGCAGATTCTTGCATGAGCCAGTAAAAATGTCAGTCTTCAGCATTGTCTGGAATAATGAGAAACAACTGCTTTTGCATGAGATAATTCACAATATGCCAACAGACAGAGTAATATGTGGAAAAGGGACTGACTCAGCCAGTTGTGGTGAAAAAAGGGGGTCTCTGTGCATTTTTCCATACCTACCTTTCAATTGTTCATATAGTTTCTGAATTTTTAAAGATGCAAAGATTTTCTCATCACACTGGAACATGAAATCTCAGTGAGTGTCAGTTCTGTAGGGACTGGCAAAATTTGTTATTATTTTGTTGGCAGGGATGGTCTATGTTGTTGGGTGTAGCAAAGGGCATGGTAGTGAGGAGAAACCTTTCTTCCATTGTCAGACAGTCTCAAAACCTGTCTACATTGCTGTTTGTGCACGTATCTACATATTCTTTTGCCTAGAAAATACTGTGTAAAACAAGTACTGATCAGATATTTGGAATTATATATAAACAACTTCACTAGCTCCTCCTGGCACTCAGAAAGAATCAATACCTTTAGTTACAGACAGATCTGCCAGAGACAGTAAGGGCAGTGAAAACACCTATTATTTCTGAAGGAATGGATCCAATTTCTAAGCAACTGCCAAGAAATCAATTCAGGCAAATCAGAATGCAACTGCTAATTATGCTTTTAATTCTGGAAGTGGTGTGAATTTGTGCCAGAAAACCAGGGGGCAATTGTTGCAGGTAGAGGCAAGGGAAAATCATTGAAAGTTGCTGAAAGCTTCTTCTTTCAACTCAAACTTGGAACAACAAATCAGAAGAGTTTTTAGAAACTTTAGATTTCTGTGTGTATTCTTTTGTCCTGAACTAAATTTTGCCCTCCTTCAAAGATAGAATTTTGCAACCTCTGCAAATTTTAGCCCCCTTACTTGCAGACTGCTGTTTCTAATAGTAGTAAATGGAACTGAAGTTCACGTGATTTTAAGGTGAAGTCCCAGCTATAACTTAGGCATAATTAAAGGCCCAGTTTGACTACAGGCTTTCTCCCCACCCACCTGCTCAGCAGGTGATGACAGTCTTCAAGAGGTGGTATTTTAGGAAAAGGGCAAACTGTTCTCAAAGGCAGAGAAAGCATCATCACTTATTTCCCTCTCTCTGTTCAGCCTTGTCTTTCTAAGCTGCCTGCACTAAGCCCAGTTTATTAATGCTCAGCAAATGGTTTTACCAGCACTCACTGTCTGGCTCTGCAAAGCCTTTGCTCACCATGCTGACCTATGCTAGAGCTGTGCTGTTGTGTTGGCCTCACAGAAACCCCTAGGAGTGAAGTAGATGTAATTAAAGGTTTTCAGCTACAGGGCTGTCAAATCCTTTTGTGTATCTGTTTTGGCAAGTGCTTCAAACCCTACAGCAATATTAAATAAACCATCTGTTAGCCTTCATTAGTCTCTCACTCATCAACAGGGCTATTAAATATAGCTGAGGATGCTAAAGGAAACCTTGACATCTTGGCTCTCAATTGGACTAGTGATCAATATTGATAACAAAAGTATTTCACACGAATTTATTATTAATAAAGAGTTAAATACAGCATAAATATGGATGTTTTGCCCTACAACACAGCTTTAATATAACTAATCTAAATGATATAGTGAAACCCAACTTTATTAGTATCACTATCTGCAACAAAGAGCTCCATGCCAATGGCAGTGTCCTGAAAACATATGAAGGACTAGTCATCACTTTGATGTTTGCTAAATGACAGAGCAGATAGGGCCATGCTAAACACAGGGGATGTTATGGAAAAAATAAAAAAGTATGAAAAAAATATGAAAAAAATAGAAAATTTAAAAAATATGCAGTAGACTTGGCTTATTCTCTTCTTCTCTATAACGACTTCTTAAATATTTAAGGATAAGGTATAGTAGCTTCCTCTGTTGTCTCTTATCTACAGTAATAAAAGCTCCAAAAGCCCTCCCTGGAGAAAATGTTTTCTATACCATTTTAAACTTCTCACTGTTCTCCTTTAGACTCTATCCACTTACTCCGTGCCTGAAATTAAAAGACAGGGATATTCACAACTTCCTTGATATTCCCTCTAAGTGATACTGGACAAAGTCTTATATATGAGCATCTTGACCTGTTGATACAGGATCCAGCTGTGATTGTATGAAATCCTGAAGGCAATGGTTTTGAAATTTTCAGATGACTTGTTTGTGATTTTGATTTTCTCCCTAAAAGAGACATAATTAGGGCAAACTCAGGGTGACACACCTGAAGTACAATCTACTTGCGACTGAAGCACCCTTTATAAAAAAGTGAAATGATAGGAAGTCTGAGGAGGTGGCACCAGTACATTTCTATTTGGAGATTGTTTTCAATTATCTTTTACATTGCCAGTCATGTGCTGGAATTTTATATTCACACTAATGTATCAAGATCTAGCAAAAAAATTATATCCCAGAACATCACTATAACCGAGAAGATTTTCCTCTGTGTTGAACTGACCATATCAAAGAAAACCCCAAATATTTGTTCCATTTTTGCATAATAAACTGGAGTGAGTGAGATGTGATTCAGATTTGTTAGTTTACATTTATGCAGTTTGAGTAGGGACATTTGTCAGAGTTTTAGTATGAATAGCCAGGTGCTTAGCTGAATCCCATACACCACATGTCAGCCTGGCCTGCTTTTTTTTTCTGATTTCTGTAATATTGAAAGCAAACAAAATAAACAGAGTTCTTTTCAACTGCTGCTTTCCACAATTCTTTCTGAAAGCTCTCCAGACATAATTTGTCTCCTTGTACTTCAGAGATTATTTAGTTTTTATTTTACGGCACCTTAACCTTCCCTGACTAAACTTTCTGATTTTGTCCCATATGAATCACAAGTCATTAATTAAATACCATAGTGGCAGCCTTATACTCAGGTATATATTCAAGTACTTATTTCAGCAGTTCATGCAGTACATCACAATATTCCTACTATAAAACGAGCAAGTGCAGCACCAAAGGGAAGCCAAGGGAAAATCTGGAAGATCAGCCATGGGAGGAACCCAGTAGAAGTCCAAGACTGAATGTCAAGACCTACACCATTTTTCAATTAGTGGGTTATTATGAATGTAATTTCTGTCCTGTAATTAGCTGTGATGTTCCACTGACAGGATATTGCCATGCGTTGCTCCGACACATCTCTGCCGTAGCTTTCGCTGATGGTGGGTTCACAGAGGTAATAACCCTGAACCCTTTGCGTAGAAAGCCCTAGATGGACATTGAAATGATGTATTCTCATTGACAGAAGTCTCTTCCAAGGAAATGGAGCAGTTAATTTTGTTGCAGAGACCAACAGTACATGTGGGAATATAGCAAACTAGTCAAAAGGGAGATAAATTCAGTTCAAAGAAGACAGATTGTGGTATCTCAGTAACAGAACGGGACATGAAAGTCATAGCTATGGATAGCTATGTAGCATGTAGAGGCAGTGAAACTGGCAGTGAAAACTGGTTAAGTCCTGCACTATGACTCTGTCCCTTGAAAATTCCATAACTGTCAGTTCATAGTGAAAGGGAGGAAGCTTCTTCTCCAGTCAAAGGCATTCTTTTCTGCTGGTCTGCCTGTGCTGACATGATGATTTTGTGGCACATGATGGATCAGATCAAAGACTGATGCGTCTGAAAAGTTGAAGAATAACCTTATGCACCAGTAAAGGCTGAGCTGTTGAAAAGCAGCTCTGTGAAGAAGGACCTGGGGGTCCTGATGGATAACAAGTAGTCTGTGAGCCAGCAGTGTGTTCTGCCACTTGTATCCTGAGGTGCAGATACATTGCCAGTTAGAGGGAAGTGATCCTGGCCTTTTACTCAGCCCTCGTGAGGCCATATCTGAAGTGCTGTGTCCAGTTCTGGGCTCCTCAGTACAAAAGGAACACGGAACTCCTGGAGCGGGTCCAGAAGAGGCCACAAAGATGATTTAGAGACAGAGCATCTCACTTAGAAGGACAGGCTAAGAGAGTTGGGCCTGATCAGCCTTGAGAAGAGATGACTGAGAGGGAACCTCATCAATGTCTGAGTATCTGAAGGGAGGGTGTCAGAGGATGGACCAGCTTCTTCTCAGTGGTGCTAGGCAACAGGACAAGAGGCAATGGGCAGAAACTGATGCACAGAAAGTGTCACCTGAAAATGAGAAAGAATTTCTTTACTGTGCAGGTGATCAAGTACTGGAACAGATTGCCCAAGAGAGTTTGTGAAGTATCCCTCACTAGACATATTCCATGACTTTCTTGACACATTCCTGTGCCATGTACTCTGAGATGAGCAGGGAGGTTGGACCAGATGACCGACTATGGTCCCTCCCAACCTTACCTCTTCCATTATTCTGTGATTCTGTGAAAGTTTTTATTTTCAGCAAGTTAGTGTCAGGATCTATTTTCCGGATCACTGAATGACTTGAAAGATGCTGATGCCTTCACAAGACCAAGAATAAAAAGCAAGACTTGGAAACAATTTAATTCTGTGTCAGAATAAAATTATCTGCAGTCCAATTCAATGAATCTGCTTTTGGGACAAAAGCTCCTTTGGCTGTGTGTCATGCTGACAGGAATTCTTGCCCTGAGGTAGGTAGGTAGGTTACCTGTTGGTGCAGTTGTAATCCCTTTTTATTCTGTGCCCAATGGCACTCTTACAGCTGTTGTTTTAAGATTATTCTTGTCACTTTTTACATATTTTAGGATTTATATGTGTAGGCAAAAATGTTTTAATTTCACTCTTTTAATTGTTGTGAGAAAATGAGCAACTGTTTCATTTAGAAGGAAGTCTCTCAAGTTCTAGTACAAGAGGGGTATCATATACTGGAAGTCAGAAATTTCATTGCTGCTGACACTTTCTGAGTTCTGTATATTTGCTTTGAGATATTTCAGCATTTCTTAATAACCGAAACGAATCAAACAAAAGAGTGTCTGAATGTAATTAAATCAGTCCTAATTGTTTATATAACATTTACAGTTTTCATGGCCCCAACATATAAACAAGTTCTGGAGCATCTATTTATGCAGCATTGACCTTCACACAGTATTGTGTGTGGCTCAGCATACTCAGTGAAGGTTGTGATTTTCCCATACTTATCTGCATCCTGCATTGCATTAATGAAATAAAAAGTGGGTAAGACACTGAGAGAGACAGCAAACAGCTCATGGGAAGATGTTTAAAGGAGTTGCTATCTGGGAGGAATGTCAGGGGCTGCAATGGCTTCCTAGGCTACAACTGTCAGTGAAGTCACAGCAACTGAGAATTGTGCATTCTTGGTCCACCAGGACTGGAAACCAAGAGCAAATTATTCCTGTACCTTTTACTTTTCAATGGGACAGATCAAAACCATGCACATCACTATTTCCTGTTGATCAAATGACCTGTGGTAACTCCTCTATCTGTTGCATATTTGTGTGCCCAGTTTGGTTGTGCAGCTATAAAGCATGTACAAAACAAACTATCCATGTGAAGAGTTTATAAGCAATGAGCTTGTGGAGAATTTCACAGCCTTGTGTAAGAGCAATCTCAGCCAGTGATAATATCAAGAGTAAGGAGGAGAAGATTCAGCTGGAGAGAGACAGAAATAGCCTTTATTTAGTGTGTCTTTTTGTCCAAGTAAATGATAGATATGCATAAATAGCAGAGAAAATGAACGGAATGATGGCTGACAAATAGCACAGGAGTGGGAAATTTTTCTAGCATGGCATGTGGCTGAGGCAGGATTAGTCTCAGAGAAAATGAGGAAGTGACTGAGAAAATGAGAGGGTGAAAGATGTGTGCAAGGGAACAGGAAAGTAGAGCGAAGGAGATGGAGAGTAGACAACAGACAGTTCATCATCAAGTCCCAAGTTAATCCTCTAGAAACCAATGAGCTTATACAATAGGAAATGGTCCTTCCCTCAGCAGCACACAATGAAGCAGTTTTGAAACACAGTCCATGGTTTTAACGTGTCCAGAAGCAGAAGATGCTTCCCATGACTGCTGCTGTTGCTCAAATGACACGCTGTGTCACCTCAGTTTGCACTCCCTGACGTGGATGAAGCTGGGTCATTTCTGATTAATTCTCTGACCCAGAGGAATGCTTGAAGAATGGTGGAGTGTCTATTAATCCTTCTGTAATGCTGTGTACCTTCTATGCATTCCTCCTCTCCAGAGTAACTTTTGGAGTTTTCTATGCAAATCTTTTGGCTTAGGAGTGGGATATCAATTTAAAATCCCTAAAATGGAAGGATATCCCCTGGCAATAATTACTGTGAAAGTCTGTAGTGTGCAGATTCATGTTTTTCACCTGTAATGGGAAAGTTGAAAGTAATGATGGAGTTCTGATTTGGTTCATCTAATCACTGAATTCCAAACTAACAGATTCTCTTGGGCTTGAAAAACTGGGCCAGAATTATCACAAGAATAGATTGCCTCTTGGTATTCCTGAATGGAACAAGAGCATGTTAACAATAGCAAAAATGAAAAATAATTAAAAATAGAAGGTCTGATTCTCCCTGCATCAGGATTTTGTTTGCTGTTTTGCAGATAGGGGAAGGCTTTTTTTTATAATAGACCAGATCCAACTTCTCTGCGGTAGCTTGTGCTATTTAAAAATACTATTTTGAGTAATTTCTAACTCTTAACAAAACTTACTTTATTTTTTTCCTGAGTTTTCCTTTTCTTATTTGCCAGAAGATTCTAACTGAAAAAATTTTGTAATGGCTAGGTAAATAGTTGTCTGAGGCTGTGCTTGTAGCTAGGGGTGTGTGAATTAAATGACCCTGTCGTTCTCTTGTGTCTTCGTTCTGTGATTGTTCTGAGCCTGTGCAATGTTTCTATGACCTTCACTACAGGATTAATGGGAGTTATTTCCTCTATTGGTGCAAAGCAATTATGCATGCCATCCTGCTCTGAGATAGTTTAAATGAAAGTTGCCAATAGAAATGTTAACCTTCACCTGTCATAATGCTATTATGTTATCTTGGGCTAATGGTGAAAAGAAGTCATGATTTCATTTTATTTAAATTTCAGCTGGGTATTTGACCATAAAATTATTTCTAAAAGGAAATATAATAAAGACGGCAGATCAAGAGTTCAGCAATGAAAAAGAAAAGTGTTGTGTTATTGTCTGGAATGTAATTATAGAAAAAGCTTCAGTGTAAACGAGAACAGATGAGGCTCAGGTACTCGAAAGATTCTATACATGTGAAGGAACTGACTTCATCACAAAACCCAGTATTTGACTATTTTATGATGGTGATGATAGTAGATGCTCATGAAAACGGCTGATGCAAGATCACAGTTAAAGTTTTCAATCTGAATATCCATCCTCAAATCGAAAGTAGGAGCTAGTCTAAAACTGAAGCTTGCCTAGAAGCCAATTATTGCTTTTATTTTGTTTTCTTATGTCCTCAATAAGCACAGTTCGGTGAAAATTAAGGCTAGATAGTATGGATTCTACAAGTGCAGCACAGAGTGTAGTACAGTAATGGTACATCTGGTCATTTCCATTATGTGTGATTGTGTGAGAGAAGTGTGAAAAACAACGTAAGGAAATCAGTCAGAGAAAGAGTGGGCTGAGTGAAAATAGGCTGTCATATTAATATATATACACATGTCAAATAGGTTGTCTTGGACTAAAATAAAAATAATTGCAATAGTTTGAAGATAACTGAATAATACAATATTATTTCTGGCAGAGTGTAACAGAAATGGGCTTAAAAGAACAGCATTATGGGACTGGTGATCATATCCCTGCTTTAAGTCACTAAAATACAGTGTGTTCTAGAATAGGCTGCTCCTCTTCTCAGAATGTGAGAATTTTTTACTAAAAAGTATAAAATCATATCCTTGTGGGAAGCTAATAGGAAGAAATTCATTTTTGGCAAATCGACATTTTTTCATCAGAAAAAGGTCTCACAGAGATTTCTGTCCAAAAAGAAGAACCACAGGCTCAACATAGTGTTATGCAACCCTAAACTCATGTAAATTGCCCTTGCTCAGTGAAACTACTTTAACAAAACTTGCTCTTTTTCACGAGGTAGGATAAAATTCTTAGTGTCAGAATTTGGTTTATAGGAATATATAGACAAAAGTACCAGCACTAAAATTCCATCTGAATTCTGGACTATCTCCACTGACTTTAGTTTACATATTCTGAATGTCTTGCTTTGGCTTACTTATTTCTTATTTTAAAAATTATTATTATTAGTGTAGGGTGCAATGGTGTTTGTCCTATTTCTTTATTATAGAACCTATTAATTTTGGAAGCACAGGGTGACCAATGTATAGAAACACAAAACTGAGTCTAACTGCTCTGGCTGTAGGAGGATTGCACCCTAATGAACTTGTTCCATTATTGCTTGTTCCATTATTGTTCCATTATCCCAGGCAATGTGCCAATTTACTGCCTCGTGTTGGGAAACCTGCATTAACACACACCTGCAGCCAAGAAAAACATAAGGGCATAAAGGTTTTAGTGATAGAAATTGACCTTGTTTTAAGCCTTTGCACTGATAATCCACACCCAATTTTAATTTTTGGAGTCTCTTTAGATTGCACCAACAATGGAGTCATGTTTATTTACCTCTCCTTTACTGTCAGGATAGGAACAATGTGATCATACCAAATGCATCAATGAGATGAAAAATTGCATATCTATTATTCCCCTTACATATCTATTAATAACCATACAGAACTTGGGTCAAATGCAAGGTGCAATCTGACTGGGAAACATGGAGAAAGTTAAATTGCATCTTGGCATCTATGTGGAATATCTTGTACCACTGTAATTACATTATCAAGGTGAAAGATAGGCAAATATGAAACAGTCATTGAAATTAATAGCATGAAGTCTAGCATTTACAAATGAATATATTATTTTCTTGGTATACTTTAATATCTTCCATTTGTAAAGGATCTTTTTTTTATGTCATCACAGCAGGAGTTTAGCAAACATGGAACTACTTTTTTTAATGAGGTCATTTAATGAAGATAGTTCTTTGCTTATTCTTATTTCCATCCCATATTTCCTCCCCTGATACTTCTTGCTGTATTTTCATAAGCTTTTAGAAAGTACAATTCTGTAAGCCTTCTCACCTTTTCACATCTAATCTTTACTTGGTTTGAAGTTGAAGCATTAGAATATAAGTACTTAAAAATCAAATTCATGGTATCATTAATGTGGAGAGTACACTTTTCCACTGAGCTCTTCTGCAGTTATATTGCAAATATTATGATGCCATAATATGGCTATTTGCCAAGTCTGTCACAAGAGCAGTGGAGACATTTGTCAGTTCTGTAAGTTGTACACAAAATTTCAGTAAGAAGTGGGAAGGAGGTTGGGTTTTGTTCATACTCCTAACCTGAACAAGGACCTGTGCAAATGAAATACAATTTGTTTGCCTCAAAGACCTTATCACTTAAAACTGCAATGCAGATGAAGGGAATACTACTCTTGTTTTAATGCAGAAGATAAAATTGCAGACAGATCAAATGTGTTGCCTTGGGTCAAGCAGAGAGATTGCTGGGGACCCAGGACTTGACCTGTAAGCAGTGTCTTTGGCCACCTCCCTATTGCAAACCCACCTGGTGTGTTCACCTGTCATCCAGACCCATAAACTCAGTTTCTGATGTGTACTCTCTGTGTGAAGAGACCGAAACGAAATAAAATAGGTCAGCCTTGTCTCTTCTGAAACAGTGTGAAAACTCCATGGTTTCATTCATCTTTTGCATTAAAAAGAGTCATGAGCTCTGTACAGCTCACAAAGTTCAACCCTGCATGGATGAAACTAAGATCAAAGGACATGTGAAGGATTCTTTACATGTGACTGGGTTTGATATTACTCAGGGAAGTTAGCATTTTACACCATTAAGGATAGTAGCTGAACTGGGATGGAGGGACTGAAGAATAGGGCCTTCAACTGAAATTATCTGCTCTGATTTAGAATCACAGTTTATTTTTCTACTCAAATAAAGATCTTTAACCTAATGAGCAACTCCAGTTTACAGGAGCAGGATATATGAACAGATAAGGAAGGAAGGACTTAGAAACTGATATATGCATTGAGGGGTGTAGTGCTGACTACTTCTGTACTATTAGATGAGAATTAAAGAGACTTAAAGAAGCCATGTGATGGAAAAAGAAAATTAAAAGATTAATTACTTCATGAGAAGCAATTTCTTGGAGCATTTTTCCTGGTTCATCATGTTCAGAATTATGAGGCAGGTAATTACCAGTTCTTTTCCATTTCTCACACCGTGTGGAGACCAGATCAATACAACTCTTTTTACAATCACCCTGGTACTTATCTATTCTACACTGGAGAAAAAGATCTCTCTCCTTTGATTCAAGAAGAAAGCATGGGTGCAAGATGAGCAGACACTTGACTTGTACTCTGTCAGTGTCTCTCCTTTGGACTGACTGCCTGACAAGATGAAAGAAAATTTTATGTTCAAGGATTTTCTAGAGGGAAGGAAAAAACCTTCCAGCCTGTGATTCATGATTAGCTACTATTTATAAAGAATTTCTCCTGAAAAACATTCTGGAGGGGTCCTTCAGAGCTACCACCTCACAAATAACAAAGGACAATGCTTATTGTTTATTTAAGCTACTACCAGCTGAGCCATCGACTTCCCACTCCTTGTGTTACCCTGACACTAATGGCTGCCTTAGAGCACACAAGCTGCACATTCCTGGGAGAGTGCTTGAAAGAGTCAGACAGTGTATGCAAGAGTTGATAATTTTTTTATCAGCCTGGTTCCTGCCTTATCTCAATAAATTTTCCACTGCAGGTGCATGCTACATACAGAGAGATGGACTCCTGCTAAATGTACTTTCCCAAGACTTGCTGCTGTCTTGCTCCTCAAACACTGAAAAAAGCAACTGGAATTACTATTAGGAAGATGGACCAGTATGAGGTGACACCAATTTATTTATGTCCTGGTTTCAGGTGGGATAGAGTTAATTTTCTTCCTAGCAGCTGGTACAGCGGTGTGTGTCGGATTTTGTATGAGAATAATGCTGATAACGCACTGATGTTTTAGCTGTTGCTAAGCAGTGCTTACACTAAGTCAAGGGTTTTTCAGTTTCCCATGCTCTGCCAAGGTGGTGGTGCACAAGAAGCTGGGAGGGGTTATTCAATTCTCCAGAACATGGTTCTCAGTGTATAAGCTGGGAGGATGGGCTGTGAGGGATCAATCCCTGCTCAGGGACATGCTGGGCATCAGTCAGCAGGGGGTGAGCAGTTGTATTGTTTATCACTTGTCTTTCTTGGGTTTTATTCTTCTCTTTTTAATTTTTTTCTCTTTTTTTTTCTCTTTTTTTTTCCTTTTATTTTGTTTCTTCTTCTCTTTCTATTTCTCCCTTTTCATTATTATATTGCTATTATATTTTATTTCAATTATTGAACCCTTTGTATCTCAACCCAGGAGCTTGACACTTTTTTTCCCTCAATTCTCCTCCCCACTCCACCCACAGGAGCACACAGTGAGACACTGGCTGCATGGTACTTAGTTGTTGTCTGGGTTTGAACCTGCACTCAACCCAAATAAAGCTTCAGCTGGAGCAGGAGGCATTCAGGTCAGCTTGCAGGAGGACCTTTTTTATGAGAGGGAGATAGAAGTTCAGACTGCCAGAGGAATGTGCCAAGACCTCAGCTTTGGGTCCTTCTGAAGAGGTAGATGAACTTCTGTCAGGAATAATTTAGATGTAGTTTTTCTTGCTTCAAGAAGAGATACGGAGAATGTGCCTTCTGGAGATACCCTTCAAATCAATTTTGTCTAGTCTGCTACTTATTTTTCTGTCCAGGCTTGAAGATGAAGCCCTTCCAGGCTGGAGATGCCTGGGGAAAACTGGAATTCAGATCAGATATGCAATATCTGATTCAGCCTGTCTTAAGGGATTCATGCTTTAATGACTGAGCTTTAAGGAGTTCTAGCAGGCATTTTATCAATATTGCCTGGCTCCAGAGACAGGACAGGGTCTTGGGATGCAAAAGACCTGTGCTCCTGACAGAGCAGTGTGGTTAAGAACAAATCTTTATGAAATGGAGTATCTGGGGAAAAATACATAAATTAAAGCATTAATTTTTTATTTTAAACTTTAAACATGTAGAATGGAATTAAAAGCAATTTTGGAGAGTCATTTCAGATGTGTTTAATACTGAACCACACATATTGGATCATCACGAGCACTAGTTAATTACCAGGACCATATTCTGACACAGAATGACTCATTTTCCACTTCTGGGTGTATCCTGCAAATTCTGAGTCTTGTCTATTTATCTCAAGTTTAATGTGTCACCCCGCAGAAAAATAAACAACCAACATACAAGCAAGGACTATGAGATCCCTCAAAACCCAAGAGAAATATACAGATATTGTTAAAGAAACAATAAACAGGTGATAATGACCTTTAATTATGTAGTTAGACTACAGTAAAGATGCTGATTTCATCCTTTATCTTCCTTTCTTAAGTGGATGCTTCGTAGCATTAGACTGTATTTACTGCCCCCTCACTCTAATTTTCTTGTAATACAACTTCAAACACTTTAAAAAATGCCAAAATTATAATGGAAAGTGATCAGAAACTTTTGTTTCAGTGACAATTCTACAAAAAAAAAAAATAAAATTAGTTCAAAAGTTTAGTAAATATAGAAGACAACATCAAAAAAAGCTCTGTTTTTTATAATAATTCTTAGAAATTCTTGCTTCCTTTCAATTGCTGGATCATGTTTGCCATAGCACAAAATTAAATTTGAAGGGGCCCACAGAGTTAATTTTCCTGAAATAATACCTCAAAGTAATGGCTACATTGATTCAGACACATTGTATCTGCACATTTGCATATTAAATAAAGGTCTTTCTTCCCCCAAGATGTTAGCATAGCCTTTTTAATAAATTCCCAATTAATTTTATCAAACATCTTTGAATAAATAAAAGATGAACAGAGAGATGAGGCAGAACTCTGCCCTCTAATGCAGAAAGCAAGCAGAAGCAAAGGTGGTTTGTTTTCATTTTTTGTTTAATTAACTTTGGCTTCTGGGAATAAGAATGAGTCTTCAATTTAAAAGATGCAACTAAGAAAAAAAATATGTATAAAGAATCTCAAAGAATGAAAGGGAAGGCTAAAAAGAAGAACACTTTTTAAAAGACAGCTATCTTATATTACCTAATTTTATTAAAATTAAAGTTAAGGCTGACATCTGTTCTAGAAGGCCTACAAACTACCATTCCTAAAGAAAAGCACCAAGGCTAAGGCAAAATATTTTTATAGGAACCATTCCATGTCAGCTTACTGCAGGGTGACATTCATCTCTTTTTGAAGATTTCATTACTAATCATTATCTTCATACTGGACTACAGGTTCGAGTCATCAAAGACATTGCTGACTTCCATTTGTTAAATGCATTGTCCACAGGAATAAAAGGGAGAAGAACAACTGAGACAGATGAGGAATATTCTGGTGATTTATTTCAGTTAACATGGAGTAACCAAAAATAAAATCAATTGTTCTACTCCTGCAGTACACTTGAAAACCTTTAACTTGACTTTTTGTGGAATATTAATACAGAGATGATATGAGTATGAAGTTTGAAGAATACATACATGTAAATGTTTTTTCTAACTTGATGTTGTTTTCTCGACTGTATTCTATAGAAAAAGCCTCTTCAGGGTGAGGCAATACAAAGTTCATCTGATAGTACTGGCTGAGGCTTATTACAAATGTGGCTTGTTGCACACAGAAAACACTGCTCAGAGCATAAATCAGATCAACACCTCTCCTGTAACTGTTTATTTAGGTGTTCCCTCAAGGCTAGCTCAGTGTTCAATTAGTCCCACTAATGAAATAAGGGAAGAGGGCCAATTGGTAAGAGACTGGAAGTTATCTCTTTATAAAATAACAGAATGGAAGAGAAATAATACCAGAATACCATAATCCTCATAGTGCTGTATCAGGCAAACTAAGGTTTGTTCACAGGGGCATATAAAAAACTGCCCTCAAGCTTATACAGAGTTTATCTAACACTTCTCTAATACATTCCCCGGGCTCCTCCTTTGTGTACCTCCTCTTTTCTATCAATTCCCAATAGCTGTGCTCTCTGACCCTCTGAGAACTGGGGCTTCCATGCGAGGTGGGTCATTATGATACTTACAGAAAACACCTCTATTGCTCTCCTCGTTGTCACTCCATCTAGAGCCTTTTCACACTGAGAAAATTCTCTTACATTTTTATTGCATAGTATGTGATTATTTCTTGGTTCTGCAGGCTTGCAGATATAATAAAAGATGACAATAGCTGGACATTAAAATAGACCCTCTTGCAAACCTACCCATGGATCTCATAGCCACATGACTTTTTTCAACCCCCCATTTAAAAGCTTTAAATTAAATTTACATTTCAGTTTTTACAGAAGATGGGGATGATGAGGTGCTGCAGAGAGCATCTTAATAAAGTTGGCATAGTATTAATTGTCATTCTTTTCCAGCTAAATATTCACTAACGATAATGACTCATTTTGCCTCATTATTTTTCTAGTTAAGGGCCTTATATTGTCAAGGATTTTAATCTTCTTTCTTTGCCTATATTTCTAATCCACCAAGGTCTTTCTCTTCACCCTTCCTCCCTTATTCAAAGCCAGAAAAGTTTTCACTACCCTCAGGAACAAGCAATTTGTGGTTTAGCCCAGCATTTTTGTGTTCAATCATCTTTCTTTTCTTTGTTGTCAACCCTTTAAAGATATTCGTCTTGCTTTTCTGTAATTTATAGCTTCTCAAAAAGTCTAATCAATTTATACCTTCCCCACAGGTTCAGATCCGGCTTACAGTGCTGGCTGTTTGAAATTCACAGTAATAGGTGTTGCATTTTTGATAACACATTTACTGGTGTGTTAGCCAGGATGATTTATAAAGGCTGCGTGGGAGGGTTTGATTTTTTGCCATCCTTAACACAGATGAATTAGGTGGAATATTTCTCAATCAAAAGCTGCCACACAAAGCTTGACTTCCAACCACAGCATAAGCTCATTCAAATGGGACCTCTGAGCTTGAGGCATGCCACAAAATAGAGCCCTGCAGCAGATGGATCCTCCCAAGGCAGCCTGTAGCCATGCAGTGGGAAAAGACTTTTCAGACTACTGGAAACTGCTAAAACATTAAGCTGTCCACAATGAGAGCAAGAAATCTATGCTACTCTCAGTAAACATTGATTTGCTTAGGTTGGTTCCTACATGGAGGATTTGTGGGAAAACCACTTTCTCATTTAGTTCTAGCTGGAGTAAAAACCCCTCCAAGAAATAGCAACAAGTCAGCCCTTGATTTTTGAGCACGAAGGCACACTGTGCCTCAAATGCAGCAGCCCTTCTAAGACATGAATCAGAAAGGGTTATTCATTGAAGCAATTTGATAAGCATATTCAGTTTCCCCTTCTAAGGAAGGATTCCCTTGACGTGAGCTGTTAAGGTCAGTGCTTCAGTACCCACAAACTTACTGATGCTTCAAGTTGGCCCAGAGCTGCTGTTTCACTGCTCCGGTGCTTCCACCTGCTCCCTCACACTGAACTCCAACATTTCATTTCCCTGTGCCTTCAAGAGCATTTGGCCTTTGAGCTGGTGGTAATTATCAACACTCTAAGGTAACAAGAAGAGAACAGGGCCTTCTTTCCCTTCATTTCTGGTATCTGTTCAAGGGCCCCAGGAGATCCAGACGGGGAGAGGCGAGAACAGAGCCGGAGCCGCAGCGAAGATGAATTTCCAGCAGAGGTCACGAGAACTCCCACTTCTTCTGTGATCTTTCATGGGAGAGAATGTGTGAATGTAAGGTCTTTTCTTCCAGAATCAGTGCTAGCCATCACTGCTTCTGAAATCAGAAATCAGAGAGGCCTGAAATAAAAATCTTTATCCCTACCAATAAGCACTTCTACAGAGACACCAGTGACTTTCTAACGTGCATACTTTCATAGTCAGAGCCATATTATATTGCCAGGGCTCTGCCTCCAGAAAAACATCCCCTCACTTAGGATGTAGACTGGCACCAAAGCCTTAAATCAGATGGAAAAAAAAAAAAAAATCCTTTAGCCTGCAGTCAGCAATATACATTCATGGCACAAGTCTCACCACCCAATGACCTTTGCTAAACTCAGCCAGCCCATTTGTAAATGATTATTACTGAGTTGTTTCCTTCTACTCCTGCCCCAAAGGCAGAAAACCCAGACACAGGTGTTCCTATTTCAACAAGTGTCTGAGCCAAAGTGCGTCTAGGTATTTTCCAGCTTTTACAGGTGGAAAATCTGATATCCTATTCCAGGTAACTCTCTGTCTGCAGCCAACTCACCTAAGAAATCTGATTGCTTTATACTTCAATATTTAGAAAACTATCCATGAGAGTGTCTTTCCACAATATTGCCAAAACTAACAAACACTTACTGAATAGAATAAATTTCTATTTATTATGTGACACTGTAATAATTGATTAGCTGTTAATGTGAAGGTGCATGAGATGATTCATTTTATTTTGCAGAAATATATGCCATTCTCTCATCTTAATTGGGAATAGCTTAATTTCTTCACCTCATCTCACAGAACACCACAGTGAAATGATTGCAACAGCCACTTTTAACAAGGCTGAAGTTACCCATCCTTGAATGTGGGGAACTGGCTACAATCTGACATTCCTCGGCCTTGAGGATCTACTTTTTGTTACCATTTATTAGAATGAGCATAACCACTTTTACTGTAGCACCTGGAGCTACTCAAGTGCAGGAAGTCTAATATAACCCCCAAGGAAAAGACACTGCACATGCACACAATCAGGAAATCTTTGTACTGTCTGGGATTTTTGGATAGAAATATAAAAATCCTACTGGGAGCCCTAAGGGAAATTAAGGCAGTACAGTCTCAGGCAGAAAAGACTGTTCTCCTTTGTAGAGGTAATTGATATTTCATTAAAAAAAAAAAAAAAAAATTAGAAACTTCTATTAAGAGAAAACCCCCTCATAATTATCAGTTATCTGTGAAAGACAATAATAAATTTCTGGACATAAAAAGAGTTCTCCCTACAGTCCCCTTTTTAGGGGGCTGCCATAAACTCCCTCTTGGAGCAGGACTCTCAGACAATATATCTGGAAGCTTGCTTTAAAATTGAAGGTAATGAAAGGCCTGGGAACCTCAGGTTTACAAATAACTTGTTCAACAATTCTGGAAGCTGGGATTTGGAGGTTGCTTATAAAATCTGTTGCCCAGGAATTAGGACATGGTAAATTTTACATTTTCTACCTCCGTGGTGTTTGCATGATGGAATACTCTCCATCACTGAGGTCAGGCTTCTCAGCTGGCTAAGGAAAGCAGGTGGCAGGAAAGTACCTAAGCGTAGGGGCCATGCCCAAACTTTGTGACAGCTTTGGCAAAAGGAATCATTCTTCGTCACATAAACTTGCAAATAAGTATGTATGGTACTGAAATGTAAAATTTCTTCATAATCCTAGCACTCCTAATTGCCTTGCTGCAAAATCCCCTAATAAATAGCTTTCTAAAGGCCAGACAAAATCCTTTTCCAGAATTCAATCAATCATCCAAGAACCACCCTCACAAAAGTCACCTTTCCTTACAGCTGTACATTCCTAAAGCCTTCTTTGGATGTAAGAGGAAAATATGAATGCAGCCAGGAAGGAAATGCAATATCTGTTAATGCAACAAGGTTCCACAGTTACTCCTCAAAAAATTTGAGAGCTTTCATCTGCTTTCAAGAAGCTTCCCTCCTGGTTGACTACATTTATTTTCATTTCCCTCTCAAATAAAAACATCAACACTACTGATAACCCGTAATCAATGGTCACTGTTCCTACCAAGGTTTACTTAGGTATGTTAGAATTAATGTCTCTCTGGTAATTAGTTTTAAATCATATTAATTCATATTCATATAAAATTCATGAAAAATCATCTACATAATGGGAATAATTCTTCTCTCTTTTCCCCCCAGAGCTCTTAATTATGCATCATATTTTCTGGTGAACAGCCACTAGAGAGGAGATAAAGCATCCATTACAGTTTTTGGAACTAAGAATAATTATTCAATGAAACCAGTGAGTAAGGGAGAGGGAAATGGTTTAATGGTCTGCTTGTTAAGGAGTGACAAAAGTTGATAGCCTCAGAGAAATGGTCCAAAATCGATCCTTAGAATTATGGCAAAACACTGTTGCAGGTGAAGTCTCTGATAAGTTGCAGATGCGAGAGGATATCGGTCTCCTGGGCTATGCATGCTCGTGTAAGTGCTCAGTGACTACTTGAAAAGATACATTTTAAAATAAAAAGGAAAGCTGTTTTAAAATTTAAAAAAGATGTTTTTCAGTATGGATACATATGCATATATATATACTTCTTGATATTGGCTCTAGGGCAAGAACACCCCTTAACTTACTCTCCTCTCTCCTTATGAGATATGGTTGGGGTGAATTTTGAGATTTCTCCTGTAAGCTTCAAGTGAGGTAGAATGTTGAGCAAATTCTCATGGAATAGATGTCCTTTAGGCAAATCTTAACTAGCCACTCTTACAAAGTGTCATTATTACATAATCCTGGTCCCACAGAAACAAGGGCTACCCTCAATGCTTGGAAAGCCCCTAGCAAGGTACAGATGCTCTCCTAAAGAAACAAGTGGCCACTGGATACAATGAAGGCATAATATACTTTTTTTTTTGGTGATTCAATATTTTTCTATGTTAGGAAATGAGAGAGAATGGAGAATTTTTTCAGTCAAACAAAAAGAGTGAAATCACAATATGTCTTGTAGCACCACCCTATGTATCTTGTCAGTAACATGCCTTTACTTTAAATGATGGCTAAAATATATTGTTTGCCGTGCCCCTTGATTTGTTAAACCATAATCATGAAATTGAATTACAGGACAGGAACGATAATAATAGATGAAACTATTATGTGTCATAGAGAGGCAATTATCCTGTAGCTAATGATCTTTACTAATGGGATAAGATATACTGCCACATGTGCCTTGAAGACCATCATCAGATAAAACAGAGTAATCCATCAAGCAAACCTTTAAGGCAGTGTTTAATTTGAGAGGTGAAAGAAATAAAATTGGACTTTGGAGGACATCGCAAATTCCATCCATGTAAGGAGATAGAATATTGATCTAATGAACTACATGAAGTCTAGACTGTATCATTTACCTGGAGCCTGGAGCAACTGGATGCACACAAATGCATAATCAAAAGGTTGGTGGAGTATAAATTAACTTTTCTCACTCAAAGGCAATATGGTGTTCCATATAAACTGGACTATGATTAGATCCTGGCTATGGATTATACATCATGCATTAATAGTGGGATTTCTACTGAATGTTGTATGGCTTAATCAAAGAACCTGGGCAATGGTGCCTTGCATCTGTCCCTGCAGGGACTTAACAATATGGAAAAAAGGGAAAAAAGTCAGAGGTTTTTTGTCGTTGCTATGTTTCTCTTCACTAGGTAATTTCCCTATTATTAACCACATCCATTCTTCTTTCTCCACCATGCTCCTTGTAAAGTAATTCTTTGGGCAGCTCTGTCCAACAGCAGCAGAGGTTACTCTTGGGCCACTCACACCAATCTGGTTACAGCTGATAGCAAACAGGTGACTGGATTATTGGCATGATGAATATCCCCGTGCACGAAGACAAGAAGGAATTCAATTTGGTATCCAGAAGAGAAATGCCTATGCCTAATTGTGTGTGGGATATATGGAGATATTTATTCCTCAAGTCTCTGAATGGCATCTAAAACAATTGCAATTCATTTGCAGCAGCTTGAGAGAAGAAAATGCCAATAGACTGAAGTGACATTTATAAATACTGAATAAAGGAACAATGTAAAAACAGAATAACTCCCAAATCCCCATGCCTTCCCTCTCCTTCTCAAAAGGACTCCTGCACTTCCTTCAACCTCTAAAAGAAAGACAGCAAACCCAAGTGGGAATAATCTACTCTTAAAATTTTAACTAACTGTATTATTGAGTTTTCTGCATGACAGGTGTTGACCTATATTTAGGACCTGTGTATAAATCTGAGTAAAAAGGGCAAATAGTAACTGTGTGTTGTGTTGTGTGTGCTTTGTTTCCCAACCTCCATCATACCAAGGGTTCCATGTATTTTGAGTATTGATGAAAACTGTATTGATTGAGGAGGTTTAAGAAGCAGGCTTTCATTCTTAGAATAATGGTAAGTCTCATATAGGCTCTCTGCAAATTTCAGAGGATTTGCATGAGACTGAGCCAATTAGCTCACATTCAGCCAGAAGAATGTCAGGAAAAGCCAATCTGAGTTAACACAGACAGTTCAGTTTTGAGTCAGACACTGCAGAGTTTCAGAGGGGTAGGAACATAATTCTGCCTCTGATTAAGCACAATGTGATGTGCCAGGAAATTCAAGACAAATTACTGAATCAGTCAAGGAACTGCAGATATTGTAGCAGTCCTGTTTTCTTTGTGCATTTTGGCCTTGTTTTCTGTACATTGTAGCAAACATGGTATTAATCTAAAGAAAATCCTTAATTTGTTATGGATTTCCACTTTAAGTCTGCTATCTAGCATAAGTGTTATCTTAAACCGATTATGTCTTACACTTGGATTTAATGTAGTAAAAAACACATGAGATAATTCTACCAATTACTTCTTGCAACTTTTAGTTGCATGTGTGAGAAAAAGAGCAACATGGGCAGGTGGCTATTTTAAATATTTGCAAAATTCAGTTCATTCTGGTGGGGGAATCTGTGAAATTTCATTCGAAGCAGACTTTAAATGCTCTTGTCTTCTCTGTCAATCTGGTGGTGTAATATGAATAAATGTTTAGCCATATTAAATGAAAATAGAAAACTCTTGACTGGAAAGCAGTGCATGGTTGGTAACATGGACAAAAATATGATGTCTAAACCAAAGGCAGGTGCTTCAGACAGTAAGCAATCTGGATATAAAATTAGCTCTGCTGGAGCCAATATTCACAGGTATTTTAGAGAAACTGAGCCTTCTACATAAAATAGATTAAAAAATGCAGCAGAGAATCTACCCCACAGAGGAAGTTAGAAAAATGAAATGTCAGATCTGCAATTCCCATGAGACACCTTGGCAGCATATCCAAAACTCATTTCTCATAGTAAAAAATAATAATAAAAAACCCCAACAAAACCTGGAAGAAACACTTTCTGTTTAAAAAAAACTAAAAAGGCAAAAAGACTTAATAAAAATCCTTTGACCAACCTGATTTTCATTGCCAACGACATAAGTAGTACTCAGCTGTTTTTTTTTTAGGACCAAAACAGCATTAATTAAGTTATTGGGAAATACCCATAACAGACATACTGATAACACATTTTAACAGTAAGCCCCCAGGGAACTTGGATGCCTTGTTTCATTCATGTCCAAGTGATGGAGGTAGCACAGACATTTTAAGGTTTCATTTAAGCTGTTGAACTCTCTACTATTTGTGCATCTTCCATGCAAAAACAGTGCCAACAGCAACATGCTGACTAAGTTTAATGAAATTTTCATCACTTTCTCCTTTTTTTTTGGATATTGAAAGAATCATTCCCTCCATAAAGACAGTCTTAAAGAGGATAATTTCAGACTGAGATGGCCAGATCTGAGATATTGTCGGATCCCCTAACAAGTGAATGTCTCATCTTGCTGACATTCCTAGGCTTGGAAATCTTCATCAGGAGCATATTTTTCACTGTCTATCATGGATCAAAACTCTTCTGTTCATGGAGAGGATGTGTGACAAACTGATTGCTTCAAAACTGTGGGCTGAAGTAGAAAACTGTATTGTAAATAAATTTAGGAGTTTAATGAAAAACTGAGTTATGGTTGAGTATATTCATAGCAGTTGAAACTCTGGAGGAGGCAAAGAGCTGCACTCTGTTCCAGCAGCTGCTTGGGCAATCCTCTCCAAAATCAGCCATACCCAGGCAGTGTAATCTGGTCTGGAGTGCCCATGGTATGGGACAGAGATACAAAGAAACTCTTTTCCCCAAGTATTCAATAGTACTTCACTGCTTTGGGACATACAACACTTTCAGCCTTGCCCTAAGGAATTTCTTTTTTAAGTCAGATGATTTTAGGATAAAATTTGGCATGATTTGAAATATTTCTCTATGAAAAGTTCCCTTAAAAAAAAAAAACCATTTTCCGTAATTTTGTCATCTCCCTGCGTTTTCCCATTCAAACATATTGAACATATAACTTCAAGAGTGTCAAAATTCATAAAATGATCCAATTTTTCCCTTGGTTTTATTCTACCTTTTTCCTTAGGTCAGGGTTGTTATGATAAGCTTCTATGGGCAGCCCAATGTACCATTTAGAAACCTTGTCAGAAGCTCTGCTATGGCAAGCTGGATAATACATGACAAGATCAATCCATGTAGAACAAGTCTGCAAGTTGTTAGACTGCAAATCAATGCGTGAGGGACAGGAGTCCTTCTAAAGAAATTCTGCCCCATGGGGAAGATCTGTGAAAGCCTCCTGATATGAATGAAGCATTCTGTTTGTTCCTCTGTGAAGGGGACATCTAATTAGTGTGCTGCCACGAAGAGTATCAGAGGTTACACTCTCTCCTCAGGGAGATCCTCTGTGATTAAATACAAGCTCTCATTCACGTTGCTTCAGTCAAGGGGTCAGGAAGGCAGAAGGAAAAATTCATTCACCCACAGCATTTGCATGTTAATTGTCAAGCTTAGCTGCTCAGATGTGAGGTAAGCACTCGACCTACTGATACGTGGGCAAGAAATGTGAAGCCTTTGAGTTGAATTCTTTCTTTTTTTTAAGGTAATATAAGACCACTGTGGCGTTATGGACCACAGGAGAGCTGCTGCAGGGTTGCAGTGAAGAGGAATATGGCCTCTCAGGCAAGCCATGAGCCAGCAAGCCATCAAAAGGGCAAAATTAGCTTCTGCTTATTTTTCCACTTGCTGACAGTGTCTTTGGGCATCTAGGAGATAAAATATCATTTAAAAACCTGCAAGAAATAGATTTCCTCAACATGTAATCAAATCCCCTCTCTACTGCAAATATTTCTTAAGCCTGACTTGGAGATTTTCAGCTCTGTAGCTGATTTACAGAGTGTGTACACCCACACTAAGTTTAGTCACTAGATTCTATATGAGAAGCTAAAACTCATTCGCTGACTGAAAATTTGCCACAAAGCAGAAAACAACAGGAAATTCATCAAACATCTCTCATAAGGACACAAATTGCTTAAAGGTAACTTTCCAGTCATTTTGGAAACATTGAGAATGTTGCTCTTTCTTTTCCTTGCATAAAAAAGTGCTTAAACACATTGATCTGAGTGCAAGAGGCAAACCCATTTTTCTTCCCACTTGCTTTTACTTTAAAATATTAGACATGTGAAAAAATAACCTCTTTCAGACACTTGGAGTATTATTCAGCCTGTGGCACGTCAAGTAAGTGTTTGATAGAATTAAATCTTTCAATGCAACCTGGCTATGGAAAGGTTTTATACCATTAGAGATACAGTTTATATAAACCAACAAGACCTCTAGCATCCAGCTGAGTGCCTCATGGGGCTTGGACAATTTTACAGTAAGTGTAGATTTTTCCAGAGTAGGGCATGATTATTACCTCTGTTTAGCCTGCTCCATTGTCAGGTGGGTCTAGTGTGCCTCTTTCCATAGTAAAGGGTGATGACTGCCAGATTTGGTAGATTAAGATGAAGATTGTCAGTGATTTTCTGACCATAGTTGTTTTGGGGCCATGGGTGGTTTTTACTGGGATTTCTGAACCATGGGAGCAGGGGAAAGGAAGGGGCAAACTGGAATACAGTGTCCTGGGTACCAGAATTATTATCAGAAATCTGACTTTGGGAGGCCCACAGAAGATACATTGCACACATCACTGCACATACCAGGCCATAAAACATTTCCTAGTGTTTGAGTCTGAGACTGAAAGAAAAGCATTGCAAGAATTCTGAGTAAATAGTGGTGAAGAATAAGTGAGATCACAAGTTTTGGTAGTTTTTACAGCCTCTTGTGCAGTAATGGATTAGCACAGTGAAACTGCCATAGATTTAACAAAACAAGTGTAATTTCACACTGAAGAACAAAGGACAGAAAAGGCCCAGGGTTTCTTACTAATATTAGTTTTCTGTAAATTTCGCCCTTAGAGTTTTGAAAGAATGGGAACATGAAGAACTTATGGCTCTGACTCAACTTCAACATGTAGAAAAGTTCCAAGACTTTCACATTCTCAGTGGTATATCTTGTTTGTTTTTTCCATTTTATTTTTTTCTCCTTAAAAAAAAATAAAAAACAACAAAAACTGACAGCATTTGGTTAGCTATTTAGTTTTACAGTATATCTTTTCATAAATAAAAGGATATGAAGATAAAAGAACAGAAGAAGGACATCTGAATGTTTTCACTAGCACTACAGAAGAGTTTGATTAAGATACTTCTCTAAGGGAAAAAGTAGGATCAGTTCTCAATTCTTTTCTGCACAACATCATCTGTGTCTCCATGAGATGTTTATTTTACATAGGGACTTCAAGGCACACCAGCATATAGTAACTAATTAATGTGCAAAGAGCTGATATTTAAAGGGGGAATACAAACTTGCACTCACACAGCTTGGTGGGAGATTCTGTCCATGTAGGAATCTCACAACATCAACAACCAAAATAAAATGAAATAAATGTAACACAAAACAATGCAAAAAGGAACCAAGGACAGGTAGTCCAGGAGGAATACAGAGAAAGTGTCCAAGCAGCCAGGGGTCAGATCCTGAAGGAATCCCAGAGGTTCTACCACCATCGCTCATGGACTCAGCCTTGGGCAGCACCGGTTCTGTTGGGCACGGGGGAAGCTTCTGGCAGCTTCTCACAAAATCCACCCCTGCAGCCCCTTGCTACCAAAACCTGGCCACACAAACCCAGTACAAATTGACTGGCTTTGTTTTATAAAGCAGACCATTGCTACACACTGAATAATAACAGCAAAGCCAAACACTGGTTTCCCACATTTCTCTTTTTGCTGTTAGGCTGCTAACTGAGATTGTTCAACTTTTTTGGTAACTTGTTTAGCTTTTAGCAGCGTTCAACATAGGTCATGGGAATATGTTTCTACAGTTTCCCACTGTAAAGAAAGGTCTGCTATGTTGAAGTTGCCCATGTGCCATTTGAACAACCTCACTGTGGGATCATCACTGTTACAAAACTTGTCAAGTCTTAAGTGAAATAAAAAATATCATGGCATTTAGGACAAAAAATAAACAAATAGAAGAAACCCCAAAATAATGCTGAATTACTAAAGGTCTACTAGAAAAAAAATCAACAATTTTTAGACATGCACAGATGTGTGAAATGAAAATTAATTTGCTTAGGTTGAGAAAACAGAGAACTTAAGCCTTAAACAGCATATATATAGACACAGTTGAAGCTGAGTTGAGTGTCCCTCTAGCCTTCAGTGCAAATTGAATAGACATTGATGGATTTGTTTTCCTTTCAGATTAAATTGAACTTTTGATTTAGAAGTAGTTTACCTGCTCCTGTACTTGAAAGCTACATTTTTTCTTAACTAATTTTCTCTTGTTAAGGCACTTTAGTTTTATAGTGGTTTATAGTGGTTTACAAATTGACACTGTAATCATCTGGAAGGAGCGGGGAAAGAAAATCATATAAATTACACTTTTCTGTATTGCTTTACCCTCACAGTCGCCTGTTCTGTTTTTAAGAAGCCCATTTCGTGCTGTTATGCTTTTAAATACACTTGAACTGATTTCTAAAGTCAGATATCACAGTTTGCACAAAGTACAAACCTTTCTGACTATTTTTAAGGTGCTGCTGCAGTAGAAGATAATGTAAATAACATAAATAATTGTTCTAGTCTCAAAAGGTGTTGGTATTCTAGACCTTTGGGCTGTGCAAACTGTAAAGTACAGCCTTTGTACTTTTCGCTCTTCTAGCCCTTGCAGAGGTCTCAGGCCTGTTCTTACATCTGCTCTGCCTCCTCTGGGGCTTGGGCATCTCTCCATCCCAGCTCTGGATCACCTCACTCAGCATGGTTCAGGGAAACACGTTGCTCTGCCCTGAATCTTACATCAGAGTCAAGATCATGTCTTGTCTTGTGGGAATGTGCTGTCAGGCCCTGTGGTTGGGCTCATGCCTAACATGTCCCACCTGTTCTGTGACAGCACCATGTGGTTAAATTGGCAGGCAGGAGTGAATTTTTCCAACAGTGACTTCAGTGTTGCTTACCTAACGGGCAGAGGGGTCTCCAAATGCTTCCAGTGCAACCTCTGTGTGTGGAGAGCAGCCTCTGGAGGTGGATGGCCTTCTGTCCAGCCTGATGCTGCCTAGTTTAGGCTGGCCAGCAGAAAACCATACTGCATCCCAGGAAACACATGCTTTGAAAAGAGAAAGTTTTGTGCTTGTTTTGTCATTAATATCTTGAGAAGAGTGATATCAAGGAATTCCAGCCAGGGCTGAGACACTGTTTAGGCACACAGTGAGCTATATTCCTTTATAGAAAAACCAAACCAAACCCACCCAAACCGAAAAAAAAAAGTCTTCCAACCTAAATTCATAAGTAGAGAAATAATTAGTATATCCTACTGTCATGCAGGGAAAATAAGGCTTGTTTGGCCTAGCTATAATAATACATTGGGTCTGTGGAAGAGCTGAAGGTCAGATTTTCCAAGCCCATTTTAGTTGTCATACCACAGATACTAAGGATCAGTATTATCAAACTAAATATTAAGACCCAACTTGTTCAGGCAACTCTGTCACTAAATTCTACAGGAATATTCACATACAGGAAACAGATTTAAATTCCACTCCAACAAAATGACAACTAAAGCACTGCTGAGTAGTTTTGTGACTGACTGTGTTGAGAATATGGTCCTAACTTACAGGTGATTGGACCGTATATAGAATGGTCGGACCAACATTCAGGAGCCCTATGAATTGTAATTGTATCTTAGCCTTTCAGGAAGGGCACCAGATTGCCTTTGTTTTGCACAGAGGTTTTCTTTGCTATGTGGCATTTAGAACATCTATCTGTTTTGGGGAAATATCAGTTAGTGAGTTTTCTGCTTCATGCACAGATTAATCTCTTAACGTCAAAAATTAATGACTTATGTTCAATGTAAAGGGAAAAAAATTCTTTGTTTACTACAGTATCCTGCCACAATCCCTTCCATGTCTTTCTTTCCAGGTGTTTTCCTCAGGATTTAGGTAAGTGAAGGTGGAGAGAGAATCCTGAGGTAACCCACTATGGACTTCTGAAGAATTAAAAATATGCTTAAGAAAGAAAGAGAGATAGGAGCTATGGGTGTGTGAGAATTGGTTGCTGTTTCTTGTCTGTCTGCTAAGCAGTATCACAAACAGAGGCAGAAACTTTTCATTCCCCTTGTTGTGTTACTGAGCACCTTAAAAGGTTACAGATTGTGCCCACAAAATTCAGGGTTCTGCTAGGCATCTCCCTTTGCTGATTTCATTTTCATATACACAGAAATACAGAAGACAGGAGCATAAACTGTTTCTTCCAATATGGATTACAAAATAAATTATTTCCTGCTGCATCAGATGCCCAGGAGCCAGACGTTCAGCCAAGGTGAAATGGGTGCCTGTACAGTCTGCACTTGAGCTCTGATGGTTAAGACAAACCAAGCATCCTTCACTATGCATGACATTCTCTCACAGAAAAGAATGTCTCCTTGTATAGATGAAGAGGCAACTAGAGCTTGAGAGATACATGAAACAGAATCCTTAAGGATGATTGGATTATCATGGTCTTTTCAGACTGAGAGCTGCTGCAGAAGCATCTATCTCCAGTGGCAGGATTTAGGCAGATATTTGTTTCCAAATCCAGCCTTGCTACTCAAGCCACCAAATCATTTTCAGCTGGTAGTAATTTTTTGGATTTAACTAAAGGTCAGAAGGTGGCTATAAGAGTCTAAGTTAGACTTTACAAATATTTCAACATCTACACTGGAGTGTAGAAATTATTACAGTCAAAGCCATGGCAAGCAGAGACGAGAAGCCTTAGTGGTATTTTGCTGCATTTGCAGGACAAAATTTATAGCTAAAGTTGGTATCCTTATCAGAAGGGGTTTAGTTTTACATCCAAAGCATTAGACTGAAAAGTAGATCTCAACTTTTGATCTTCCATGACATAGAAGAATTCTTGTTTTCCTCTGTTCAAAAGAAACACGAGGTGTGGAACAGTGGTGGGCTTAAAGTCTCCTTCTGATGTTTAAACTTTAAATCATATTTTATCCCTTGAATAGTCCAGCCAAAGAAAAATATTTGTGGAAAAAACTCTTGTAGAATATCAGGGTTGTGTAGTTTATCCCATTATCAGATCTATCAACCCCACCCTGGGCTCCTCATCTTTGAGGTACAAACAAATATTCAGAAAGATAGCTGTTCCCTACCTAAAAAGAGCAGGCGAGAAAACTGAGGTCAATATTTTCTGGAAGAAAATTTAGTACATCTTCATCTGAGCTGGATAGGAACTAAATGGTGGAGAACGTGAAAATTTACCTTCAGTTTTCAGTATCTGTTTTAGTTCAGTTTTAATTTTGTTTGAGATATGATTTAAGGTTTCAATAGCAGCAGCAGTCTTCTCTCTTCCCAGACAGCTAACTCACCTCTAGTTGTTTCCCTGTTCTAATATGAAGGAAATTCGTTTACTGGAAGAATCACTGAGTGCCAGGCTGTGTTTCCCATGACAACCCCCTGAGTTTATGCAGTGCTCTTAACTTCTGCCATAAGTTTTTGCACAATGTCCTTTCTTCTTTCCTTGTGGCTTCTCTTTCCAGTAGCTCTGGGGAAGGACGCACAAACAGTGAGCATAAACAGCACCAACAGTGACACAGATTCTTCCCTGAGGGGGCTGTAATATTGTACAAATTATTAGAGTTGTATCAGGAATTAATGTGGCCATTTATGTGAGCAAGGGAATTGGGAAGTGTTGACTGCATATGCAGGACCTTCAAAATATGCTCTTGTGATCCAAATTCAGGAGTGTGCAGAGTGAAGCAAACATTTTAATTTCTGTTTCAGAGGCTGTCATGTAGGATCATGATATTGTATAATATGATGCATCATATCCCATAATATAAAAGAGGAAGATAAACCTTTTTATTTAAAACCTGTGACAATGCCCAGTGTTGTTGTTGACTGAATTCCAATTACCTGGGAAGCGTTCAGCACATCACATTTCAACATGTCATCTCTCCTAAGTGGAACCAATTGCATTAAAACAGTCATGAAACTTCAGGCCCCCACACTTCAGTAAAAACGTAATCATAAAAATTTAAAATGCATATATTCATTTTCCCCCTTCTGCAACAATGTCAGGCAAATATGCCTCATTGGGATTCACCACAGGCACAATTATCAATGCTCTGTCTGCAGAATTGCTAATGGAAAAATTACATACACAGACTCTTGATAAACTGTGCATCTGATTTCACTGTTTGTGAAGCACAGAGCTATTAATTATTGCTGCTGTCACTCTTCTGCTAAGAAATGGCGAAAGTTTTCTTTAGGCATTTCTGTCTTTCTTAAGCACACAGTAGCTTGATCCAAGAGGTAAACACCAAGACATCAGTGGCATGGCTGCACCAAATGGTGGCTAACTGGAAAACCCACTGAAAATTCTAGTGCCACATTGTTTGTTTTCAGTTAGGACTGAAAGTGCTCTCAGCTTACATCTCTCTGGACTCCATTGCTCTCTAACATTTTGATAGTTAACATTGGTTTTATATAAATAGGAACAAGAGATGGGACAGCAAAAAAAAAAAACAAAAAACCAAAAAACCAAAAAAAAACAACCAAAAAAAACCCAAAGCAAAACAAGCTTTTTCTTAACAGTTTGTTTTGCCTCTGCAGAGTAGCCTATAAAATGTGAGGTCAGGCTTCAGATAACAAGTGTCTGTGAAGCAGTTAGCAGCAAACCCCAGCACTTCCATTATAGGAGGTATTGCTGATATATCCAACCATATTCAAGTCCAACTATTTCAGGCTCTGAGAGGTTTGGATGAAGTTTTTTTTTTTTTTCCATTGTTCTTGGAGTAAGATCTATTTTATTTTCAGAGGTTTTGAGCTTAGGCTTGTCAGGCTTTTAAGTTTTCTTTCTTAGATTCAACATGCCTTTGGCTGCATTTCTCTAGACATGCATGAATTAAAACTGTTCGGGCCACTGTGGTCCTCCTCTTCCAGTCTAGCTGACTCCAATTTCAGGCTGGGCAGTGTAGGAGGTCACCTGCTTTTAAATGGTAGAAGCTACTCCACTTTTATAATTGGCTTTTCCAGCTGCAGATAGGTATTCAAGGCCCCTCTGGTGAGCACCCAGTCCATCGTTTTTTCTGAACAATGCATTCAAACAGACTGGTCATGGATCAGGTGTCACTCCAGGCCAGTGTATGTCCTGGCATTGCCAAAGCCATCCTCTGAAGATCTGATACAATTTTACACATCCTCTACCTTTGCACATCCTCCAACTTAATCTATTTCTAGCAGTAGAAGCAAGCCCTGATATACTGATGACATGTGCTTTTATATTGCAGTTATTAGTTTAAATTTATAAGTCAGCATCTTAATTTCCACCACATTTTAACTTTTATGCAGGCAGCTTTAGAGTCGCGTGTGAATGTTCTGGATGCATTTGTATGACATCCTCTCCAAAACAATATGGTGGGGTACATTACTTCATCACTGAGGGGTTTTTCCTCTTTTTTTTTTTCAAATAAAAAGGTAAGTTTTAAATAAATAATTCCATTAATTGTTCCTTTTTCAATAATTTCATCTATTTCTTTCACACTTGAACAGCAAACAATAAAGATATTATTAGCCTGATACACCCATAAATATACTCTCACTGGGAATCACTGGGAAAGATTTGCAGAAGTTTTATGAAAATAATTTCAGAAGGAAATTGAAAGAAGCGAGCACTGGAAATAATTTAAAAAAATAAAGAAAATCTTCTGAACCACTTTGGTCACGCTTGTAGGAAGAATGCTGAAATTCTTTTGACAGATGATTGTAATTTGTCAGGGTGGTTTTGGAGATTATGGTTCACCTCAGTGACAGTGGTAAGTGAAACCTGAGTGACAACTTTTAAGAGTGACACTTCAGTATAGGCCAGTCGTATTGCAAGAGCTGGAGGGGTAAACTGGTACTTGTAATATAGTAAGTGAATTCCTCATTTTTGTATGAGTGTGAAATGCTCTTCTCTCTTCTAAAGCTTCCTGAAAACACTTCAAAAGCTGATGTAGAAGAATCAGTAATAAAGAAAAAAATAAGATGGTCTCTTCACCTGAGATTTTTCTTGCTTTAACTTCTATTTTCTGTGAGCAACAGAATGAAAAAAAATTTCTTTCATCAAACATTTTCTTTGATGGCAGTGGTTTGGAGTAAGTGTGTGATAAGAATATCTGTAACATAAAGAAAGCTGGGAATTATGAATCAGGGCCTTGGCTGACAGTGGGTAACCCTGAATGCTATAAAGGAAAGTTTGAGAAATCTTATGCTTGGCACAGGTGGAATAGTTCGCAACCATCTTATCAGGGCTGCCTTGGAATAGATTTAACCCTGAAGCATGGGGGAAGCTTTTTGATTGATTTTGTTTGTTTGTTTGGTGGGATTTCCCCCCCACCCCACTTCTTTCCAGTAGCTCTGTATATTTTTATGAGTAAATGACCTTTTCTTCCTCAGAGCTATACTTGATACCAATGTAACTTGTAGTGATGAGTGTCACTGTTTATTGATTTGGTGAGTAAGGGTGCAGAACCATCCTTCTAACACAACAAATAGTCTTATTCAAAATATTTTTCTCTTCTGCAATTGCTCCCCTTGAAAGCAAAAGACTGATGCTTTTGTTTTACACTTAAGTTTCCAGCACTTCATTTATGAGTGCATATGCTTTTTTTGGTAGCCTGTCTTATTAATCTCTTTAAGATAAGCAAGCCTAGTGTTTTTCATTCTTTGTAGATGAGTATTCATGGTAATTCTGACTGTCATTCTGGGGACCTCTTTTAACTCCATAGTGCTTCTTTTGATCTGGAATGTTATACATAGTAGTACTCTTGATTTATACCACTGCATTCTATTTTTCATATTACATTCAATCCACTAAAGCACAGGTAGATCTGCACTAGGATGCCACTGCTGGACCATTCACAATACCACAGACTGGCTTGTAGAAACAGCAATGATTAATGAAAAATAGTTTTAAAACCCCAACAAAAAAGCCACTGAAAAAATATTTATTAAGTTAAAGGTATTATAAAACACAGTATTATGAGCTATGATGTTAAACTCACAAAATTATAAGGGACCATTTTCCAATTACAATACCACTCTGTGTAGATCACGGTACCATTGTTTGGCTGACATAGGTTTTTCTGTATATGTACTTATTTCCTGACTCAATGCTGGCTTCTGTTTAAACAGCTGAGACAAATGCACTAGTTGTGATGTTCAGCAACTCTATTATTTTCATTATTTTTACAGTCAGAGTAAAGGATTTATATGCAAAGACCCATATCTTGTAATCACTTATGCAGTTAATTAAAAACAGATGAATAATCAGATTGATTACAATATGATTGTTTACATGCTTAAGAATAACTAAGCTTGAATGGATGTGGTTAGGGGGGGTGAGACATTTCTGCACAATTGTAGGAGAACAGGAATGGGGCTGCAGGCAGCCTTGGCCTTGATGAGTTACGGCTGTGTCCTTGAAGACAGGTAAACAACTCTGAGGGAGAATAAGCGTGGAATGCGGATGTGTGTTGACATTTACAACAAGAAACAGAGAAATTTATGACCAATTACAAAAGAGTAGAAGGCACGTTCACATAGTTTGTTAGCCAATTATAATGCAAAAAGGAGCGTGTTATGCGCGTGATATAGAGAAAAAGTATAGAGTTGTACTGTGGGATAATAAACTGCTGATGCTTGCCACCATCTTTGGCATCACTCTTGTCCACCATCACACAATTAAAGTTGTGAGAGAAAAGTATGTGAATTGCATTACTAATTGCTTAAGTTACTCTCTTGGCAGAGTATGAATGCACAATTATGTCTTCAGTGGCCACTCTCAGAAAAGACATAAGATGGATGAGAAAAAAACAGGAGAAGCACAAGTAGCAGTGATTTGAAGCTATTGCATTTTACTGCATTACATATTTATAGAGGTGGTCATTAAGGAAAATCAAACATGGCAGAGTTGCAAGAGTCTTTGGGAAATCTGGAGAGATCTTCAAATCAGATCCCACCTTGAAAACTGAGCTAAAACATTAGTTGATAAAATCTTCATATGTGCCCTAAGCAACAGATTGATGAAAGGGTTTTGCTGCAGAATTAGATGATGTTCTTAAAACACTCCTTATGCTACCTTGGAAATGTGTGTTTTGTGGATAGGAAATCTGCTTGCAGTTTATTTGCTGCTTGGAAGAAGTGACAAAGCAGAACAGATGTTTCTACATTTTGCTGCTTGTGTGGAATAATTCCAGAGAAATTTGGAAAGCAGTAATGGAATTTAAAGAGACTTCAAATGTTGCAAAAGTTTATCTTTCCTAATGCACAATGCTTAGAAAGAAAGAGGTTTCCAGGTGAATTAAATAAAGCAAAGAACTATTCACAGGTTCTGGAGCAGAAAGAGGTGAATTATTTGAGTCTCCAGTAGGTATTTGTAACTAGAAAAGAGCTAAAGCCTGTGTCGAAGACAGCACTACCTCTAGAGAAGAGGTGCATGTGTTGCTGACACACAGAAGTGAGAAGGCCAAGAACAAATTTTGTGTTTACTGTGAGCTTAGTGAGAAGTTAGGAAATGTGTGTGCACCCACAAAGCAAAATTTTCCACTAATTGGACTCTGGTCCCTTTTTGACACAGTTATCAGAGTGAGATGGTGCATGGGGTTTATTTTAGACATGTAGTCCCCTTAGCCCAGCTGCTTGTCTCTACACATCTGTTGGTTGGCTCACAAAGAATTCTTTACTGAGCAGAGCATTGGCTACGACATTTTGCTAGGCAAGCTCAAAAATCTAATGCCATACATTACCAGCAATGATAAGTTTTCTGCAAAGAGAAGACATCAGAGGGGGAATTGTGTTCAGGCATTATATGCGAAGTCATCTTGTTCCATCATTCTATGGCAAATACGACTATGCATTCTTGATATTAAAGATGTTTATGTCATGGTTAATATCAGTACATACTGTAAAGTGGTAATGAAATTTGGAATATCCAATTAGTCTTGGGAAAATGTAAAAGAGTATTTTATTTACATTTCTAACATAATTTTTTACACTGAATGACCAATTATACTTCTATTAGAAACCATCTATTTTGCATATTTTAATATTTAGTTACTGATAAATTGGTGACTAAGATGACAGTGATCCATTCATGCCTCCTGAGTGTTTATTTCATGGATATCTTCAAACACTCACTGTTACACAAGATTCTGTTAGGTTTTTGCTGGAACTCCAAAGGACTGACATGCAGTGAACTCATGGCCTAGAAATATCTGCCAGCAAATTTAAGTGCCAATGTCACTTGACTGCATCAATATCATGGCATTATCTACAAAAGTATTCCCTTTAAACTACTGGTTGGATCTGGTTTGAACTTGTCAGGTCCATTTTGAACTAATCTGAATCAAATTTGAGCTGTTTGGGTCTGGTTCAAACCAGCTCCATCTAGCTCCTGCCAGTTAAAAGAAGACTGGACCAGTTCAAAGTAGTTTCAAGTGGTTCTGCACGTGGTTTCAAGTGCTTTAAACTGGTTGAAACCAGTTTGAACCAGGTAAAAGTGGTTTGAATCAGTCAAAACTGCAGTTTTAAACCTGTCAGAACCAGTCAGGTCCAATTTTAACTCTTTGGGTCCAGTTTGGAACCAGCCTGATCAGGTCAGAACTGGTTGGATTTGCTTTGAAGCTATAGGAACCGGTTGGATCCAGTTTGAACTGGTTGAACTGGTCTGAACCCGTTTGAAGTGTTTTCATCCAGTTTGAATCGGTTGGAATTGTTTCGAGCCAGTCAAGACCGCTTTGAACCATTAAAACTGGTTTGAACCAGTTTGAATCAGTTGGATTTGGTTTGAACCAGTCAAATCTGGTTCAAACTGTCTGAGTCTGGTTGGAACCAGTTTGAACTGGCTGAAACATGCCTGCAAAGCTGGGTACTTATATGGCCTCTGTGGCTCCTGGGTGCACCTCTGTGAACACAAGGTGTCCTTGAGACTTGTACAGGCCAGAGCAGCTGCTCAGGCTCCGTGCCGAGGGCAGAGCGGTGTCGGCCTTCGGGAGGGGAGAGAGGCGGCTTCCTGTAGCACAAACTGCAGTGCACATGAGGCAGCTTTCTGGAATCACTCTGCTCCTGCTTGGAGCAGACAGTGGTCACCGCTTCTCTGTGAGGCACACAGCTTCTCTCTGCCAGGAGTTATCAGAAGAAATCTGACTACTAGTCAGCAAGAATGGGATTGGTGAGAAGAGCCCATCTGAAGATCTGAAGCCATGAGTGCAATCGATCCGAAATCTTAGGGATGGCAGCCAGCGCCCCATGGTCAGCCATTTGTGAGCATCTGAGACACACAGGTACAGAGCTGCCAGTGCTGAGACACACAGAGCTCGTAAAACAAACCCCAGAAGTTAATTATTAATCAAAGCCAGCAAAATGTGTTCTCTTTTATATGTCGATGCCAGTACACAAATTCTTGAGCTAACAGACACTCTAGAAAATGAACGCTGATTGCTGTTGTAGCAGCTGTTTCATCGGCCACTTCAGCAATATATTAGTCAGCCATACATTAACAGATGACATAAGGACAGTTCAGAGTTAAGGCTTTCCATACTGCGATCTCCACTCAGATCATCCATAACATTTATAGAAATGCCTGTTGAAAATCCCAAGAGAGAAGCTGGGGACAGGGAACTGTAAGAGGACATTACTATCACAGAAGGTGAGGAGCTGGAGACCATTATCTGAATTCCATTGGGGATTGCAGGTAAGAATAATTAAAAATTTCTTCAGAGAGAAACCAAACAAATTGGAAGAAACCTTCGTGTCTCTGCCCCAAAGCAACCAACCAGCACCTAGTGGACAGAGCTAATTCATAGACCCGCAGGTGTGTTAATTCGATAGGCTTTGTGCTGTCCAGTGCTGTGTCACCAAAGTCTTTTTTGAGGGACACGGCTACAGGAAAACTCAAATTAATGAAAAATTCACTTAAAACCTCAGCCTGCAGTGAAGCCAGTTGGACATTAGAACTTCCCATCCCACGCTCCTTTTTTTTTATTTTTTGTCACACAGTATCTTAGTAAAGAAAAACACAAAACACTAACACAAATACCCAAACCTGCAAATATCCCCTTAAGGCTCTAAAGAATTTTAAAACACTGCTAGAACATCAGAGAGCAGGACTGACCAGAAAATTTGCATTGATTTCTAGCAAATGTTGCTGACTTGAGTGGCTTAGATGGCGAGGCAGTTTGATTTTCTTGAGTTTTGCCCAGTATCACTTAATAAGAAGAGAGATTAAAATATCCAGACATTGAGGTTTTTTCTGTGTTTTTTCTGTGATTCTGTGCTTTAATATGTGTGTGTGCTGAGTATTTATAGTATTTGATTATGCCAGTTATTTTATAAATTTCAAAGCAGAGAGAATACACAGGAAATGTGGAAACAATACATCCAATCCTGTAACATTTTTTGTGCCTCATTCATTCATTTCTTTCTTTCCACTCTGTTTCTGACAGAAAGGGATAAATATATTGCCTTTGTAATTGATCTGTTCTACTGCAAAACCACTGAGTAGCCACTGACTCCAGATTCCTGCAAGTTTCCTTGAAGGCCCAGGTGAGTTCAGCACTCTGCTGTGCTGAGCGACTTCCAAAGTGCTGTCAGCACAGCCTGGGAGGGGGGGACAGGAGATGGCTTTGGTGCTGCAGCAGCGCCAAGGAAAGGGCACTGGGCAGGGAGATGCCTGCTGGGCTGAAGCCGGAGACAGAGCCCAGCGTGGCCATCTTGAGTGTTGTTCAAAAGCCTGTTCTTCCTCCCTGCTCCACCTGTTGCTGCACACAACTGCTGAGAGGCATCAAATGCTTCTTCTGCCAACTTCAGTTGTTGGTCAGGGAATCCTGCCAATGCCTCTGCCTCAGATCAGTCCCATACTGTACTCTGGCTTTTAAAATTCACTGCATGCCCTCTGTTTTTTTTCATTGCAACTAAAATTCCTGCTGGTTTATGATGCCAAGCGCTAATAAAGACAGACATTGTGTTGTGTACTTTTAATGCTGAATTAGTCATAGTGGCAGCTTTGAGGGCACATTTATTTCTAGAACCTCTTGTTTAATTTATGATTCTATCTTGTCTTTCACAACGCACATTTTTCTCAGTAACACTTCCAATTCCACAGGTTTATCCATCCAAAGAATTTCCCTGACAACAAAAATATGAACCCTTGTTCACTCATAAGGATGCACGCTGATATTGATTCACCCTTACTTTTAGAGCACTGGTTTCTGTGTAAGATATGCAGCAGGTGGTTCTCAAATTCTTTTCTTCCCTTCTCTGGTACAGATGAACACTGCCGGTATTGATTCTGTGCAGAATTTATCTTAGTGCTCTTCTTGTCCTCTCAATCATTATTGCTCAGGTACTCTTTCCTCCAGCTTATGTTTTACTAGCTGCAGTGATTGTTCATAGACTGACTAACAAGGCAAAAAATGGAACTTGTTTCCACTGCTGAGCAAGAATCCAGGCCTGCCTTCTAAACTTTGCTTTTGAGGAGCCACAGGATGACTACTTCAGCTGTCGTCCGTATTATGGTGGGTTGTACTCTTCGCATGAAAAACTGTACTGGAAATGCCTGGAATAGCTAAAAGTAGGTTATACAGCACTTTACAAGTTCCTCTGGTGTGGAGAAAGACACTGCTCACCAGAGGGGATTTTAACAGGTTCTGTTACTGGCATTTGGGTTGCGGAGGGTGACTACTCCTGTGGATGTGCTTCTAGACACCAGGGCTAGCACATCATTCCCTGGCAACAGAAACATCAGTGTTGCTTTTTTCAGTAGTATCATAAGAAATTTCTCAAGGGCATTCCACATTATTTTTTTCCATGCCTCTTTCATCAATGATAAATTCTAAGTTTTCCTGGAGTTTCTGTGGAAGGCTCTGGTGCTCTGCCCTTCCAGTCAGTACTCGTCATGTTGTCAGCTCTTCCATGGCGTTCTGTAAGGCTTCAAGTATTGCAGTTAAATGTACATATTTTCTTGGTTATCCTACTCTAGACAGATTCAAACATGAGTTGAGATTGCTTTGCCTAGTGGAAAGATCCCACATAATTATAGGAACAAAAAAGAATTAGTGTTTAACTTTAGAGAAAAAGAAAGCTTAGTTCCATTAATTGCTCCCACTATGACAAAATTCCAGCATAACAAGAAGGGGATCAACCTCACTATTTTCCAGTGCTTTACTTTTGATACACCTGAGTACTGTAAAATAAAACATTACTATTACTAGAAATGCATTCTAGCATTCTCCGTGTGTCAATCTTAGCCACCATGCACATCTAATCTAGGTATCTGGGGTTTAGCCTGTGAATAGTCCCTGCTGGAAGTTTCTGATAGCCAAATGCATATGTAACTGCTGTGATTGGAGTAGTGAAGGACAGAAACATATTCCTCTGTCAGTGGACAACCAGAGGGAGCATTTTGCTTATGCAAATAATTAAGAAATGTTACAGCAAAGAGAACAAAATGGCTTCCCAGGACGCAGCAGCCCTCTGCTCATGCTGTCATTTCAGACTGGCTGCCTTGCAGAGAGGATGGCTGGCTCTGTCACTCAGAGGAGAGCACGCATTAACAAGCTGCATGGTTAGTGTTTGAGCAGTGCCTCGTGTGCTGACAGCACTTCATGTGAAGTGCGCATGTTCACCTAGGCAGGAGAAACCTCTGGGAACTTTTGGACCCAGCTTTGCTCTATTCAAAATCAGTTACAGGTTTGTCATTGACTTTAATAGGCATCGGATCAGTCCTTTAGTGCTGCATAAGTGGTAGACAGAGGACAAATTGAGACTAAATGGGCTAAAGCTGTATTGTCTTTGTTTATTTTTCTTTGCCAATGAATAGGTGCTGATGAGTTTAACTCAATCTCATTACAGAAAAGGGAACAGTTAAAATAATGTTACATTATGGTATTCTTTACGTATGCTAAAACTGCAGTCTTATTATTCCGAAAAGTGGCAAATCTGTTTGCAAAGCTCATTGTAGTTTCAAACTGCAATTTAATATCATGGTTTATGTACCAGCCCTTAGGATCATGACTTTCCAAGTGGAACTGAGGTAGAATTTAGATATTCAAAGATAAAATTGGTATACTGAAAAGTCTTGCTTAGGTAATAACTTTTCTTCCATGGAAAACTGCAAAAGACAGTACACATCCCGAGACCTATCTCAGAGAAACACTTGGCTGGCCATCCATGCATCCAAGTGTGCCTCTGTGCTACCCATGCTACTCATGCACATCCCTTTAGTGTGGGAGCTATTCTCAGACCATGCTCTCACATGTTGGGCTGGGCGCCATCAAAAAAAAAAAAAAATAAGGTTGCCAGGTTGTTTCCTTTAGATTTAGCTGTTTAGAGTGAAAAATTGTCTGATCTGGCTTAAAGAGTTTCTCTGTGGATAAGTGAACATGCTGAGTCAGGAAAGGTTCCTCCCAAAGCCTTTAATTGTTGGTACTAAACACCTCCTTAATATTCAAATTGATAATTATTTGGATCAGTTGGTAGTAAGCTAAATTAAGTAAAATCTCCCCAGTCATGATAGTTTTATCTATGACCAAAGGATGACTGTTTACAGAAGAGTGTGAACTGGTAATTGCCCTTCTTACTGGGCAGTCCTAATTCTTCACTGTGTGAAGACACTGTCACAATATTAGCTCAGTATCGATGCATAAAATTGTTGTAAGTTACTTGAGGGCCAGATACTCTGAAGGGAGGCACTGAGAACACACTGGCAAATGACCATGCGTCTTGATCTTAACAGGACTAAACTATTGCTCCTCAACTGTCCTTAGTGCACATGTGATAATTTGCTTTTGGGTCAGCCTAGATAATTTTAAAACACGATCAACATGTGTACCATGGGGACTAAGAAAGCTCAGCCTTCCTCTTTCTGACTTTCCTTATCTGACTTTGATTTGACTGAAGGTCACATTAACTGGAGAGTCCACTTTGTCTTAATGGCAGAGGAAGCTCTATTTTTCCTTCTTTTCTGTTTATGTCTTATAAAAGCATGGAGAAAAGCTTATTTTGCATTTCTCTGGAAGAAATGCCAATTACTGTTGTTCTTCTAAGCTTTGTGCTCTAAGATAGTACACGCTACACTGGCATTCCCACAAGGGGAAAAAAAGTATTTCATTTACAGTGGAAAGTAAAATGCAGAGGGTAAGCATGTGTATCCAGCTACCCTAAAGCTTTACAGGATTATTTGTAACAATGATAGCTGTGGAGCAACCTCTAAGTTAAAAAAGAAAAGAAAAAAAAAAAAGGATGAAAAATAATTTTTTCATTTTATTGGAATTATTTCTTGCACAGGAACTGAAGTACCAGAGTGATGAAATTTGGCTTTTTGCCATTTCAGGGCAAATAATTTCTAGTCCAGCAAATGTGACTTTTGCAACAAAAAGAGTCTGTAATCTGGAACATAAGGTAGCCCCGCTGGCTAGGACATAAACCAAAAAAACATTATCCAGCTGCAACAATCACTGGAAGTAAGCTCTGGAAAGCATCTTAGCCTGATGTCCCTGGACATATGTACTGAGTTTGACCCACTGAGTTTGAGGAATATGAAGAGGAATATACTGGAGCATGAAAAGTAGCCATTATAGTGGTGTACACTGCAAGAGGACGGCTGGGATGTGCTGGCCATGAAGGGACATGACAGAGGTTACACCTGTTTGGGTACCATGGATTCCTCTCAAGGGGTCCACACTCTGAGCAGTGAAAAACAAGTGTCACTGAACACTGCCAACAAGAAACGTTACAGATCCTTTAGGTAGGATGGCTTTATGTGACAAACTGAAAGGCAGACTAATCCAGACAGTCAAATACAGATGAAGAGCAGGAAAATTTCTCAAAACCTGGTGCTTCCAGCAGGAGGCAGAAGCCTGGGCTCTGACTGTTATCCCTGGTTCGCTGGCCTTGCTCTCTGAAGCTGCTCTTCACTCTGTGCTGCAGTGCTGGCCCATTTGCTCCCCGCAGAATTCCCAGCTGCTGCTGGTTCTGTTTACCTGGGCGTGTGCCTCCAGCCCTGCCTCTGCATCACCTGCTCTGGGAGGCCTCACTCTACTCTGCCTGCAAGGCGGGTTTTAGACTGGGCTCTCTGTATTCCTTGGCTGGTGCCTTAAGGCTGACAGAGCGTGAGGAAACAGATCGCTCGTTCTGCACAAACACTGCTGCTTTATCTCCAGTTAATGGAGCGCAAAAAGACAAAAAAGCACTACCGAGTCAGAAAAGAGTTGAAGACTCTGCTTCTGGACATAGACCTTTCTACCTTGCAGACATCATATTTTTCTTTGAACTAAAAGGTACTGGTCACTATCAAAAGTGGTACATTAGACTAGTGAGATTACATTTCTCACTGTAGTGGCATTTCCTAGAAGTGACATAACTTAACAGAAGGAACTTGGATGCTGGAGCAGCAGCATTTTAATAGGGCAGAATAATTAGGCTTATAAAAATCCAATTTTTTGCTAATAAGAAAATTAATTTGATTTTTTTTTTGGTGTTAAGCATCTGGAACACTTGTAATACCAGTGTAGAGATTTGGTCTGGAAAATTAGAGTATGGATAACAAGATGACAGAGGTAGTTGCTGATGTGAAAGGAAAGGTAAATAGCAGGAAAAGCGTGGGTAGATAAGGAAAGGCTTAGAATATTTAAAGACTAATAGATGAAAAAGACAGTTCAGTGTAGATAAATGATGAATAATGAGTCACAACAAAGTATTGCCAGCATTCCTAGGTGCCTCATACACTTGGAGAAATAAAAAGTAAGGGAAAAGACCATGCTGTAAATTAGCATAACTGCACTGAAGCCTGTGGAGCTTTGCTGATTTAAACCTCTGTAGGACTGGACACTTCGTGGGTGAGTATTGATGATGAATGGTGACAAACAAAGGAATAAATCATAATTTCCTTAGAAGCTCTGAATGGGGCAGTTACCTTACTTGCTTCTTCTTTAATATCTAATTTCCTCCATTTGTTAAGGCAATACAAACCATAATAGACATTCTGTACATTACTTTAAAAATTCACAAAATACAGAGGCCATCTAAAGCACTTCAGTCTAATAAAGGAGAAGTCTTTTCAAGTTTATAAAGAGCTCTTTAACTCTAAACTGTTAAAGAGATTTACTTGACAGTGTTACCAGTTACTGAAAGCTGCAGTTTGAAGGCACTTGACATCTCTGCATAGACCTGCCACATTTATTTTTGTATTTAATGTTTTAATCAATATTTTGATTCTTTAACTTAAGCTATAACTACTTTGGTGATTTACAGATAAAAAGATATGTATGCCTTTTGTCTACTTTTAAATGTGCTAGAAAGTAAATTCTTGCCCCTGGAAATAATAAAATGTTTACAAAGCTGGAATGAGCAACATTAAAACTCTGCTGGTAAAGACCAGGAATTTTGAAAGTAATTAATGAAGTTTTAACTTGTCTCTTACGGATGTGACATATCCCAACACTGCAGCACAGTATTTCTCTCTGCTTGTTGATAACTTTGTGAACCTCATTGTCATTGTTTTGTTTAGATTTAGCTTATTCAGAGCTCAGCAGACTCCTACAAAGAAATTTTTGAAGCTCACAGCATCAACTTAAATGAAGAAGCTAAAAATTTATAATGGCCTTACCCTGAACAGATATCAGAGAAACTTATTCCAGCCCCGACTTTCCTAATCCCCCTCCTGCTTTTGAGTCCATCACTTATACCCTGGATGTGACAGTTCTTCATTGCTGTTTCTGCTGATTTAATTCTCCTTTTACCCTGGTTGCATCTTCAATGTTTCATCCATACATTCTCCTGTTTTCCTCTTCTGGTCTTGAGGGCAGTTGCAAAAAGCAATCTCAGGTCTCCTGTCAGACTTTTGCAGTAAGGTCACCTGCTAACATGGTTTCAATTGCAATTTTTCTATCAACGTCTGCTATTACTAATCTGTTGGTGGGGGAAGTTTGTTCCTATTGTGTTTAACTCCAAAACTGAAAAGCATTGCTGCATCCAACAGCTCAGCTGTGTCCTAATGGACCCCAAAGAGTGTGCTCTGTTCTTGCTGATACAGAATAGCTTCCTACCATTCAGAGGCATATGAATGCAGGAGAGCACGTGTGAGAAGCTGCAGGAATTGTCTCAGCTTCTCTTGTGAAGGGCATTTCCACAGAGGGTGTCTGGGTGCCCATAATGCAATTTTTGACCTTCAACTATTGTGTATCAGCCCAATCCTCAACCTGATATAAAAACTTACACCTCAAAGTGAATGTTGTTTACTTATGGATGTAGCATGGTTTGATAACATTGAGAAAGGCAAAGCCAGAAAAAAAATCATTTTCTTGTTCCCAAAATTTTACATATTCCTGACAAAGCTATTTTCTATGAGTTGAACATTCATCCCTGATGTTTTCATTACTAAGCTACATAAATATGAAGTAAATATTGAAGAAGAAATGAGATTGTGATGAAGAAAATAAATACTCAAGAAGAAAACTTTTGTTACACGTTTTACACGACCCTTATAAATTGAAATTGACTTCACTGCAGGGAGTGTATTTGACTGAGATAGGACATTCTAACTCAGTTGGTGTCATATAAATGCATTGCTATGGATTCTGTATTGGAGTAATCTAATTAACTGCAACAATTTCAACACAACTCACACAGGTGAGATAACATCCAGACTTTTGTCTGCTTTATTCTTCATTTGAGGTAGATTTTACCTCCTTCTTTCCCCAGACCTGCTGGCATTTCTTTTTCCTTTCTAAAATCATTTTGCATAGTCCTTGGCTGTGACAAGGAGAGATTAATGGCTGCTGCTCATCCTTCTGTCATTACATGAGGGATTGTCATGTGTGTGGATTGATTTCACACGTTGGTCTGTCCTGTAAAAAAAATATTTGTCAATAAAACAGAGGAAAGGAAAATCCTTTGGCACTGATATTATGAGCTGATTTATCTTCACCACCATGAAGCTGGCTGGAAAGGATATAAGGCAAAGCAATCTGTTCTCATGATAAACCTGAATTGCATTTAGGATAAATACTACCCTACTTATCTGCTGAAGGCACTGCACATTATAGTGAGACATGGAAGCTGAATAAGATAAACTTATTATTATGATCCCATTTATTTTCAGATTAATTTCCAATTTCCTCTTTTATTTGAAAAAATCTACATCTAAAGTTGAATAGGAAGGCTTTTCTCACACTTTCTGTTCTGTTGGTTTGTTATATCTTCATCTCAACATTGTACCACTGAAGTAGTTTTCTACTTGCTAAGTGGTTGTTTGTCTACTGTAAGCAATATTGTGTCTTGTGAGGATGTATCAGGCAATAAAATATCATGAGATTGGTTTATCAGCAGTAAGGTTGTGTAAAATTATAAATCTTGAACATTCTTTATCTTATAATCCATAGTTATTTAGGAATGCTCATTTTCAACTTTTAAAACACCTATGAAGCTGAGGATACAAGCCACTTCCTATTAAAAACCAAAAGGAAACCAAAACCACACTGCAAGACACAAAGGAAATGTCAGAGCCCTACAAAATTTTCCATGGAAGCAGTACACATCCTTGCTAGTTATGAAAGCTCTTTGATTTTTCTGTCTTTAGAAAGATTGTAACAATGGTCTTTAGGTCTTCATCCTGCAGTACAGGTAATTTGGGTAGAAAAAGAAGAAATCAGATCTTGTTCATTAGAACAAGGCACAAGTAATTCTTCAAGCATTAGAACCACTGATCTCAGCAGATGGAGCAACTAGATGTGAATTATTAACTTCAGCCTTCAGAAAACTCTCCAAACTAAGTAACCAAGTGGAGTAGTAGAAGAGATTCACATCATCCTAAGTGTCTAAGACAACTTGAAGGAATTGTTCTTTGGAGAAGTAAATTATTGGAAGTCCACAAAAGTGCTGGTTTTTAACAGCTGGAAAATGTAATAGTACTAATAATGAACAGAAAAGGGAAAAGTTGTCTGTGCCTGAGCAAAGATGAAGAGTTGAGTTTGTATTGCATAAGGGTGATAAGGTATTTTGAAGTCTATTTGAAGCAGAGGGGGATGTTAGACAACATCTAATTGAGCAAGTCTAGACAAATTATACATAAGAGCCCTCAAAGAACTGGTGGGAGAGAGCTGTACTCCTACCTTGTGCTTCTCTGAGTACTATTTAATGAATTGTTGTCTTTACCAGCAATTACCAGGAAGGAAAGTTATCGGTAGCAGTGACAGCACTCTTCAAGAGCTATGCACTCTTAAAACTTCACAAGAAATACTAAAAATTGCAAAGGAGCTTTTCCTTTACATCTATTTGCATAAAAATCTATGATCTTTTTCTCACACTGCTATTGAGTAAAATTACAGACTTGTGGATAAACAGACTCAGGAGATTAATGCTCAGTCTAAATCTGTTTGTGCCTTAGTTCCTCATTTTAAAGAAGTAGATATTAAGTTTCACTTTTCTTTTTGTGATCTTAGGATTTCAAAGCAAAGATTCCTATGTTATGAAAGGGCCCAGGAAAATGGCTATTTCACTTCTAAAATAGACTATCAGACCACTACAAAATAAGAAGAATGAAATATATTTCAGAATTCAGAAAAATTCTAAAATATTATTTTTCTTTTTCAAGGAGAAATTAAGTTCCTCATATCTACTTACAATTTCATCTTTCCCATCACCATCTCCCTCAGTTTCTCTAAATTCCTTTAAGCTAGGAAGGCTTCTTTGTTAGTGTTACCATATCAATGAAACACATGAAACTGTCACTTCACCAAATCCAGAACATTAGCAGTGAAATGGGATCAGACTAGAATGGAAGTTTTCTAAAAGACATTGTTCAGAGCCCACCTTTCCAATTCTTACTGCAAAGAAGAGTACAGTGCAGACCCTGAAAGATGGTTTGTTCTCATATCAGTTGAGAAAGACTTTTGACATGCAGTGCATGTCACTGCAGTGTAGGCATCAGTCAGGGTAGTGGATTGGCCCAGGCAGTACTGAAACTAAACCTATTAAAAAAATGTCCATTAAAAAAATGTAAAAGGGAATGTACTCAGCTGTAAGGACATTTAATTATAGCTCTTGCAGAAGGACTTTGAATTATTATAATTAGTAATATACAACTATTTTGCAAAACATTTTGCTGGTCTGCCAGGTCCTATGGTGTTTCATATTTCTAATTTAAAAGTCAAACAAACAATATTTATCCAGTTAAGGACACTTAAGTTATTAACCCCACAGCTGTACAACAGCCTTTGGATCACAGGATGGAATTTCTTTGAAATAACCAGGCCTTCTAGGCTAGATACCTGAATGCTGCTTCTAGATCCATATGGCAAACATCTACAAAGCACAGATAAGACAAAAGCATCCTCATGCTATTGTTAATCTTGACAGAAGAATCAAAAGTTTCCTTAGATGGATGTCACACAGTAGCTCATATTCAACTCTTTTGTGTACAGATGCTAAAACCCAAAGGTGGCAGCAAACTGGGATTTTTCTGATCCATCTGTTCCCATGCAAGCTGAAGCAGCCTAAAGACTGCTTGAAACCTGTGGCTTCTGTGCTGAATTTGCTCAGGTGCTGCCACTGCAGAGAGTGCTTTTTCCTACATCAAGAAGTTTGTGCTGACTGCAGCTTGAGATTCCAGGTCTGTGTCCCACTGCTTGAGGAATATTGCATCCACCTCTGGAGCTCTCAGTATGGAAAAGACATAGAGTGGTTGGAGCAAGTCCAGAGGAGGACCACAAAAATGAACAGAAGAATGGAACATCTCTTCTGAAAGGAAAGGCTGAGAGAGTTGGGGCTGTTCAGCCTAGAGAAGAAAAGGCTCCAGGGAGACCTTAATTTGGCCCTTCAGTGCTTAAAGGAGGCTTATAAAAAACGGGGACAGACTCATTAGTAGAGCCTGCTGCAAAGGACAAAGTGTAATGGCTTTAAAGATGAGTCAGACTAGACAGAAGGAAGAAATTCATTGTGACTAACAGGGTGAAACACTGGAACAAGTTGCCCAGAGAAATGGTGAATGCCACATTCCTGGAAACATTCAAGGTCAGGTCAGATGGATCTCTGAGCAGCCTGATCTAGTTGAAAATGCCCCTGCTCATTGCAGGTAGGTTGGACTCAATGGCCTCTAAAGGTCCCTTCCCACCCAGTAACTCTATGATTCTATGAATAGCAGAGCTAGTTTTGGCCAATATTCACTGTGTATTAATTTTAATGAATCCCATTTCTCCTTCACCCTAGCATTTCCAACAATCTGCTTTCCTCTGCCCACAAACATTCATCTTCCTTTCTTTTGTCAAACACACTTTTCAGTTTGCACTTAATTCAGTACCTGCCAAATAATAGATAATAGATTCAGGGGGATTTATATTAAAATAGTGCCTTCTATCTAGATGATTATCAAGACCTACATACTTTGAATTATAAATTATGAATCAGTTCCTAGTGCTGGGCTCAGCCTGCTTGTTGATTTACCTCACTTGAGGTTCATTCTCTGTTTTATGGAATAATTCTCCCCTCCATTATAATGCAGGTTTCGCTATTGCCAGAATACAATATGGCAACGACTTAATAGTTTCTAATTTCAAATAAGGTTTCTCACTTATCTATCTCATGGTAAAAAACTGTTCGTTGCATTCTATGTATCTTGTGACATGAAAACCTTCTAAGAGCCTTTTTGGGCCTATTCTGTACCTTTATATAACTGTAAAACTGTGCTGACTGTAGTTCTCTGTCAATAACATTAGGCATATGCAAATTTGGCAAAAGTTTTAAATTGGGGGAAAAAATAACCCCAGAAAAAATATGGTGAGTCTTCACGTGTACAAGTGATCAGAAGCTGGTTTTCATTTCAGCTGAGTGATGAGGAGAACAGCAGTGCTGTGTCCTCAGAGTGGAGACATTGAGTGCTGAGTTACAGTGAGGCCACCTACTGTTAAAACTGCCACGTGATGTTCTAAACCCCCAACACAACCCTTGTTCAATCTCATTTCATGGTAGCCATGCATAAATGACATAGCTGCCTATCCTGAGCCTTAAGATTGAGGGGATTCCCAGGGGGTGTTCCAGTGAACTGTTGATCAGTTCTCTTTTGTGAAAACTGGACAGATGATGGGAATCACTGCCAATAGTATTCAAGAGGTCTGAAGGCCACACCCAGTATTTTCTGAGAAAAAGTAATCACCAAACCACTGAAATGACATATACTTCATCAAGAAAAGCTAAAAACATGGACATAAAAAGCAGTGAAGTGATTTGTCAGGATCCCAAAGCATGATTCTTATGACACAAAAATATATAAGGCGAAAGTATGAAAGTTCTTTTCTGGATTTTAACATCTCCAAAGGCCGAGGACATTTGGAAGTATTCATGCCAGAGATAGGTGGAATTTTTAAAGTAAGAATTTATATGCAAATTTTTTTATATTTCAGGAAGGTTTCAGAAAATCAGTATTTAAGGAAATTTTAATTTTAGTTGTGAAGTCTTACAGAGACAAGTGTTATTGACATGTGTTTAGAGTTTTGGATATAACCCTCAGAAGAATAATGACAACTTGCAAAATGCTGATCATTGATCAATACTAACCAAATTTCAAAATCTGCACCTTGTGATAGTTCCACCGAATTTACACTGTAATTATAAAGACACTCCTTGTAACCTGATAATAGAATTTCATAACTATAATTACAGATAACTTCAAAATTTTCCAGCAATACATGCAAAATATGCAAGTAAATCAATTAAAAATTTTGATGGTGACTTGGAAGGGGAATTCTCTCCCAAGTTTTTTGATGGATAGACAGAAAATTTATGTTATTTAGGAAGACTTCAGACTTGTCTCTTTTGCATATAGATATCATGACAAATATACAGCAAATCTTCTAAGGCATGAAGATGAGATGTGACAGAGGTCGCTGTGAGCCAGGTCAACTCAGCTCTCAGCGTGTCCATCACTTCTGGGTTTTTCCAGCAATCCACAGTGGCTTAAAATTAGCAGGATGGCATCAAAGGGAGAGTTTGAAACAAAGAAAGTTTTAATAAAGACAAAAATAACAAACTCTTACAGAGAAAAACCGATGCCAGGAGCTCAGAGTCTGTGCTCCTACTAGAACACCCCAAAAACGCCACGAGGCTCTTTGTTCAGTCTCTTTTGTGTAAACTGAGGCAGGATTCTTGGCACTCTGCCCAGTAAGGTGGCAGCAGGTCAGTCCAGCAGACCCTATGAGGTGGCTTCATGCTGGCACACAGCCAAATAGGGAGAGAACTCTCTGGCTTTTGACCTTATTGGGAACACAAAGAGCAGGGGCTCACACTGCTTCCAACCTGAAAACCCTTGCTATAGACGAGGTGCACTGCAACAGAGATGTAATCACTTTTTGATTATCATACCCACAGAGAGCAGAATGGTGTAGTTCATATCGTCATAAGATCAGCTTCAGTTACCCAACAGGAGAATAATAAAAAGTTCAGATGTATATGGCTATTTTTTTTATTATTTTTTAATTTTTTTTTAAATTACATTACTGAAGAACTGTGTCTTTCCCTTCAAGGCTGTGTTTAGTGTTGATGTTTCAGCTGAGCCAGATACAGGAGCTGATGAGCAATGGCGAAAGACCTCTCAGTTTCATATGCAGTTAAGCACTGCTACTGGCAGAGAGAATTTGGGCTTTGAAAGCTGCTTAAAATAGAGAAAAATATCTGACTTGTCTTTTAGAGCTCCAGAAGGAGCTGCAGTGTCATGATTATTCTGAAGTGATCACCAAATCCATTGTGTTGTTATGGCCTAAGAACCACTTGAGCTCTGTTAAAGTACAAAAAATTCATTTCTAGTAATTCCTACATAATTTAAATGATGGATTGGGATGCAAAGCACTTCAGCTTGTCATTCTTTTGCTACTCATACTAAGGTGCTTTATTGCAGAGGAGAAAAAATACTAAATATATTTGAGCTGGCATTTTTATGGACTCTTTAATAAATGCATGAAAGGGTATTCATAAAGGCTGTTAATTGTGTACACGTTGCACTAACTAATGGTTGTAAAAAATGTTGTTTATATTTTATTTTAACTCATTGGAAAACTGGGGTCATTAGTGTGAAAGCAACGTGCTTAATTTATAAAACTCTGTCAGTTCTATGGAGTAGACTTCGGAATGAGTTAGGCTGTCTTGTGGCCTTTGAAAAAAATGAGGTAAATTCAGTCCTAGTTTGCTTTGTGGTAACTTGGGGCAATTTGCACAGAGGTATGGATCATGGATCACAGGTTATGTATCTCGTGGAGGAATGTCCACCCATCATCCCTCTACAATACTGGATTATTTTGTTACTTTCTTGTGAGGCCAGAGAGGATCTGCAGAATTCTGAATTGCATAAAAATGCATTTATTTATGATTTATAATTCCTTCTGTAGTATTTATGATTTATAATTCTGTTCCTGTAGTTCTCACTTGAACAGAAAAGTAGAAACAGCTTTTTCTGAGTAACAGCTACAGAGCTGAGTCCTATTTTCATCTTACATTTAAACAAAAGTATTTGTTAATCTCATTTGGATATAAGAAACATGAAATGAGCCTATACAATCTATTATACTTGAAAGGACGGATTTGCTGGTGCATACTGGTTGTTCAACAGCATTTCAATAATGCCATTAAAACCATATTTAAAGCTATTTGATGTCATTGGAATGGCACAAAGGGGGTAGAGCACATTAGTCAGTTTGTCATTAATCCAGCAAAAAGACATTACTGATGCTTTTCTTTTTTTTCCCATAGAGCTCTTTAAGTGATGTGATTTTCGTAAGAAATGCTAGCATCAAGACCATATCTTGTACGATTTTTTACAGCTTAATTCCTGAGTGTTTGTCCCCTACAAAATATTTATGTGAACAGAGTCATGTAACAATTAAAGAAAAAAAAAAAGGAAATAAATCTATTCATTGTGACTGGAAGAGAAAACAAACAAGTTTTATGAGTTCTGATCTCCAAACTTAACAAGGTTATATTGTTCAAAACAGACTTTTTATAAGCTTGTCTTCTCCAAAATGGCATTGGTTGTTCTAATGAAAAATTTTTGCCCAAGTAGATGCTGTTTCATAGAAAACTGGTTTCTGTGCACAATGAAGTGTTCCCAAAATTCTCTCACAAAAGAAAGGTATCCCATTGCTGAATTTTTTATTTTTTCATAACAAGACTGGGGTATTTTATTATTTTCCTCTCTCCCGAAACTGATAAATAATTATAAATAGGCATGGATTGAAAACTCCAGTAATTTTGAAGTCTCCAAGGAAGTACTGAAATTTATCTTCTTCTTAGGTTGAAGGCTCAATGGCCGAATCTGAGCTGTTTATCTGCTATAACTTCTAGGTTGATGAAAACATTGTGGAAGGACATATTGTTTGCCATCACAAACACAACAAACTTGAGACTCAAAGCTGAATAGTACAACATACCTGCAGGCTACGTAAAGGAAGAACATGGTGAGATGTACCAAGAATGATTTTACACATATTATTATTTTGAGCCTGTTTGTCACCCAAACGACAGCAATATAAGTGGCACCATACTCCCTTCTGGCAAGACAGGAAGTTCTTGAAAAAATTAATTTTAAAAATACCTCCCACAATTTCCTATTACTGGGCATCACTTCTGAGAAGGTGGGCCTTCTTTAAGAACTGTACTAGTTGGACAGAATAAAGAATAACTTTTTTTATCAGAGTCTTATCAGAAAAATGACCCTTTCCTTTCCTAAAAGAAAAAAATTCCTATACCAGTTCAGGAGAAATTCTGGTATGGTAACTGCAACTCAAATGGATAATGAGACAGAGACCAGAACTCTGCCTAGAGGAGTTTTACCCCTGCAGCTCTGTTGTGGGAACACTGAAGGCTGATCAAGAGAAACTGGCAAGCAGAAGAACAATATTCCATTTCAGAAAGAAAAGAAAATATTTTGCCACTTCCAAACATAGTGATCATAAATCAAGAATGAGGAAAAGATAAAAGAGATTAGAGAAAAGTCTGTGAAATTCTTATTCTAAATGTAACACAGATTAATATCTGCTCATGGAAAGTGGAAAAAACCCTCTTGGTAGTAAAAAAAATTGGTCACATTTTTTTCCACTGATATAAACCACCCAAAATCTGCAGATTCCTCCCTTATCATTAATTTAAAAATAAATAAAGCATATAACCCCATGGGTGAAACTGGGTCGAGGAAAATGTGCTCGACTAGTCATCTTTCTCTGCATGAAGTCCTCATTAAAAAAAGTCAACCCAAGTGGGAGCCAAGTTCATTTATGACTTCTTTACTTAATGCAAAAATATGCCATGCTTAGTGTGTGCTGCATTTGCTGTTTTGGCAGTGAGCTAGCACATGCACAGGAATTGGGCAGGGAGGTTGGTAGGTGTTTGTGTATCAGGTTTGCTGAAGTTTCTTGTTAAAAACAACCAAACAAAACCCAAACAGCAGAGCAATGACAACAAGAAACCTTTTGTCGCTGTTTCCATACTCAGCATTGCTGGGATTCATCCAACCCAAACAGAAAACCTCTACCCACCTTTCTTGAGACAGACAAAATGTGAAAGACTAAAGTGTCCCCACTCAAACTATGCTAATTCTTTTTCCTCTATGCAGCTTCCTCTTCACTGTTATCCCTGATTGTTCCCTGTATTGCCACGGTTATATTGTGACCACTGGAACAACAGACAAGTTTATGACAAATAAATTCCAGCATTTGAACTACTCAGCCCCCTTTACCTAGGAAGATCTTTCCAGAAAATTAGCAAAGTTTAGCTCTACATAGTTCTACATCATAGGGATGGTGAAGGGCCTTGAGGGGAAGTCGGGTGACCAGTGACAGGGCTGAAGGAAATGACAGGAAGCGGGGTCAGGGGAGTTTTAGGTAGGATACCAGGTAAAGGTTTTTCCTCCAGAGGGTGGTTGGGCACTGGGACAGGTTCCTCAGTGAAGTGGGCACAGCACCAAGCCTGTCTGAATTCAAGAAGCATTTGGACAATGCTCTCAGGCACACAGTGTGACTCTTGGGGTGTCCTGCATAGGTCTGGGAGTTGGACTTGGTGATCCTGATGGGTCCCTTCCAACTCAGCATACTGTATGCATAACTGCATTGAAGAACTAGAAAGGGCATGTATGAATAGACATGCTAGGAGTGGATACTGAGGGTGATTAAGTAAATCAGACTAAATAATACCCTTCCCTGGAAACTGAGTTGGCTTATTTCCCCTTTCAAGAAATCAGACAACAAAATTATGGGCCTCCCAAGCTAAACCAAACCAAAGAAGTAGACAATGCCATTACTATGCTAACATTATCAGAAGAATTACTGCTAATAACATCACAAGAACCTTTACTAATATGATTCCCTCTTATTATATAGCTGGATACAGTACAAAAGAAAAAAAGGGCAAATCCAAGGCTTCCATCACCAATATATTCCGCCTGCAAGTAGTATATTTGTCTAGTCATTGTTCCTGGTAGGATTTTCCCAATGTGATTTGATGCTGGAGAAACTATAATCCTTACCCACTAGCCATGGAAACTTTCCTTGTTCAGCTGGCAGAATGGGATTTGATTCACTGTGTGCATGAGAAGTCTCACAGCTCTGACGCAGCAAAGATATCTTTAAAAAGCAGCATCTGAAATACTCCATAGATCTCATTACCATTAATTAGTTCTATTATGACACTGTCTAAAAGTTCCAGCTGAGCATGTAGCCATTATTGTTCTGTGCATTGTGTGAGCACAAAAAACACAGTCCATGCTTTAAGAAGCTTAGTGTCTAGATAGAACAGGCAGACAAAAGGAGAGAGGAAGAAATGGTACTCACCATTACATTTAAGTAACTTGACCAAAGTGTCATTTCTATTTGGAGGGCTGGGTCTGGTATTAGAGCCTTGACCTCCTGCCTTAATATGATGCTCCATTTGCATACATGACTTCTTGTGAATTATCCTTGGTGCATTACCTCATAATCCTTCATGCTGATGTTCTCTCTATGAATACATGCTTCATTCATTGCTCAGCCATTTCTCTAATGAAAAAAGAGCTAGTTTCCTCACACATTAAAATACATAAGATCAGATTCCTCCATCTCAGCTGGCACCAGTGGGACTTTTCTCTTTCTTCTCTAGGTATACCATGTACATCATCATGTCTCTCTGTCAACCAATGTATGAAGATTATTTCAAAAGCCTGACCCACAAAGCAGCTGTTTCTCCTGCTAAAAAGCAATTTAGAAGCCTGAATACCACAGATAATATGTGGGAATTTACCACCTGAAAGTCTGACCCAGAGGTGCTCCCACAGCATTAAATCCATGTCTATGCAAATGGCCCACAGAAAGCTGTGCATCTATAAAACAGGCTAATAAATAGTTTTCTACATAACATGGGCATTTTAAGACTTAGTGCATCAATGTTCATAAAGTATTAGGACTTTGAGGAGCAGATGGTAATGACAAATTTATATTTTATTGCAACTTTTGTTTTGCTGGAAAATTCCCAGTCAGCTGTGACTGTAAGCATGAAATAATTATTTCTCTTTTTTATCAATATTTTTTCCTATTTCTGCCAACAGTTTAAAATCAATTAGCTTGCACTGGTAGCTGATTTAGAATGAAATGCATTTGTATCCATTATGCTAACACAGAAAAAAAGTTTCACTGTCAGTAAAATGGGAAATCCCCTGAGTTTTATATCTTTGCCTTTGTAATAAGCAAGTTTTTCTTCTGCAAAGCTGTTTACTAGATGGACTTCTGAATGTACTTTGAGAAGGATGTGGAGAGGAACATGTGGGTATCATTCTTCCAATAATGAACTCACACTGGTTGGACTAGCCGTAGGCAACTTGGAATAATTTTTTTTTAGTGGCTTGGAAATGGCAGAACCAAGATAAAATGAAGTTTAACTGAAATATTTTTGAGCTATTGTATAGTAAAATGGCAGAGTTTTGTGTGGGTCGTCCCAGCAAAGTTGTACTTGCAATGCATTTGAATCCAGACAGTCTGTTTGTAATTTTACTTCCTGAGGAAAAGTACTAAATTCTCACAGATTTAAATAAATGTTGTAGGTAACTGCATGCCTAATTCCTTGCACAATTGACTCAAAATGCACCCCTTAGGAGTTGAATTGATACGTACCTGTCAAATACTGCTTTGGTGTTGTTTTTCCATGCAAATAGAATCTTAGGCAATAAATCAGATCCTTGGTGTGCAATTTTCTTAAGTACATGTCTGGTGTCATTAAACAAACAAAGAAGTAATATACCAGGTTAGAGGAAAGAAGAAAATAGCAGTACATTGTTTTAAGAACTGCACAGAATTTGAAACAGCACTTAACGATCTTCTTTCTTTTAATGATTGCTCTTAATGATATTGTTGACCTAACTTGTATTCTTTTCCCCTTGCCTCCCTGTGGCTTGTCCTTTTACTCTTTCATTACAACATTCTAAGTCACTTGTCTTATGTTTCTTGGATAGATGTCTTTACACAACAGCTGAGGTAGTTCAGTGAACAAGAAGAACATGGCCAGCTTTATGATCCATTCTGACAAGGATGGGATCCTCTCATACTCCCTACATCTTCCCTCCTACAGTTCACTTGTCTTGTGTAATTACAACATCTCTGGAGCAGCGATGGCCTCCTACAACTGCTGAAGCAAGGCTGGACCTGGCTTTACCTGAAGTCAGTAGGTGCTGATGCAACACCAAATCATCAGGTCAAAGGGAAGAATCCTAACATAACAAGATCTGAAGTTGAAGCTATAAATCAAAGTGCATGAGGTTTAATGATTTTTTCACATGTGGAATCACTATGAAGTTGGTGGCAGAAACACGAGAGAAGGGAGTTAAAAGGAACCTAGCTAAGATTTTTGATGAAAACAGCATAAATTTAGCTGTTAAAAAACACTTGAGAGCATCGTTTGCTCATTTCAGCATATTTCAGTGGGAGAGATCTCAAGTGAATTTGAGGTGTCAAAACCTTTCATTGCTGCCTATACTAGTCAGGGCTGTGCCCACCTATTAACCTTTTTTTAACCTTTTTTAATGTTGTTTATACGACAATGCTTAATGAAATGATTAAATTTTTAGATCCAAGGTTTTTCCAAATATTCTGCATCAAAAGCAGTACTTCTGCAGCCTTAGCAATCTTGGGTCAGGTATTTGGTGGGTATGTCAGAGGTCAGGCTGCTGAATCTCCTATCTATTGACACAGAATATGGTGAATATCTGAGATGTAGACCAATGAACCACATAATACAAGACGGTGTACAAAATAAATTTTCAGTTGTAAATTGCAGAATCTTCTGGGTCAGAACAAAATCGGAACACTATGTGATGCAAATCAGTAAAATGCAGTACAGTGAATTAAAAAATCTGCCATTTTCAAGTATGCAGAATATTGTAATGATCAGCCTAATTCCTCAGCAAAGAAGAGAAATCAGTTGAACCTTCATGAGCAGAACAATCTGAAAACTGCCTTTTGAAGTGGTATTTTTGTGGCTTTTGTCTGAGCTTGAACCAAATTTGCCCAAATGTGTCTTATATTGTTTAACCAAAAGGTAGAACAAGGATTTTGGATTTGCATACAATTTGATGCAGAGATGTAGCAAACAAATAGAAATTTCAGAAACAAGTGCTAATATTAATAATAATTAATAGTCTTCCAGAGGAAATATTTTTTTTCCTAATGTCCACTCTGAAGCTTGTCAGCCACAGTTTGGCCATGGCCCCTTGATACACTGCCTGGTGATACTCAACACCACCTGGCTCCATTATCCTTGTCCGCCCTTCAAATGGAAATGGATTTGAAGCAAATATCTGTCAACCTTCTCTTTGTTAATCAAGCTCAGGACCACCAGTTTCTCTGTGCAAATCATACTGCCCATGCCTCACTGCCGGGGTTGCAGTCTGCTGGATCCCCTGAGTTTCTCCACTTCTGTCATGGAATCTCTGTGAGTGTGTGCGTGCGCGCGTGTGCAACAAGTGGACACACTGGTCTGTCTGGGGCCTCAGCAGTGCTGAAAGAATATATAAAAAGAATGTATTTGTACCTATATGTAGTTATAGTTTTAAGTGACAGAAGACAAGATCAAAAAAGCACCTTTTTAGAAAGAAGGTGGTGAATTTTAGGTTTGCCTTGTAGCTGTAGCATAAGACAAAGTATAACTCTGGCCCCAATAACATTCATCTTCTCAAGGATGTTTAGCTGAACTCTGGAAAACTCCATTGTTCCAGAGCAGCCAAGATGGGAACCATGATTTGTCTCCCCAGTAGATTTGTCAGTCTTACAGTAACAGTAAGTTACTTGAAGGGAAGGACTAAAAACCTTATTAAGAATGGAAGACAGCCTTATTTGCTGCAAACAAACTAAACTCCATTGAGTTCAGTGTGTACCCAGTGATTTACCATGTAAATAAAAGTTATTACAAGGTTTGCTTTTAGAATATGAGAATTCTCAGGACAATAAGAAAATGAAGTATTTTTAATTTGGAATTCCTATTGAATATGACTTGCTAACATGCACAGAGCAATGGTGGTAACAGCAAAAATCAGAAGAAAGCACCTCCAGGAAAACACCTGGTAATACGTAAAGGACGTAATACTAGAAAGGTACTAATCTGCAAATATTCTGTTATAAAAAATGTGGGCTTACACTTTTATTTTCTTGTCTCCTCTCATGTTTCAAAGTTTGTACACTGAAGAAATATAGGGATGGCTGAGATAGAGGTATTTGACATTACTGGGTTCATTACCTTCCCCTCTGAACTTCTCATTCTGTCTTTAGCATATAGCTCATTTATTACTGGGCTTGAATTCTATTAGAGAAACACCAAGGTCACGTTAGTTCTGCCATCTGTAATATGGTAGGTTCTACATTATTACACTTAACAAGATGACCAGGGATTTGGAAAAAAAAAATTCCCTTCTCTGCTCCCATCACACATGGTGCCATTAAATACAGAACCTTTCAGGAGAGATCATTGCTTGTTTGATGCAGTGGATGGAAATTCTCATTTCAATCAGGTAGTGAACCTTCAAAGGAAAGGATCATCAGGAGGAATGGGAGAGACCTTGATATATCAAAACAAGCCCTTAAATAATAAACACACTTCAAAACCAGGGCTTATCCTGCATATAAAGCATAAGGACTATGAGCAAGTCAATGTGAAAGATATTTACAAGGCTATTTTCTATGCAACACAAAACTGGCTACTTCTACACTCATATATAACGTATCTTTTCATCATGAATCACAAATAGATAGTTTCTCTTCTCATGAATCCAAAAGAGGATTTCTGGTTTTAGTCCCATATTTTGGCACAGCAAATTGACACCTTTCTGAAGCTGCCAGCATAATAATGGGTAGAAAGAATCTAGACACTATGAATCTTCCTCAATACACTTAATGGGTTTTGTCTGTCCTCTCTGTGTCTCCAGCCCAGCTAGTTCAGAGTGAAGAAATGTGAAGCATTCTAATATTGGCTTTTTCTCTCTCTGGGCGTAAGTTTGTTTTTAAACAAGTTAAAGAGAGATTTTCTGCTGACTTCAGGGTACTTTTTTATTGTGTCCAGTCCAACTGGGTTATCTTTGGACATTGGAGCATACAGATACAGGTTGCCTTATGCACCACTTTAGGCATCAAGCTGTTGACTGGCCAAGAAAAATTAGATCTTGTTTCTTATATTTTATTTTAAATTCCCGTATCTTCCTTCAAAGAAGAAGTACAAAAGAAAAACATGTCAAATGTGCCCAACCTGAGGTCCAGGACCTTTTAAAAGACATTTTACATGGAAGAAAACATTGCTGTGTGTCTCATTCAGAGTGAGTGTCTAGAGAAATTTGATGGTGAAACTACTATGATAACTCACAGCAAAATAGATCCTTGGTTAATGTTAAGTGATCTTCAAATGTAAAATAGGTGTAGCTTTGGAGAAGATTTAAAGGTTGATAACTAGTGCATGTGCCCCAAGCAAGGATACTGAACAGACCTGTGGAACTCCTCCCATGAAAGGAAAAAAATATATTTTGGATGTCAAGGTCAGCATTAATGGAAGTGTGTAAGTGCAGGGCATCAATAGCTTCATAGATTATTCATGCATAAAAAGAATAAAGAAACATCAAGGATAGGCTTTGAAAGTGAATATGGGAAGATTTTTACTATATGTAATGGAAAGAGGGATCATAGACATGAGGTACCTTGACGGAGGTGATTGATTGAAGCAGTGGATATTTTTGTAGCCCCATTTGCACTGGCAAAAGGGAGAAGAAAATGGGATTCTTGAAGTCCAAATAAAGAAGGTTCCTCTCTATCACTCCATTTTCTCGACTGTGGGTCAGTTTTTATTATCCATGAGAAACTATGGCTAGTGGATACACTCCAGGTTGGGGCTTCTGTAATTTCAGCAGAGCAGTAAAAATAGAATGAGGGAAAGAAAAATTGATTACAGCTTGAAGGCTGGATATATAAAGCTGATAGAATATTCAGGGATGTTCACACTGCCTAACTTTTAGACTAAAATGTCTTGGTTCAAGCTAGGAAATGAGGCTCTTGGAATTTCAGCAGACCTCTCTAGGTTTTTTGAAATGATGATTCAGAGGACCTGAGTCACATTCCTGTTTGTTTTGCCCTTACAAGAGATCTTGAGTAGCTAAGAAGTCCACTGGTCTAATAGTAGCAATCTAAGGAAGGTGGAGTGAACTCATTTCCTTGTTTCTCTCCAAGCCTCTATTTCATGCAGCAACCGTAAGTGGTTTTCATTCAGATCAGATGTTACTTATTACATTTTCTTTTCCCTGAGTGTAGAAAGAAAAGAGAGGAATTTGTAGCATGCATTTCATCTTATTAAATTAGAAGATTATCTGCAGAAACAAGTTTTATTGGGAGATTCAGACATATTGATTAGCTAGACTGAACAGAAAAACACACAGATTAATGTATGAACAACTGAAGAGTGAAAGCTGAAGAGTGAAAACGAGCTAGATGATTTCCTCCTGGCTATTTTTGGAGAATTATCTCTGTTTCTTCAGACAGTATTGCATGAGATGTATCACTCTCACTATGACATGAAGTGTTATACTGGCATAAACTATTTCACCTTATTAGTCTAGCTCCACACCAAGATAAATGAGAGAAGTTGGACATATATTATCTTGAGTTTTATTAATCAATAATTATTAAATAACAACCTCCTTGTTTTCCTGCTACCTTAATCCCAAATAACAATTACAAGGAAAATCATGAGACTACCATCTTTCTCCCTCTTTATCTCACACTAAGCATTAAATTAGTTACACAGAAATAAATTTTTCTGTAGAAAAATCTGAAGAAGGCAGTAGGATCCTTTTCTTGTGGTCTGCAAGCCCAACATTTCAATTCCTAGCATTCACAAAGCAAAAAAAGACTTCAGCAGATGCTACCTCCCCTTTAAAATGCCCAGATTTATCCCAAGTATGAAACAGGTCGATATGAAAACAGCTGTTTGAGTGAAAGGGAATATTTGATGGATCCAAACTCCACTACTCAGACCTTTTTTCTCTAAAAGACCTTTAAGTCACATAAAAGTAGTGATGGGTTGTTTTTTACATGGCACTAGGAAAAGGAGTTGCTTGCTGTAATGGGCATGAGTTTCTAAATGAAAGCAGGTCTGAGCTGAACTAGCTTTCACCCCTGGAAGTCAGCTAAGAGCTGCAGAACAAAGGCGATTTTCCTATATCATATTGTGGGACACATTACCAGATTTTTTTGAGAGGAAAAGACACAGGGAGACTCAGTTGAGCATTTTACTGCATATGAGCCTTAAAAAAAAAAAGTGGATTTTCAGTACTAAAAGGACAGCTGAGTGCATTGGGCTTGCAAGTCTCAGAAAAGCCCTTTTTATTAAGAAAAATAATCCCTTTTTATTGTATTGCAGAATTCCATCATCCCACAGTTTCTTATCTTGTCCTCTTTATAAGCATTCCCATGGAATTACAACACTGAAAATAATGAAGTGCTTTATTGAGGTTAGGATGATAATTTCACCGGGCCAGATAGCAGTGGGAGGGTACTGAGTCTCAGGGTGAGACAGACAGATCCACATCCAGAGCAGGAGGGACACTGGCTTCTGGGCCAGCCTTCAGTGTGGCTCTCTGCAGCCAGGTAGCATGCTGGAAAGACTGGGGATACAAGAAAAAGACAGGATTGCTGTCCCATGACATGCAGGTGGCAGCACATTCAATAGCCCAACACAAGGGAAGAGGGTGCAGCTTCTCCAGGTGCTGTTGGCTGCACCGACAGTCCACAGAGATTTCAGAAGAAACAGGAAAATGGTGCATCCTCGCCGCCCCCTCACATCCCCAAATGAACCCTTGCAGGTGACCTGGTTGCAGGTGGCCCATCACATTTGTACAGGGACAGATGGCAACTGGCTGTCAGCAGGATTCAGCTGGCTTGAGACCCCCTCCCCTCTTGGGTGTGACAGACTGGCAAGGATTTAATGTCCCTTCAGAGATCCTTTGAACACTCCCGCTGCCCATTAACAGCACAGATGGAAAGCATCTTCTGCCTGCCTATATGGCATTAGGACAGAAGCCAGAAGTCCAGACATGAATCAAAACAATCCAATGGGTTTGCTGAATAATTACAAGGTGCTCCTTTCCTGCTCTATCCACAAGGTCTTCAGCAGGTAGACTTGAAAGTGCTCTGTGGGTCAGAAATGGGATGGCTTGTCTCTTAAAAGAAGCACTTTCAAGCTGAACACAGTGTTGTGGTTATGCTTGGAGGTGGCTCAAGTTCTGTCACTTAAGCTCAGCAATCCTGAAGCACCTGTCTGTGAAAGACAGAGCTGACATGCCTGTTTCAATGCCAGCATAAAAAACCCCACCAAAAATCTTCATTGTTTGCAATTTCTATGCAATATCTCGTACTTTTGTTCTTATATCCACCTGAGTGTAGCGCCCCATCATTCCTGCCAGTGTCCTAGTCCACAACCCATCCCAAAACTGCCCAGCAGCAATGGAGAGGAGAGGAGAGGAGAGGAGAGGAGAGGAGAGTCAAACCTGACTTGATGGAAGGGAGGCAAGTCTCTCAGACTTCATCAGGGTCCTGCTTGTTTCNCTAGACCACAACCCAACACAAAACTGCACAGAAGCAATGGAGGGGAGAGGAGAGGAGAGGAGAGGAGTTTTCCTCCATTTTTTATAGATCTGTATGCAAACAAAATTGTATTTTCTCTCATTATTATTACTTGAAACTCAGAAGCCAGAACACTCCACATTAATGCAGCAGCAGCAACAACAAAAAAACCCCTCAAATACCCAATCAAAACCAAAACAAAATAAAAATGGGCAGAATATTAGTAAGTTCAAGGAATAGGAAATATGACACCATTATTCTGAAGGTGTAAAAAACATACAAAAGAATAATGAATGCAAACCCCCAGTTTTTCAGAACTAAAATATGCTCTCTGTTCTAGGCAATGAGACAGTGTTCTGTAAAATGCTTTGCAAAAGCTCATATTCAGAATATGCGCAACATTCACACTATAGTTTTAAATATGAGGCTAATATCAGCATCCTTCTTCAGTGGAAGGCTTCCATTTAAAAATCATAGAGTTAAAGAAAAAATTGAAATGGTAAATGGTTGTTAAAGTGGTTATTAACATGTGACTGGTTATACAAGTCAACAGTTGAATAGGAAAAAATATAATTATAATTAAAATTATTTAAAATATTATTTTAGTATTTAAGTTATTAGTTTCTTTTTACATTTATCTCAGGAAAAGTGATAAAGAGACACTTAATCTACTTTTTTGGGCTATAAGTAAACAAAACTACTTTTGCACTGTACCCACATGAGCATAGAACCACAAAAGCTGTCCTGTAAAATAAATTCTAAGTCCAGCAAACAGAAAATGAAACTGAGCAATTCCATTAGATCATTTCCGTAATTAAACTGAAATCAAACCTGCATCAGAGATGCAGGATCAGGGCTTGGTACACAGCAGGCAGAGCTTACTCAACCCTATCAACTGAGCTGGTAGCAATTGCTAAAGGTAATCTCTGCACTGATAAGCAGACAAATACTTCTCATTCAGATGCCTGTTAGTGCATAGAGGGCCAGGAATAACCTTTATTTAAATTCCAGTAGCATAAGGAATATTTTCCTGAGTGATTTTAGTCTGTTGAGTGGACTAAAATTGTGTTGAAAGAAAATCTGCTTCTGTTTCATTGATAAGAACAGTTTTTGGTATTTTTCTCCTAACTTTCTCTGTAAAAAATTTTAATGAAGCACACAATGTAGCTGGTAATTTCATACCAGTGCACAACCATCACAAAGCTTTGCTCTGAGGCTGTGCTCTCCTGTTCTCTGCTCTGCTGCTCATTGTATTGCTGGAGTTCAGCAAATGTCTACTTGAGCAGATCAAAGCATAATCTTGGCTTTCGTTGCTTCTCTGTGGTTTCTGGTGCTTATGTTAATCCTACTTAAACTAAGTAGTCAGAGATTTGGGAGATTTGAAATACAAAATAGATTCTAACCTTGAGATGGATTAGGGTTGTCAGATGACACAGAACTGTCATGTAGGACTAACATTATGAAAACAAGAGCTGAAAATACTGTTTTAGTGTAGCTGACAATCCTAAAAGACACATGGATGTGTTTGATTAAAGCAGCTCCTTAGTGAATATGTAGCCTGGGTGCATTGATTATGTATCTTAAGGCAAAGATACAGCTGCTTCCCCGGGAGATTTGTTTTTTCATCCAGTAAACACAATAGTCTTCAGAATATGGATACAGTCTTTCACAAAAGCACTTTATTTTGTATGATAAGGAGCAGATTAACTTATAATAGCATTATAATTACATATCTATGACTTTTTCTTCAGAATGCCCACTTGTCTTAAGGGTTATTTTCAAACAATAACGAAAACCTTATCTACTAGGATCCAATGGGGAGAGGACACTCGATTTGCTCTCACTGACTTATTCAGAGGGCAGGCACAAGTTGACAGTATAGGATATGGGTCTTGGTTGAATGAGTGGTCAGAGGCTGGTTTGTGGACAGATGCAACCATGCAGGTGGCCAGAAGAGACCACACTCAGGAAAAAGGTTTGCTGAATATTTCAGAAATATTTCTGGGCTGATTTTTCTTTTAATTATGAAAATTTGTTCCAGGTTATTCAGTTGTTTGGTTTTTTTTTTTTTTTAATGGTAACATCCTATTTTGACTTTGAAATGTTTGTCATGACCAATCTTCATTCTGGTCTAAAGAACAGGACTTTGTATGGTTTTATCACCAGCCAGTACAAATCAGTATCCACCATTTACTTAAGCCTTTTCTGGAAGCTTGGGCAGTTGTCACACGAGCCCAGCAATCCTCACAAACACGGGCAGGAGAGAAGTCAGCTCCCACAGACCTACAACAGGCATGAACTAGGACTGAACCAGCCCTCCTGTGATCACATGTAACTCATTTCTAGCCTTGGATTCATGGGTTCAGAGAGACAGAAACCTGGGGAAAGGGGAGGCAAGAAAGGTTTGGCCCTAAATTAGGTGTCTCAGTACATATTTGTTATCAGGCTGGCATTTACTTTGTTTTCCTTTTGCTTTTAAACATGAAACCACCAAGCTATGCTGCAGCACCCCTCTTATCCCTCCTCTTTGCTGGACTGTGAGTTCAGTTCTTGAAAGAGAGAACCATCCTCTCTTTACAGTACAGATAGATCCAGGTCCATGTGCTTCTGGCCATGCTTGCAGTTTTCTATGTCAGAAGCACATTTTTGTCCAAGTTCCTTGTTTCCCGAGAAGCCAAATTCAAGCATAACTGTTTCTTGATATTAAAAAAAAAAAAAAAAAATTAGAAACCCATCCACTACTGACCTTTTGTACTGGGACCATAATTGTGGTGGAAGGCAAAAATCCATTCTCTGCTTTTTTAATCTGTCTTTCCCTTCAAGATACAGATCTAATAAAATGTAACAAAACAATACCTGCAGAGAGGCTCCCATCCTCCTTATTCTCTGCAGTTTTAAAGACTGACAGCTAAGCAGTCTTTTTCAGCCTTGCTGCTGCTGTATAGCTAGTTTGGGAAGCAGAGGGATAATGAGGTATCAAAGTAAAGAAAGGAGCTACTTACATGAAACAAAAGTGCAAACTGCCTAAAAGAGAGAATATTTATGACAGAGTTGTCTCCAGTCTGCAGACAACAAGTATTTATTATCATAATCTCTATTCTTGGCAAAAGAACAACCTGCAGATAAGACAGGCACCCTGAACACACCTCAGCTCTGTACTTGCAGCAGCCCATCACCTTTCCCAAATGTGGGCACAAGCTCCCCCAGCTCTTGCTTTGGGACAGCAGCTGCTCTCTGCCCGCTTGCCATCTCTGAGAATGAAGGTAGGGATGGGGCAGAGCTGAGGACCTCTCTGCCACATCACATCTACAGTGTGGAAGCACAAGGGCTAAAGACTCTTACTTTCAAAATACATTTCAAGAATGAACCAGGTAAGCATTTTCTTCTAAGCTTTTTTCATCTTCTCCCAAGCATTCTTCATTGAAACTCTCTTTTGGATGAATAAACAGTAAGTTGGAAATATTTTACCTGACGATATTTATGCATCCTTAGTTCCTGGTACAAAATCTGATGGATGAATCATTACCAAACCATAATGGCTAAGAGGTAATGCTAAAAAACAACTGTCCTTATTGATCCTACTGTTATTCTTCTCCAGACTTCAGGAACAAAAAGCATTTAAATCAAGTTTGCTAACACATAAATATCCTTTAAGCAGCTGTTATAACCTCATGTAGACAAAGAAAATCATATTGGAAAAGATGTAATGTGGTCATGATCAGTTAGGCAACAGATTTACACTCTGAAGGCTCAGGGTCAGATACTTCCTAATTTAACATAACTCTCATAATTTCACAGAGAAAGGAACACCATAGTAAGAAATATCAATATAGTAATACAAATTTATTTTATTATGACAAAGTCCCTCATGTCAGTTAAGCTGACAATCATGTCAGTCAGAGATGCAGGACCAAAGACAACATTCCACTGAATATCTGGGCAAGCTGTCAATAGTTTCAGCTTTTATGTCTCTGCTTTCGAGTGTAAATAACAGCTTTCAAATGTGACTGCACTGCTTAAATACTGATTTCTGTTCATACACCTGGAAACTAAACCAACAATTAAGGATGCTTTCCAAAGATCACCTAAGTCAGTGGATATTCCTAATGGTCATCTGGAAATAAAAATAATCCAATGTAATGAGTACGACCTCATTAAGAATGAACACAATTTGAACTATACATGTGAATCACATTCCCTTTTCCTTCTTTAAGAAATATCAGCAAGAAGTTCTTGGAGAAAAAGATGATAATGCACTTTTAGATAAATTATGTAAGACAAATCCTTCAACTAGCTTTGCTTATAAGGATTAATTACTAACTTTGAGGATGAAAAGTTTAGTAACAGGTATTATTAATTGCTATAGCTAAAAATTTATTGTCTCATTCATGTAACACAGCATAACTATTTTTAGTTCTTAGACCAAGAAAAACATATTACTTGTACTATGATAAATACAAGCAAGCTGTAATTCAGGTTATATTGTAAAATATGCTTAATATAGGGCATGTCTCCTTCCTTTAATTTGAGGACAAGGCTTGCCCTGATCTTAGCAGTGTAGGTTTAAGTCATAGATCAAAATAGCCTTGCATTGTGGGATTTCAAATGATGTTAGGTTTCAGTCTTTCTGAATTATCTGTGCAGCTTTTGTTTGATGTCTTTTTATACATTTTTGAAAGAGAGTCTTTGAAATGTGTATGTGGCTGAAATCTTTGTATCTGTCATCTTGTTTTTGTCATTTGTTATCTTTTGGATCAGGAGTTTTTTTCCTCTTTTTTTTTTTTTTTTTTTAATAAAAGAATCTTCCAATCTTAGCAGAACAAAATAAAAGGGGAGTAAAATTAACCCAATAGTCCACCTTAGGCTGCCACTACCATTAATGTTTTCATTTCATCCCACCTGCTTTGTTTCCTTATTTATGCAAATGTTTTGATTTTTAGATATTCAGCCATTATTGTGGCAATCCTGTGGTATCTTATGGATCACCAGTAATTTGTATTTTATGTCTGATTGCCTTCCCTTGAGAATGTTGATTAAAAAGTGGGACATAAAGCTCTTATGCAATGGACAGATGATACTGAAATCAAGATAAAAGAAAATTATCAGTGACAATATTTTGGTTATGAGTTAGATGCTTCCATCAGTAAGAAAACACAATTTTCTTACAGACCACCAAAGAACAAGTTCTAACACTGCCATTCTGACTCCTGTTTTTAATATTAATCTTTCATTATCCTCTTCAAGAGCCTTCCTTTCTCGTCAAAATCGACTGCCATGCCAGATGCACAGAAATACTTACTCTGGGAAGAAGTTTATGATTAAGAGATGTGGGCAGGTTAAAATCCTAAAGGGAAGCCTTGTGTACTGAAATGTGTTGATTATTGATCTGTGGGAATAACAAGATACAAAACCTTTGAACGAAACAGTTAAACTAAGAACTGTTCAGACCAGTTATTCCATGCTATTGGAACTCTTTGAGAAAAAAAAATTCCCTTCCATAAAGAGCATAAAAATCAGAGATTTTTTATTCTGAAATGCATGAAAACCCTCTCAGAAATGTAAAAAAAAACCAAACTTGTAAATAAAAATGGCAACCTTTGTTTTTCTGGAAAAGAATCAAAATAGCTGTGGTCATTTTATATTATATTTTGCTGAAATGCATGTTTCAATTCAAGTTTTTTTAAGATATTTTTGTTTTATTTTAATCTTAATGTTGAATAACCTTAGCAAATCAGAAATACATATATGGCTTTCAAGATACAAAATAGCTATGAAGAGAGAATAGACATTCTTTTGACGAATTCATATATATGAACCAATACAATTTATATGATACATAAAAATAAATATAGAAGTAGTATTTTAGTCAATTTCTATTTTCTGTAAAAATATTTTATCTAATTACATTTAAATTAGTTTAAAATATACCTTTATTTATATATAGCATATATATTATCTATAAATTTATAGACATGAATTGGTCATAAGAGTACCAATTTTTTACATAGACACAGTATTATTGCCTTATTTTTGGATCTCATCCAACAAAATAAGACTTTTTTTCAAATGTTGTCTACTTGGTTTTTCAGCCCAGTGTTTTAATGGATACAAATGTGGCATGAATAGCTCACAAATGATTAAGGGATTATATTTCAAGATATAAATAACAAAAGCAATTAAAAAAGCCATGATAGATTGTCTTCTTCATAAATGAAACCACTTTTGCTGTATGCACTATGCTTTAGCAATTAAAAAATTTATTGTACATTTGCAAAATATTGATATAAACTCATATTAGAAAAAAAAGCAAACAGAATAACAAATTTGACGATACAAAGCTATCTGAATGCATACAGAGGATTCTGTAAGGAAGGGTTAATAAATCAAATCTGATTATATGAACCTTACTGATATTAGAATTATGCCAATAAAAAAACTGGAAGGATGCTTAAAAAAAATATTGACTTTGAAGCTGTGAAGTCTCCAGATCCTCTTTGTATATCCAGAAGGATGCAGTGAAGGGCATTGCTGAAGGGATCAAATCACTCTCTCTGTTCTAAGCAACCCTTGGCCACCTTACATCAAGTTCAGGCCTGCCTGATAGAGTCAAAGCCAATTTCTTTAGCATAAAAGCAAGTCAGAATAAGGCTCATAAAACTCTGACATGCTGTGGAAGCTCTCAAAGTTGAAGTTAAAATAAATATTTAAGCAAATAGGCAATGTTTGCTTTTCTATACCCTTGAATTTGCTCAATAGTGTAAGAGTCACTATTCCATAGGACTGGAGTATGGTAATGAGACATTAGTTAGTTACACACAGCTCCTGAAGTACTTTCGTATAGCAAGAAAGCTCAACGGTGGTCAGATTTGCTTCAAGAGAGTTGTTTTTATTCCTGAAGTCGTGCATAGGTAGTGAGAGTCACCCACAGACTGCTAGAAGTGTTGCACTGCCAGAGTACGAGCAGTCTGCTCCTGCAGGCAGGCAAGCAGAACCAGTTTTGGGCTCTGAATCTGAAGAAATGCCCAGTCACCTCTATTTAAATTTGTTCAATGCAAAGTACTTGAAAAATGCTGTAGGGGTCAGAGTAAGCAGCACGTGGCCTCTGGGAAGGGATTTACATGGCAAATGCTAATTTTCACATGCCAGTGAATTCAAAGGCAAGAAGCCTTTTTCCTTTCTGAGTTGGTGTAGTTATCCCCAGGAAGCCAAGGTACCTTGCCTTGCCAAACTGCCCCCTCAGTAAGAGGCCTTGTTACCTTGGTCAGGGGTTAAAAACACTGCCCATCAGACTGAGCCACCACTTCTTGGCAGGACCCAAAGGAAGAGGTGGCCAGTCTGCTCATCCAGGCGAGGACAGATGCACGAATCCCAGCCTGCCCTGTCGCTTGGCATCCTTCCAGAGCAAACCAAGATGTGTGGGGGCTGCAGTTGGGTGGAGCCCACTGTGCTCCCAGTGTGGCTGAGGTGGGCACTTTCAGGGGTGCCAGTACCTGGCTTGAAAGGACACACCACTTCTTACCTGCTGGGTCACAGCCAAACCTGGGACACTGCCCTCAAAAAAAGAATGATTTGCATTTTCTCCAATGCTTTACACAGCAGGACCCTAGACGTCTGTGACAGCTGATAAAGATGTATTCCTTTGAATCCTTCACAGTTTGGATGTGTGTTGTTGCTCTGCTTTCAAAAATGCAGCAGCTTGCTACTTCTGTGGTGAATTGTACAGCTAAAAGCTCTTCCTAGCTTTTGATGAATGATCTTTATAGCTGTTTCCTCATCTTTTGATGAATGCTTTCATGAGAATAGATAAATATTGTACTATTTTATTTTCTTGACACAATCTTTGTTACATAAATGAGGCAGTAACTTTTAATGTCTTGTGCCTCCTGTGAATTACAGAAATCTGCTTTTAACTTTCTGACCTTTTTCAGTGGGCTGGGTTTCCAATAGAAGGCCATTCTACTCTATTTTATCAGCTTCACTTAATTTGTGGAAAGGGATAGGCATGTTCAAGTGCAAACAGTAGAAAGTACTTACTCTTTTGTGCTTATAGGATAGTATTTCATGAGTGATATACAGCATCAGCATCCTGCTACTTTAGCAGATGAGAAATGGAAGATCATACTTGCAGAAATGTATTCCCACAGCAACAACAGGATGCAGCACATTCCTACTGCAGGTTTGTCATGAAGCTGAGACAGAAGACCCTGTAGTTCTTCCTAGATGAAAACACAAATACATCCAAATAACTTCTCATATAGATATAACCAGTGGTTGTACTTTACTTTAGTGCCTTTAAATAGCAACAGCAACAACACAAATAACCAACAACACTATTTTAAGAGCTAGTACTTAGAGTTCCTTACCTTAACCAAAGAGTGGCATTACTTATTTAATGGACTAACTTCAAAAATTACTAGGGTTTTTCTCAGGGATCAACCTCTTAATAAAAATCTTAATTAAGGGCTTAATTTGGCATAGTTTGCTCAGCTCTAAACCTGAATCACAAGCTGAGATAAACTTATACCACGTGGTGATCCTCAGATGTGAGTCTCATAGTTTGAATGCTAACATGGAGCTGATCCCCAGAGGCCTCTTCCAACCCCAACCATTCTGTGATCCTGGGATTCTCTGAAAGCTCTTCTCTAACACTAAGAAGAATTTTCTGCCTATTGATTGTCATTAGAAGAGGGAGCAATGTTAACAATCAAAGTACTACTAAATTAATTAATTAATTAATTAATTGATTAAAGTGCTTTTACCCTTCTACTTGAAATAGTCCAATTTGTCATTTAACAGAAGTTAAATTCACATTGAATATAAAATATGAGGTTTAGAGATTCAGGGGTCGTTCATAATCCTAAACATTAGAATAAATAGTAGGTAGACTACCAAACCCCCCAGCCTGTGCTTTCTTATACTCTTCAGTTTGTGTTTGATTAGACTTTGCACAGGGAAGTCCATTAAACTCCTAAAACAAGCCATGGGACAGAAAAGTGAGCTCATCATTTATAATTTTAATTATAGAGCTTAGCACTTGCAATCAACCACTCACCCAAAAACAAACTCTGTGCTGCCTATTTATTTTTAGCCACTGCACAATTAACACTCCATTAAATATTAAACCTGCAGTTCCTTTTTCTTTCAATCTGTTGCTAGGTCTTTCAGTCTCCCTGCACCTTAAAGTGCTCCAGAATTCCTTTTCTCTTTTTTCTTCCTTAGCAGTTTCAAGTTTCAATAACAGTTATTGACAACAGTCTAAGGCTTAAGACTACTATTTATTTTTAAACTAGGCATGAAAAGATTTTTTGAGCATGCATAATTACACAGCCATTGTGCTAGAAAAGAGCAAGGATACAGTGGTATTTTGCCTGGTGTATTTTCCAGATACCTATGGATAGGTAGGCTAGATCTGTATTTGTGTATCCTTTCTGGATTATTCTTCAATAAAATGCATGCAATATTTTTTGCCTCTGATTCTCCTTTTCCACAGGAAATCTAAAGCATAAGCACTCCTACCCTATTCAGCTACATCCATGTGGATAATCCTATAGAGGTGGTGTGTAGCTGTTTGGACAATACTACCCCATCTACAGCTCCAGCTCTTTATTTAGATAACCCACCACATACCACACTTTCCCAATCCTCTTTCATCCCTCTTTCTGGTGTGGATGTGGATGTGGATAATTGGATGTGTTTGGTTGGCAGGGTGCACAGGTAGAACACTCAAATCTGCTGAAGCCCAAGTGACACACCTTGAGTAAAGCCCATTGAGTGAGAAAAACATATTGGATGTTTATTTAAAGGTTGTTGAACCAAGCTGTGCATCCACAACATTAGCTGCTAATATTATTTCCCTAGTCTACAGCTTTAGGAAAGACCTTTACAGGAAAATTTACTGCACACTGCTTTAATTCCTTGTAAACCAAAAGCAAACAGTTTAATCCTTGCTGGCATTACTTGCGCTTTATTTGTCAGAGGGAAACAGAGAGGCGTAATTAACTGTCATGTTTTGCATGGACAGCTGGCTCACAGAGAAATAAAATAAATAAAGGAGAATGTGAAACTTCTGTTATGGGCCTGGTGGTGCCCCCATAACACATCCCAGACTGAAGCTTTTATTTTTAATTTGAATGATGTCTTCTATCCACAAGGGTGTCCAAGTACGGTCTCAAAAGAGAAAAGTCTTGCATTCCTGTCACCAACCCTCTCTTCCCCCCGGCTTAAACAACTTCAATTTGAACCTTAAAAATGGCATTTGAATCTTACACATTAGTGTAATAAAGCAAGGGAAACAAATCACACCTCTTCCAAAAGTCTGCCACAGCTTTTTTTCCTCAAACATCAAAACCTCCTATTTTCTATACACCAGATGGCAATGTCTTCAGACAACTCCCAGACTTATAATGACAGAGAACTGTGGTGTTACATGCACCCCTGATTTAAATCCCAAACAGTCTGGGTTTTATTCAGATCATCAGAAAAGGATGTTCCAGTAGACAAACAGCCAGACGACTGCCTCACATCTTTAAATCTGGAGAGTATAACAACATATGCCACAGCCAGTTTGGACTGCTGCTGGGAGAGGTGGCCAAGTTCCCAGTTCTCTGCAAAGAGTCCTTGCACCAGGCAGTTATACATAAGACAATACATTTTTACTGTATTTATGTAAAAATGAGAAACAATTAGTCATCTTTCAGGATAATTGAAGTCAGGTCTAATTATCAATGGTACAAATTACTATTAAGAAGCTGTCATGAATTTGTGTTTCTGTCAGACATGAGAAAACAAAAGGTGGAGAGAAAGGAGGAAAAGAAACTTTCATATTTCTGAACCTGATTCAGTACATTATGAACATCACAGCAGGTTCCCTCTTAAGCAAGGCATGACTCACCTCCCTTGCCCACACCTACTGCCTCTCCCCTGCTTGACATTAAATAAGCATCTGCAAAAGTGCTAGTTACTAACAGAAATTCAATTCATCACACAGAAGAGTGAAAAGAAATATCAATCTTTTTAAGCTTTTGTGTTTCTTCTTCCAGCCCCCACCACCTCTTTTTCTGGCTCTTAATCTGAATAGATTTGCATTTGAGGACCTTTCAAGGAAGATAAATTGAAATAGGTGCCCACATCTGATTGACGTTCACCATACTGGCTTGAAAATTGCCACAAAAGACATTGAAGAAATCAGCACAGCTGATTCTTTTTTGACACCTTTGTTTCTTTTCTTACATCATTTTCCTCCTGCTCCAATCAAAGACTTTCTCCTCTTGACTTTCACAATCTCCTGTTACAGCCTCTTCTGTTCTGGGCTCCCAATATGATTTTTAAATTTCTGGTTTGTTTTGGTTCTATCAGTCTCCATCTTATATCTGTAACTGTTTACTATTATGTTGTGTAAATTATTCTCTTGGTACCCCTGCTGTTAAACATGGATTCCTTACTTTTAGGTGGAAATTTTTATCTCCCAGGTTTGGGAGCTTTTCATATGCTTTTAAAACAGAAGAGTTCTCTTTGATAGCAGAGACAAATGTGCTTCCTTTTATGCAGACAAAGTGGGAATTGAAGGCATCTGTAGACACAAGTGGAGACCTGAGTCTGGTCTCCAAGGCCACTAACAGAGTACTGCAAATAGTGAACACTTGATGGAGAATGGGTAGGAGATGTCAAGAAGAACAGGTCAATCCAGAAAAACTCAGAGAAAACTACTTGTAGGAAAGAAATTGTAGAAGTGCTTACATAATTAGGAGCCAAGAGATGTGTTGTTTGAAGTCCTACCACTAAAAGCAACTTTAGAGTCCCTGACAAAGAAGACTAATAGGCTGGAGAAACTTTAATGTCAGAGCAAATGGCTAAGCTGGCCAGGGCTACAGAACATTTCAGACATATATGGATGTGTTTACTCCACTAAACATATCCAAGAAAGGGGAAACCCTGTTTAACTTGTGTGTGTGTGTATAAGGTATCTGTGACACCCAAATTAAAGAAGGCAATGGCTTTGGTGGGATGAGCACTTCCCTGTTCCCTTGTCAAGGTACCAGTCATTGAGTGTAGTGAGGCTGAGAGGAGCAGCATCACAGGTTATCCCTCCTGCCTTCCTCACAGAAAGGCATTTTATTGCTTTCATTTTAACATATTTAATACATTCATTAAATATAGGAGAACCACAAGAATTTCTTGTCCTTCACATGTTCCCTACACACCTGCCCATATCCCTAACCCTTCTTTTGCCATCAGAGATTTCAAAAAAGTCTTCTCTTCCATTTAAAAGACACAGCTGTTTCCTGAGGAGGAACACACACAAGAAATACGTTAGGAAAAAATATAACTTCAAGAATCATTAGAATCTTCAAAAGACATATCAATTACTTATTTAGTGAAGAAAGGAAAGAGAACAGTATGAAGAAAATAAGTGAATTAAAATGAGGAAATCAAAGTGAAACCAGCCTAGTGGAATCCCTGTAGTCTTTTTTACTTGTTTGTTATTACTTAACTAATGTATTTGAACCACTTTCGTCTATTGTAATTCTTCAACAATATTCCATTAGGATGTGAGAAACCATCCATTTAGGCATAAAGAATATGTTTCATTTCATTTTATTTCATTTCATTATTTAGTATATTTGGAAGAGATTCATCACGATTAATCTCAAGAGGAAGAAAATTAATTAGATACCTTTGGTGTAAATCAGCCCTGTAGATGATGAACTCAACAGTTTTGTCTGGCTAATTACAAAGGCAAGCTGCCGCAATGTGAATCCTCCTCTCTAAACCTGTGTTTAAAATCCTATTCCTCTTCAGGACTTTATATTGAAACATATACTGAATTTTAAGTTATACACGAGCTTTGGCACTGCTTAGAAAGATGACAGATTTGAAGTGCCACATTGAAGTGATGACACATTGAAGTGCCTTTCTGATGTCTAATTTTTTAATATTACAGAGGCCATCATTCTACCCTCCAAACACATTCAGTTTGTTAAAGTCTGAAGGCACTTTATACCGCTTTAAAGTTGTTTTATTTTTAATCTGACTTTCTGCAGTTTCTAAGGACATAATTTGGCTGGCACTGCTTGCAGGAGAATCCCCAGTTCATGCAGACATAGTCTTTACCCTTTCAGGGCCCCCACCACAAGACACCATTTGCAGCTCAGTGACGCTCCACGACTGCATCCATCCTGAACGTGGCGCTGGCACTTGGAGCCCAGTGTGGCTGCCAGGTGAGTGACAGCAGTGTAAACACTCACAGCAGTTCACAGTTCACTGATGCCTGATCTTAATGAACTTGAATTGGTATTTCTTGCTGATGGCAGATCTTAGTGTACAGTTTGGCTTATTTACAGGAACCAGTATTATCTCATTTTAAGTGAGGCCTAAGATGGTGTGAATGCCACACTTCAGTTGTAACAGATCCTCAGCAGGTCCTGAGACAATGAAGTCCATGAAATTATGTGACATTTACACTGAATGGGGATTTAATTTAAATCCTCCTTAAGATACAGCACTTGCACCTTTCTTGCCTGGTGCTTGGGAGGCCAGGGCTGTTCCTCAGTCTGAAGGCAATTTTCATTAATTCTATATTATCTTGTAATGGGATGAAATACTGTGAAAAATATAAGTGAAAGCTTTTTTCCCAGCTTTAATTTTGCCCCAAAAGGATTTTTACGGCAACAAATAATGTGACATACAGCTGGCTTCATCAAAGGAAATTAGTTTTTGATATTAAGGTTACAAGAAAAATTCTTCCTCCCTGTCTACAACACATTTTCCAGGGAATTTCATTTATCTACCCATTGCCAAAAAGAAAACTTTCTATGCTATGAAAAGGTTTTGCCTTACTCTTCCTCTTCTTATCCACCCCACTAATTGGTACTGAAGCTGCAGGGCAGGCCAGAATTGCTGCTTAACAGATTGACTCGTGGCCAACTTTTATCTGGAATGAAAAAATTAACAACTTGATTGTAGTAATTGTGCTTACAATTCCTTTGAACCAGTACACCATTCCAAAATGCAGGATCCCAATTTTAATTAAAAATTACTTAAACATTGTCTAAATTGGCCAGATAAACTGAATCCCTAATGTGAAGTGTTCTTTGTGGTTAATGAACCATTCCCCTGACAGTAAAAGCTTGGTACAAAATCACTGGTGTTCATAATGTGGTCCAATAATAACACTGTTCATTATAATGATGATTACTTTTTGTTACAGTACAGCTTAAGGGAAAGGATGATTCATTAATAAATTTCCATTATTTTTTCTAATTCTGATAATTACTGCCTTCTATTTTGTACCAGCATGATGTCTAGATTTAAAGGTTAAGGAATGAGCCCTAAATATCTGGTAGGCCTACTGCACTCTTCAGGATATTTTATTCATGGAAATTTAGGAATAACACAGAGTTTTTCTATCAGTCCCTGATGTTTTCTGCATGTAAAATGGACTGAGTTTATGATATATTAAATCAAAGCTGATGCTAGATCTTTGTAGCTTTCAATCCTGGGAGAATTATTAATGCAAAAGGCCTGAAAATAACATGGAAAAATGAGAGCAAAGGGACATCTTTTCTGTGGAGATTTTCAGCTTTTCCTAGAAGTGTTTAGGTTGGAAAAGGCCTTTAGGATCATTGAGTTCAACAATGAACCCAGCACTGCCAAGAGCACCACTAAACCATGTCCCTACGTGTCACATTTACAAGCCTTTTAAGTAGCCCCAGCAATAGTGACTTTACCCCTACCCCCTGGGCAGCCGGTTCCAGTGCTTGACAACCTTTTCAGTGAATAATTTTTTCCTGATGTTCAATCTCAACCTCCACTGGTTCAACTTAAGCCATTTCCTAATATCCTATCTCTTATTACTTGGAGGAAGAGACCACGCTCTAAGTGTGATTTTAGCCATGGGCAAATATGTGTGTAAGCAGTAAAATTCATGATTAAACGAATCTTTAATCTGCTTGTGCAATACATTGATTAGAGCATGAGGACAGCCTTCCTCATGCTGAATATACACAGTAGGAGCCAGGATAGCAGAAAAGTTCATCACACAGAAACCTCCTTCATTGCACTTTTGACCACCTTAATTCAAATGGCTTGACTATAAAACTGCCCTAAATTCAGGAATATTTTGATATGTAATGTTTATTAAATAGATGCATACATAAAGTACCATGTCTTGCTGAGTCTTTACAGTGCAGTAACAGGAAAGCAGCGTGTAGTTATGGACTCCATTTCCAAAAGGATAAATTGGATCTCATCTACTACAGAACAGACTGAGCACAGGTGAAACTGTTTCAGACTGAGATCTTCTTGCTAAAGGATCTGTCCTCAAACAGCAGCCAACAGTGAATGCCTAGAGTCACACCCTGACAATTTGCTAGCCCTTTTCAAAACTAAAATTTACAGTTTTTAGGTTTTACAAAATAATATGCTTATCTGCTCCCGAATACCTTTAGCTAACAACTCAGTTAAACAAGGTTTCTGCCCACTGTTATGGAGCATGAAGTGCCCTGGTTAGATTAGTCTGAGCTGCCCAGCCAAAGCATTCACTTGCAAAGCAGTCACACGCAAAAAAATACACAACTGTCTGTATTTACTTCAGTGACTTCCTAATCTCATGGACGATATATTTTAGAGATTCTTAGGGGTATAAAAAAATGCCATCTATGGCAAGAAACCTATTGGTGGTGGCATGAAAATATAACATAAAGCTGAGAAAAAGTAAAGTGTGGCTGTGTGAGTTCAGCTGTGAAATCACAAAGCAGCTAGGTCAGGTAAGAGCACTAGTTCTCTTTCTCATATATGCCACTGGCTATCACCAGATACTTTATGTAAACCAAGATATTGGCAAGAGATATCTCAAAAAGTAATTACCTTGTATTTCAGAAATAATAGAGAGCAGCAGACTGCCCTGGACTGGAGTGCTGAGCACCTTCAGCTTCTTTGGCTTCAGTCGGGAGAGGAGGAAACAGAGTGCTGGCAGGCAGCCAGTGCAAGGTCTTGGTCTGAAGCAGCTGGTGTAAATGCAAGGCAAGATAGGCTGTGACTTCCAACCTCAAGACACTCACCAGTATATGTATTAGCTATAGGCCTGAGGCTTAGCACTGAAATCCTTATGACAAATTCTTGCAGATAAATAAAATAATTAAATATAACAGACACTAGAAACCTTCCACGGACATAAAACAGTGAAAAACTCTTGATCTGACACCATTAACATAGTGATTCAAGAAGATTTGGAGCAACTTGATGGAAAAATTGAAATTGGCTTAACACACTCCTTTTCAGAGATTGTCTCTAAACCTGCAAAATCCTACTCAACACCACTGAAGTATCCCAGACTCTTTCCTCAGAGACCTCTAAACTGCACCAGAGTCTAGCTGTTCTAAAATCCCAGGTGGGAAGTTTTTTGATACTTTTATTTTTTCTCAAATATCACAACACCTTCTATCTCCTCACCAACTTTAGGAAAATCTGTCCCAGCAGTAGCCTGTAGAATGAGTAAAATCCTTGTCCCGGTAGGCACAGTAATGCAAGATATTCCCAATATTTTGCCAGATCTCTATCATTGTGACCAAAAGGAAAAACTGAGAGGAAATAGGCCTTAAAAATGCTAGATGTCATTGTGATGTGCCACTGCTGTAACAAAAGCACTTGGTTGGGTGTATTTTGGTCATCTTTGGAGGGCTGACAAAGTCCAGCTGGATCCACCGATCTGTCTGACCAAGTCAGGACTCCATTGCAACTTCTCTGAAACATACTAACATGTTCTCAATATACCAACACATAGCAGCAAAGTAATGCCAGTGTAGTAAACCTAATTCGAGTCTGAATTTAATCCACAACTCATCTTGCCTTACTGAGACTTCAGAATTAAATTATTTTCCTTATCTTGTTAAAGAAAGTATAATGTCATTGCCATTGTAAGCACACAGCACATGCATTGATCTTTTCCAGCTCCATTCAACTTAATGCAAAACTTCCTATTAATTCTGTTTGGAATTTACTCAAACCCTGTGAAGAGAAATGAATTCTTCTCTACCTTTAATTTTTTAAAAAAATGCTATAATATGTTCAGGGCAGAGGCATATGCTCAATTTTTCTGGTGGTGTATTCATTACCTGTAAACCCCAAAGCTGATTGGTGGACCTTAATATACACTCAACAATTTACAAATAAGTCTATAAAATGGCCTATGCTTCCATCTTATCTTGATGGTAAATATTTATGCCAGTGGCATTGTAAATACAATTTCAGTGGGTAACTGAGAAACACGTAGCATGAGTTAGAACTAGTAACTTATGACTTGTTATTTGGATATTACTGTTAGGGCACATTTTAGATAATTGTGTCTAACAGTTTCCTCCAATTCACTACAGTGGTTTTCTGTAATAGAGTCTCTTATCTCACAGTTGCCTGGAGGGAAAGGTTTTGAGGGGAGAACACTTGAAAAAAAGGCTTCTAGAACTGCATTCTTGCAAGTGTGCTGGTTTTGGCTGAGATAATTTTGTTCACAGTAGCTTGTATGCGGCTGTGTTTTGCATTTGGGCTGTGTTTTGCATTTGGAACCTGTGTTGATAATACAGAGAGGTGTTTTAGTCATTGCTGAGCACAGAGTCAAGGCCTCTTCTGCTCCTCACACCACCCCACAAGCAAAGAGGCTTGGGAGGCACAAGAAGCTGGGAGGAGACACAGCTGTGGGAAGAAGAAGGAAGAAGGGAAATTCAGTGTGATGGTGTTTGTCTTCCCAAGTCACTCTTACATGGGATGGAACCCGGCTGTCCTGGGGATAGCTGAGCCCCTGCCTGCCCATGGGAAGAGGTAAAAGAATTCCTTTGCTTGCATGCATAGCTTTTGTTTTACCTTTGATCTTGTTTGTACTTCAGTCCAGGGTTTTCTTACTTTTACTCTTCTGATTCTGTCTCCCATCCCACTGAGGGAGGGGGCGGTAAATAAGCAGCTGTGTGGGACTGAGTTGTCAGCTGAGGTTAAACCACCACAAGAAATGTCATTTTGCCTTCTTTTCCACTGTAAATGTGAAATGTGGATAAATTTCAACAGGAGTACTGGTGATAAAAGGAGCTTTAAAAAATAAAAGGTGATTTTCTTCTGCCAGTCAAGTACCGCATTTTGCAAGGAACAGATTTTTATCCACACTGACATATAAATACAACAAAGGAATCGGATCGAACTTCAGAAATGAAAAGCAGAAGCATGTGTATCCCTAGGGTCAGACAGGGAAAACAACATGCAAAATGTCAAGTGGGAGTAAAACATGCAGGATATTCTGGTAATATCAGTTACAAGAATTGCAATAGTAGAAGCAGCAAATCTTTTTCGACAGTGCATTAAAAGTTAATTTTTGAACATGCCTGCTGGTCTCTGCCAACATGATGGGATACAGCACTAAAATGCCTCCATTTCTTTCTGCCTTGGGACATAACAAACAACCTAAATTCTTTGCTTGGCACCTAAGAACCACGAAGGCTGTTGCTCAGTAGAAGGTTCTCCATAAACACTGAGACTGACGTGATGATAAAGCATCTTACATGTGACTGTACTGTCAGACTCATTTAGTGGACTGTGCAAACACAGACACAGTAAGCTTGTGAATGCTTCAGAACAAGAGAGAAATTCTATGGGAACCAAGATGAACTTTAGTTGCGTACTGCAGACTTCACCCTGAAAAAATAATTGACACTATTTTGACCCTGTATCTTGATAAGAGAACTTGTCTCATGTAACCCAAATCTAATGATAATTTAATCCAGATGATAATGGTTTAGTCTCTTATTTGATATTTCACACTAAGAAAGTGATGGGAGAAGGAGAATTACTAGCGTTTTTATTCATTGAAATGAAGGGAAATCTTTGGGCAGAGATGGGAAAAAGTATATTAATAATGCTGCAAGAATGAAAAAGATATGTGAAGGGACAGCTGAAACAGATATCACAGCTATAGACTGTCACAGCACCAGACTGAAAAAAATAAATTTGAATTATGCCAAGCACCATTTTCAAAATGAAGCCTTTTAAAAGACTGCAAAACTGGTTCAGTTTCTTTTCTTCGCCCTCATGCACTGCTTCCTTGCAGCCAAAACTATAAAAGAAGTGCTGGCAAAGTCATAACAGGACATTTGTACTTGTGACTAGAACAGTTTCTTGCAGAAAAATGAAGTTTCAGCTGTCTAAAGTTATTTTGAGATCATGAGGAAGTATGGTTAAATGTGTGAGTCAAAGTTCATTTAAATTCTTTTGCTCTTAAATAAAAATAAATGTTGACATTTTAAAAACTAAATATCTTTATATTCTACTTTGAAACAATATTTCTTTAAAATCTGCTTGAATTCAAAATTTTAAGAGAGAGAAGGAAGACAAGAACTAAAATATATAAATAATTTTGTGGTGGACAAAGTAAATATTGTGATGAATTTTTAATTCCTCTGTTTTAATCAACTGGAATATCAGTTGTCTCAGAAGTTAAAATTTTGACACGTTTAGTCCTGTTTTATTAAACCATCTTCCCAGACGTGGCTTTGTCAATGTGCTGTATGCTTTTCGCTATGCAACTGCATGTGAAGAGAGATTGCAATTTGAATGAGAAAATTAAAAAAGAGCCAATAATGAATGTTTATGCTGCTCTGCTTACAGACAGTCAATATAGCAAACATACCCTAGATCTCTAGTCTTGAATAATTTTCACTGTGAAATAGAGGTTTTATTTCAGAATGTGTAAGTGCTCCTGGTTTTAAAATGCTATAACCCTTCAGGATTGAACCAACAAGAAAAGAGCAAGGGAAAGAAAATTAAAAGTTAAGACCAGTTTGATTATTTCTTTGTGATCAGATGGAAATTGCCCCGTACTTAATGCATATACTTTAATTGTAATGGTCTTTTTGAAATTTAAAAACTCCAGACTTTTACTTCTGCTGTGGAGATGACATCATTCTATGATACCTCTTCATTTCTGCTAAGGAGACAGAAGAATTCTGTGGGATTCTAACTGGCAGTGGTCTCTCTCTGGTGCAATGTGTTCACTTAATTGTGAGGAACAGTTCCTATTCAGTGATGTTCCTCAGGAGAACACGTTTAAATAAGGATCTTTCTACTCATTTCTTGGGTAGGCAAACCTTTAAAAAAAAGAAGTGAATAGCCTAAGGTCCCTGGCACAGTAATCATATTCCTTTCCAGTCCATTTGACTGGACCATGGTATAGGAATTTTTTGTCTGAACACTCAGCATATTTTTCTGTATGCCCCTTCCCCCTCAAGGGGACTTGAGGCTATAAGAATTGAAATTGATATCATAATGAGTAATATATACTGCAGAGAAGAAATCCATCAGATAGTAGATGAGGAAAAGCAGTTTTCCCATTATCTTTGTATTTGCATTATTTGTATGATATAGACATAATTTTTCTTTGTCACAGGTATTTATTATTGACTGTGATGAGCCTATTCCTTGGTTAATGAGTTTCCATTTTGTGCAGTAAATGTAAAACCTTTGGTGTACCGTAAAGGGTCTATCCATGATCCAGATCCTGAAGACTCAAAAAGACTACCTCAGGTGCACGCTGAGAAAAATGACAGGTAGAAAACATGCAAATTTGGACAGTGACGTGGGAAACAGATTTTTCAGTGTGTGCATCAGCCTGGCTCCCAAACACACCTTGTAGCGATGTTGTACACTGAGCTTCCCCAACAGTCTTCAGGCAGTCAAGAAATCAGCTAAACAGAATGAAGGGTAGGCTAGAACAACACATATGAAAGGGAGTAGCTTTCAGGGGAAGTACGGAAACAGTCCACGAGATTCACAGATTTGTGTTTGCATCTCTGGTCTCAATCTAAGTTGGTCCTGACTTTGATTTATTACAGAAACAGCACTACCATATGAAACTGGTCATTTCCACCAGTTTTTTAGTGATCGGATATCCTCCTTATGATATCGTGATGAGGAGTAAGAGGGCAGAAACCAGCAGCTGTCCTCAACATGTGCCTCTTCTCTTGGGCTGTGGGGGAAGGCAATAACACTGAGGAGTGCTGAGTAGCTGTGTTGTCATCACTCGTGGTGGTGCAGCAATAGCAGCAGTTGTGGTTGGGAACTAAAGTCGTTGGTTTGGGTCAGAGAAATGAGGTTCAGCTCCTGGAAACCCATCTCTTGCAAAGCTTCCAGTAGTCTATACAAACCCAGGAGCTGGTGCTATACAACAGGTTTATTACGGAATAATATTCCAGTCATGCTTCAGGACTCAGGTAACAGAAACTTGTTTGTCAGCCTGTATGAAGTAAGGATAAAAGCTGAATATCACTTTTTTGAGGAGGAGGAAACAAAATGTCTAAACTAACCAGAGGAGATGAGATGGGAATTTCTCTATTTTTGAAAAAAATCAGTGATCTCTAGGTATTACTGGTCTCTGCAATTTGGAAATAAGTATTTCACACTATCTTCAGGATGCACCTGATTGCACTAAATAACATAGTGCTTCCAAAACCTAAAGGATCAACTTCTCTGTGTATTGGTCTATTCACATGCTGAAGAAAAGCTTTCCAATATTGAGAGAAATGAGGGGATTTTCCCTTCCAGGGAAGAAAAGCAAGGGCACAATCTGCAACTGTGAAATGTGATACAGAATAAGATTGAAAAGCAATAGAGGAGAGCCATCATCCTGTGCAATTCTTTGATTTTAAGCATCAGCGAGCAGTGAAGCAGATGCTTACCAAAAAGTATCATTCTAAGTTTGTGTGATATGTGCCACTTACTCCACAGGCCTCACTTGATAGGGGCTTTTGCATAAAGAGAACCATGAAGACCTAGAAAAGAAAATATAACCTTTGGCACCACAAAATTTGATTGTAAGGAATATGAATGCCTCCTGCCAAAAGGACAAAACCAAAGTAATGAAACAAGGATTTGATCGACAGGTATAACTGATAAGAATATTACCCATCCTATGCTATAGGGCACTCAGCTGTGGTCTCTGAAAGTGGAAAGGGAAAACATCACAGAGAGATCCAGGACTTTATGAACTTGAGGATGCAAAACTGATTTTTTACAGAACATCCTCTAAACTTGAAAGTTGTTAAGGCGAGAAATAATCTATTCAGTGATGAAAAAAATTACTTAAGCTTTAATAGAGAGGAGGAAAACCAATGAATTTACAGATTTATTTTCCCACTTATGAAGATTCAAACACTGGGTCTGAGTAGGGGTGTAGAGGCCAGTGGTTTGTGTGGATGTAACAGATTCATTCATTCACCTGTTTGGCCACAGAATTTCCTATTCCAGTAATGGTTTTGCATTCTTTAAGACACTGGTTAATCTTAATTGTAGTTGCAAGCTCAGGATGCCAAAGATAAACAGAATTTTTTGAGGACAAATTAAAAAATTATTTTCAGAGGGTTTTTTTCAATTTTTGTTTATTTTTTAACTATGATATGCCATTCTGTCCAAACACTCGTATTACCCTTGTTATTTTGATTTCTTCCTTGACCTTCATCTGGAAAATAATCTGGAAAGAGCTCATTCTCAAAGTAGGTTTTGGGGGAAAAAAGACAGCTTTCCCCCATAGTTATTATTCTACATCACTTGATTATACCTTCTAATGTGTAGAGTTCTGTGGCTCTGCAGTCTACTCAGGAAAAGACCTAAAAAGATAACTAAGGTGGTGTGGTTTATTTTTTTTGTGTTGTGTGTGTTGTTTTTTTGCTTTTTTTTTTTTTTTTTTGTGACTATAAATTCAAAAAGATTAAGAGTTCTAGTCTACTCATATCACCCTGAAATTTGAAAGAGGGAATTCAGAAGAACCTGCCCGGTCTGTAGCTGGTCTCTTGTTAGCTCTTAAATACAATAATTTGACATTAGAAGTCAAATTGTTAACTCCAGGCCCACATAAATAGGCCCAGCAAAAGCAAGGCCAAGATGAAATAAAAGCTACAGGAAGAATTGGAATAGATAGAGAAAAAAAAGTTTAATTTCATGACAACTTTGATGCTTCTAAATTGTATTTTGCTGCTCTCTGCCCACCCTTCAGTGTATTCCCCAAAGGATGTCAGGTTAAAGACTCCATTTTCATTTGAAAGTGGGTGGGCAGATTTTAAATTTAGATGAGATTTTGTTTCCTCCCCTCAATAGCTCCATGAGAACTCCTCTCTCCATAAAACTTTTTGGCTTTGAAAGTGTATTTCAGCAGAAATCTATTTTGTTGAGACAAATTCTCTGAACAGATTTTACTAGAGTTTAGGCACTGCTGTGGGTCTCTAGACCTCATGAGTGCAGCATGAAGGGCAAAAGCCTTCAGTCTGCATTAGCCCAAGGGAATGACAGAAGTTCCTTCACTGGGAGAAAGGGAATGTGTTTGATGAAGTAGAACAGTTGTCATTAAAGGTCTGTGTTTGGGGGGAAGCAGCCTAGGTCTGTGCCACCGGCAGCTAACATTTCCTCCCAAGCTTTTCCTTTATCTGTGTGGAACTCTTAGGAGAATTATTTTTAATCACACACCAGAGGTTGAAGTCCCAGCAGGGAGAATTTTCATCAAAAGCATCAATCCTTTCTTCCATAAAGAGCTCCAAAGCCAGGTGGCTGTGTTTTCCAGTGCATCATGAAACACGAGATGCTATTCCAGCAAGCACCCAAGTGCGTCACATATACAGGATATTTTTGAACCTGTTGAAAAGTGCTGGTTTTAGTAACTGTTTGCATGTAATTTCTCTTTCCTGTAACGTGGTGCTGTGTCAGTATTTAATGAATCATTTCCTCATTAAAAAGGCTAAGCTGACATTTTCTCTGGACGGTCCTTTATGTTATATTATGCCAGACCTAAGGGTGATAGCCAATTGTCTGTGCTTCAGAGAGCTCCAACTTTTAGCATTATAAAATCCTCAAAGGTGAAGAGAAAGAACAGTCTGATGAGTAGAAAGATGAAGTAAGATTTAGAACATTTTTTTTCTAAATAGGCCGCATCCTTTCTTTTCAATTGAATCTCTGCTGAAAAAAATTACTGTGAGTAAAAATATAGGTGCTCATTTTTCTGATAAGGTTGTATTTTCTTCTTTGTAACTGTGACACTTTTGACCAGGTCTTGTAAGAGGGTAGGACTGTGATGGCTCTTCTGTGAGAAAAATCTTACTGAGACAAAAAAAAGGATAAGATGTTAAGTATGTATTTGCCAAAAAAAGGGGTTTATTCAAGAATGGAATGGAGAAGTGCTTTTTAAACAGACAAGTATCAGAGGAGGCACATACTTGGATTTGCTTCACTGTTACAATCCTTTGTTAAGTCTAATAGCTGAGAAAAAGTCAAGTGATTAAGCCAGGAAAACATATGCGCTCTAAAACAGCATCACATAAGAATGAATTGTCAAGTGCCATTCTGCAAGCCTACGATCCAGGCTTGTAGACATTTTCTTGGCTATGTTGTAAAAGTTAAAACCACACTGGTGACCTGAGGTGGCCCTGTAGTCTACAAATCAGATGCCTGTATTTCTCAGTAAAAGTGACTGGAACAAGAAGTTAAATTAATAATGAACTGCTGATGCTAATCTAACCAAAACATTGATCTGATCTTTTCTTTCTTTTTCCCCTCCTTTTTTTTTTTTTTCTTTCTATTTAGTCTTGGTGTAAGTTAACATTTCTAAGAAAAATAAAATACTCTCTTTTTTTCAGAACTTCCTTTTTTTAGCAGTGTCCCATACTCTATATTCATAGCTGAATAACAACAGAGGCAAGGTGTCCCTCAGTTCTCTGTAACAAGTGCCCATCTGATGTTTAAGTAAACAAACTGGGCATATGATGTCCTGTTCTTCGCTTCTTTTCTATCAGTCACTGATTATAAAAAACTCTTTAAAAAGCAGCAGAGGAATAAAAAATTATTGGAGTCAGGATAATTCAGTGTCCACCTAGAAAGATAACTCTCATATACCCTACATGTGCTGTTCATTTCGAGATATGTTTCAGACGTACATAAAATTTTAAAAATTTAAAGGAGAGTATTTGTGGAAAAGCAAAGTTTTTAAGATCTAAGTAAAATTTCTTCTCTCTGCACTCCTCCTACACTCTCTGCCACTAATAAAAAGTAGAGGAAACATAGCAAGAAATTGGACTTTTGACCCTGTTCCCTTTGAAGTCAGTGACTAAACTCCCATTAATTTCTATGGAAGTAGGTTCAGATTTTTAATTTGCATTGACCGTTTCACAGTGAAATGTATATATTGTCTCAGCAGCACACCTTTGTGCTGCCAAAACCCACTGAGATGCTTTGCACTGACATTTAACAGAGCAGGTTAAGCTTTGTTAACAGTTAGCTAAACATACAGACTGGCTGCTTTTCAAATGCTAGAATTCGAGACTTTCCCTCTTTTCTCTTCTACTCTGGTAAAATACCTGGGTATTCTTGGCAAAACAAACAAGATCTTAAAGCATATCCTGCGTATTTACTGAGTCCTCAACAATCAGAGGGGGTGCCATTCACCTTCCTAAAATCATGTCTTTGTAGAGTTCACAACCTTGTCTATGCTCAAGTGTTGTATAAGAGACTCAAACATGGATGAATCATGTTAAAGCAGTGCAAAATCTACCATTAAGTGCATTTGACCAAGTTTAAATTTCCCTTCAATTGATTTAGCTGGTTGACCTCTGTAAACTCAGCCAAGCAATTACAGCAAGAGATGAATCGGCTGAAGTCCATCATGTTAAACCACCACAACTATTCTTGCACAGTTAACTCTTAAAAATACGATTTCAGTCAGAAATAGGAACTTCTTTCAGAGACTGCAACTCATGAATATGACAAAATCATAGAATCATACAATAGTTTAGGCTGGAAAATACCTTTAAGATGAGTGTGTCCAACTGTTAACCTGCACTGTCAAGTCCACCACTAAACCATGTCCCTAAGTGTGACACACATCTTTCAAATACCTCCAGGGATGGTGACACAACCACTTCCCGGTGCAGCCTGTTCCAATGCTTGACAACCCTCTCTGTGAAGAATATCTCTATTCTATATTCTATATTCTATATAATATTCTATATCTATATATATTCTATATAATATCTATATTCTATATCTATATCCTTATATCTAATGTCTGGGGTGTATTTCTATCCTTTTATCAGGTTTTTTTACAAGGAATGCCCCTTAGGGGCTCAGATGGAGAGTAGGTTCTTTGGATGCTCAACTCTTCTTGGCCCCATCGATTGGATCACAGAGCTTTCCAGAGTCCCTGAAAGTCCAGGTGCTTTGTGATGGGCTGTTGGAACCTTGCCAAGGGGAACTGGCTCACCTTCTGTCATTCCTGCAGCAATTAAACAGCATGAATCAAAGTGGCTCTTGGGGTGCTGCCATCTAAAATGGATTCACAGTAGAGTCCAGGTAAAAATCCCACAAGCATTGGAATAAAAAAGAAGGAAATGGCTTCTAGCTTGTGCTCAGGGCGCGTATGCTAGAAACATTAATGACTGGGAGATGAAACACTGACTGTGCCCTAAGAGCAACAATTATATTACATTAGACAGTCAAAATAATAGAAAAAATAATCAGAAGATCTATCACAGAAGGACTGAAATGCATACATCCTACTCTGAACTAAAACCAAACAATGCTAAAAAACTGATTCATATAGGTTTAATAGGTGAACTTTGAGTTCTATCTTTTATACGTAAATGATGGGGGTGTCAAAGGCCAAAGTTCTGATGTGATTTTTGGAGAAGAGGAACAGAAATGCAGCACAGGAAGCAGAGATGATGCACACAATTATTTGTACTAGGTCCCACTCCAAACATTTTATACAGCTCCATTACACTTAGAGCCATTGATACCTTCTTAAAGCACTTTCCAAGTAAGTTTTCCAGCCCCTCAGCCCAAGCAGTTGATTGGACTAGTATCTTGGAAAACATATCTCAGTTTATTTTGATGGGGGAATGTTTTCCCTCAGTCATAAATGTCCCAATAATCTTTTGTGAATGGCTGAGGTTATTGAAACCTCCTGCACTGCAGCAATATATTCCTTCCTCTAACAGACAGCCTTGTTTTCTGAAGGCTTATTGGAAAATAAAAATCTTACATAAAATGTACTTCAGATCATTTAACTTTTCTATCTCCTTTTATAATCCAATGAATTTTATAAATTTGAATAATCTCCTTGTGGGCTCAGAGATTGTAGGGTTGAGATTAAAATGCAGTGCATATGAATCTGGGTTCATAAAAGAAATTAAGTCTCTTCTTGCTTATAAGGTTGCTGTTACTTGATTCAGCCAATGCAGCTGAGAAACGGGATGTGAGTAAACTACATGTTAACTGATTCTTATTCTTCTGTGTCAACACAAATCAAGTAGAGATGGTTCAGCTACTATCTAAATTAGGATTGATAAACCTGACACATATCTGAAAAGAGTCCTTTCTAGAGATATTAAACCTGCAGCCCATTATCAGTATTTTTGTAGCACTATCAGTCAATGTGATCACTGACAAAGATTAGCAGTGAGCTGATGTCCATGGCAATTATTCCTTTCTCTGTTTCAGCAGAGATGGGCCCAGTACTTCAAATAGAGATATGACTGATTGTAAAGGTGTTGCCCTTTGCTGGCAGCTGCCTTTTGACAACAGCAAAAAATGAAACCCCCCAAGTAAAGTACTTATCCTCTGATAACTGTAGACTCCATTGAAGCCAGTTGAACTGTAGCCCTATATACTTATAGTGAAAAACCTGTGCATTCCTTGGCTTTCACCAATAGCTGAGAGAGCCAAACAAATGAGAACTGCCTTATTTGTTACTTTGCAGCTTAAGAGGAAAGTTATCAAACTTAGCTTCCAATAAAGAATACATTCCTGTGAAACTGAATATGGTTGGTGGCTTCTTGTAATTTTAAATAATGCCCTCTAATGCTTTAATACAATTCTTAAAATACTTTCATTTTAAGACTGTTATTCCTGACAGAAGAAAAGGAAAAGGAAAAGGAAAAGGAAAAGGAAAAGGAAAAGGAAAAGGAAAAGGAAAAGGAAAAGGAAAAGGAAAAGGAAAAGGAAAAGGAAAAGGACCAAGAAGTCAGAAAAGCAGAGTAAAGTACTACTCTGCTCTAGGGCCAAAGTTGCCCTCATAAGATTCCACCCTCAGGCAGGCAAGGAATAAAGATGAAGGCACCTTTTGAGATCAGTTTATTTGGAAAGATAAAAGAGAAGACAAAAGTACAGCTATATCCACATCCTCATCTTTGATGTTGTGCTTTCAGAATAACTTTATATATTCCAGTTAAAAATTGGTTTGTATGAAGGCAATGCTGCCCTGTTCCTCTCAGTAATCTTAATCACTTCTAGTTCTAATGAGGTAGACCCAAACTCTTGGTGGGTGAGAGAAGTGTTCAAGTATGGCGTGAAAAGAGTTCTTCCATCTTGTTTCGAAGACAGAAGACACAAAGTGGACGTCCAAGAGCAAATAGCTCATCCCCAAGAATGCTCCAAATCCATATTCAAACTACTGACTGAATGTTGCAGTTCTGAGACATCTTGTGTTGCTAGAAATGAAAGGCATCATAAGCACCCAAGTGATTATTTATTTCAGTAGCCAAAACTTAGGAATATGGTACATCCTAACTTTCATATGCAGTAAATAAAGCTAAAGCATAGAACAAAATTTAACTGTAGAATTTTATTCCTCCATCTCTGAGAGGGATCACTATCTGAGATGATACAGAATTGTAAAAAAACACTATTACACATTTACAAGTGTGCCTCCAGTTAAAAAAAAAAAAAAAAAAAACCCAACAAAAAACTAGAAGAAAAAAAAGTCTGGCTTTACTTTTGCTCTTTAAAATTTTTTTTAGAAGGCTTGGACTTCAGGGAAGAACTTTGGTGAAGAACTTTGGGTAATTGTGCCAATTTCAAATGTTCTTACAACCCAGACAATGGCAAGATGCAGAAGATATGATCTGTAAAGGCTCAGAGCACTGAAAAGCAGTAAAATCTGTGCATCTGCTTCATGGTTAAATAGAGCAAAAGATTTACAGAAACATGAATAAAGACAGACACATAAAACCTAGACATATACAAGACAGGACTTATTTGAATTTATCAAGAAAAATATTGGGCGTGTTGTAATTTTGGCCTCATCTTTGTGTAAAGATACAATAGCTACAAACACATTATACTTTTCACCTTCATAAGGTATTTAGAGACTGACTAAGATTAGTGAAAGTGTAGGATGTTGTACTACTGCTAAGCAGGGACATTCTGGCTCTGGTCAAAATTGTTTCTCAAAGACCAGTTTCTTCATATCCCATTGAATACAACTTTGTTCTTGTCAATGGCTCCTACTTTTGGGGTCTTCTCAAAGTGGATATTATAACATTTATTCCTATAGATAAAGGAATAAATAGCTATAAATAAAGAACTATAAAGTGCTTGAACACATTAAGTCCCATAGCAATAAGGAAATTGGTCAAGGCTGCTACAGAGAAATACATTACATAGCTAATGCTATGAAGGAGATCTTCATAGCATTAGCTGAAGACAAACATTGTCTGGGTAATCACAAATCACAATATGACATAACCAAGTAAAGTGAAGGAATGCATGATCTCATACAGTGAGATTTACCAGCTGCAGTCAAGTTTCCATGGTAATTTATATGCCTAAACCAAACTATTCAGAATTGAATTTCCATGTGTCTTTATGTTGAGAATTTTTCCCAAACTTCAGTTCCTTTAGGTCATAACTGAAATATTAATTAGTCTGTAATGTAGACTTGAGGGACTTCTAACAAAATGCAGAATAAAGATAGAATCAGGATAGTATAATTACAGTTTTCCACTATACTTGGTGAGCAGAGTAAGTTCAAGATTAGTTTTTCTTGTTGTATTATACTATTTGAAAGTAAATGTCAGACACATCATGCTAAAATAGGATGATATTTTTCCTGCACAAACATAGACAGTGCACTAATGAGCTGACTCTTCCATCAAATTTGGAACATGCATGAGTTGACCAGGGAGCGTGTCAAGGAAGCTTCTGTAGTACATTATTTGACTAGTAAATAACTGGAAAAGTAGGTCAGTGGTGCTTACGGCTTCTGCAAACCTGTGAACTTCCACTGAAAAATATTGTCTAAGTGGCATAAAAAAGCCCCTGGAACTTGCAAATTAGTAGAATATCATGAAAAAACATCTTTTTTAGGAAATTAGGTAAGTTGGACAAATACACTGAAGCATGCTCAATTAATGAGTGAGAAACTTTTCAGTTAGTTTTGGAAAAAATATGAGCTGAAACCAAGACTCGGGAATATTTGTTAAGGTGAACTACCACTCATTTTCCCTCTCCCCATCCGAAAATCTGATGTGTAATGCACAAACACTGATGGCTCACTGTTCATCCTCTAATGCTTTTTTCTGATATATTTATTAGGTGGGCGACTGTCTTACAACAGCAGTCCTTAAAGACAAATCTTGAACTCCATTCGCCACGTTAGCACAGACTGATGACGGTCAGGCACAGAGTGGCTTACAGAGTGCTGGGAGCAGAACTGACTACATGAAATGCCCATTACATCTCCTGACCAAGCTGCGTTTATTGCCCAGGTGTAAAAAAAGAGGCAAAGGGCATTTTTGTGTCTATTGTCCTCAAGGAGTACACCAGAGAGAGAGAGGTGTACTCCTTTGTGCACAGTGCTCAGGATTATCAGTCTCTGCAGTGCTGGCAACATCCCAACAACTCGCATTTGCCTTGAATCCTGTCTGGGCTCTCTGTGTCACCATAACACTCCTGAGTCAATAAATATTAATTCACATTCAAACTACATCACTACAAGGCCATAGAAGATTCTGGATGTTTAGTATTTAAGTAAGGGCAGCTTTTCAGTGGTTCCAAATATGTTGATTTGAGGCAGTCTGGACATAGTTGTCTCTCATCCTGCAGCATGATGTAGCTAAACCATGAGATTATATAAAGTGGGACCCAATAAACCTTTACATTGCAAGAGATGATGGAAGGTTCCTCTTTTTATGGAATGAAAACCCAGAGGTGATGCAAATAAGCACAGGGAACATTTACAACACTGGTGAACAACAAGGTGATTTATCACCTGGTGTTCATTCATTGTCCAAAATGTGAATATAAGTCTGCACAAAAAAAGGCACATGAAATGATCATAGACTATTTGCCCTGACACTGATGGAGTCTGTAATTAATTGTTAACCTCACTTTTAAACTGAATGAACTTCTGTGATGAATTAAGGTTTGGGCCACCTTAAACCAAAGATTTTTCATTCCTCATCCCACAACTTAGCTATGACAACACCTAATTTCTGCTGCTGGTTCAGGCTCTAGGTTCAGACAGCCTATTCTATAGGTATTTATCCCTTTTTATTCTGCCCAAGTCAGAGCATAACTGTAATAATGGAATTCCTTTTCAGAAAGAGAATATTTAGTAAAAACTTTCTGTATCAAATAATTGGGTTCACCAACTGTGAAGTTAAGTCAGATGAAAAAAACATATAAAGATCCTGTATTCCCTACAATGAGAATGATTCCTGTTATTGTAAGAGTACTTCTAGACTTTTATTCAGAGACAAGTCACAAATTCAGGATGCTAAATAGGATGTGGCTGAGCAACTTGGTCTTCATTTTCCTTGAGATGTGAAAAAAATAGAAGAACCATACACATTGCAATTTATGGAGCAATAAATGGACTGAATAGCGAAATAAACATCAGTAGAGAACATAAAAATGCCATGAAACATTTCCACCAAAATGGTTGAAGTCTCGCTTCCCTGACAAATCCACCAAGAGACATTTTCATTCCTCTCTATTTCAGTAAAACTAAGGATAGTCTGAACAAAGGGAAAAGAGATCATTAAGAGATTAAAAACAAAAGAAGTTTTAACTTCGCACATTACGTGTCTTTCAGTGATGCTATTAGGGAAATTAATGAAACCCATTTTCTTTACTCTGGGGCTCTGGAAAAGTCATTAGATTGGAATGAATATATAACACTACATCAATCTAATTTCAAGAGAGGGAATCGGCAAACCAATGAGCAGATGCAGCTTCAAAAAATTCACCTTAATGGCAGTAATGTAAGTTTCATGAGTTACAGTAGAAAACAAATTAAAAACAACACAAAGAGACAATGATGCAATGGAGCACAAACACAACAATTAAGTGCCTCTGTCTATTCAGCATCATCTTGACAATTAACAATGCCACTTTACTAATCTCAGTATTTGGCTCGTCCTAGTTATTTGAATGATACCCTCCCAGAGCACTCTTCCTCAGACACAGATTGAAAGGATGTTCCTTTAAATAGCAATGCATTTGGTGACTTTGAAATTTCACTAAGGAGGCAATTTTACAGAATATTAATTTGGGGGAGTGGAAAAAGGATTTCTGGTAGGGTTTTAAAACTGTAATTACTTTAAAACTGTACCTGCTTTAGAACACTTGAAACCTTAGCACACACCATCCCTCTTTTTAAGTGATGCATTTTTGTTCTTTTAATTAAGCTTTATTGCTAGTATTTGCTTTAAGAGTCACTGTGATGCCAAATGAAAAAATAAAATTGATGTATTAATACAAGAACCAGAAACAAATACTGGAGATCTCTGTGAAACCAAGAAAATAAGAGAAACTGAAGATAGAGAAAATGCCCAGGCATTGCAACATAGGTAACTAAAGCTCCTGTTTGTTTCTGTACTTTCACAAAGACCCTTGCTGATTTATAGAGGTCTTACATATCTCCTGGTTACAACTGACACTTGAAAAAGCTCATATTCTTCCTATAGAGGTTGCCTTTGGACAAATATTGCATGATGAAGAAAATGCTCCAGAATTTCCAGGCACACCAGTGGGACACAGTACTCCCCAGTTATAATAGTGACTTATAGTGCCTTTTGCAAGCAGCTGCAAACATAAACTGCATGGTCTGCAAAGTAGCCTGCAGAACCCTATAAACAGGGTAGTTAGTTCTACCTGAAATCTGTGCTTGAAATAGTCATACGCTTTGCACAGGCTTCTGACTTAGCCTTTGGAACCGACTTTTGACCAGGTGGCCAAGTATAGCAAAGCCAAATTCATATTCTCACTGTGCAACCACAAGCTTTCAGACATGGGTTTCAGACCAAGATCTAGTACAGCATCCTTCCCTGCCAACTTCTACTTCCTTTGGAAGAATTAAATGAACTAAATTCTCAAGTCTTGAAGTCTAATTGTGCTCTTTCATTCAGATCTTTAAAGAGAGAAATACTCAGCTCTCCAGTTTAACTCCTTAGCCCTTGACAGGAGTCAAATAGGTAATTTGCATGGGCAGCATGTTCTCAGTACTAATGTCTAATTCTTTGTGTGCATACCTGCACAGAAGTACAAACACCCTCGATTTCTTTCCTGCTTTATCACAGTTCATCTTGTATTATTTCTTTTCTTTCTAATGTAGAATGGTCCATTTTCCAATGACAAGTCAAATACAGTCTGTCTAAAGCAGCCAAGCACTCACTACGAATATCAAACACAAAATCAATGGTTCACTGGAATCTGCTGCATGGAAATCTTCCTTGCAGAAACAACTTTTGCTGGTAGTGAGCAGCAGTGAATAATATCCACTGCAAAGGATAGAAGCACACTTCTGATGTCATATCATCAGTAGCAGGCACTAAGATCTGTTGGCAGCTGGTAAACCTTAAGTGGGATGCTTGGATCTTCACAATGTGTGTAAAGGAGCACAGAGCTTGCATGCTGGCCAAAATAATCACTGGTGCAGGGACTGTGTCTGATACTGTCTAACAAGTGTCCTTGTTGAAAAATAAAAGACTCTGTGACCCAGAACCTCTGTGACAAACATTATATTCCCAACAATCCTCATCCATCTGCACTTAAGATTTAGTGTGACAACTGACTGACTTGACATAAGAAACAGGCTTGGAAACAGTATATGTTGCATTTTCCACAAAAATACTGAATTTTGTGGAGTGGTACCTATCACTCCACTAAATTTAATGAACAGCAAAATAACAGAGAAGATTTACAAGCTTATTGCTTTATTGCAACTGCAACAATGTTTTTGTAATCAACAAAATAACTATACTGTAAAAATATTTTATGCTTTTCCTGGTAGAAAGTTACATAATATTTTATAAATGTCAAGAGAGGTAGGAAAAAATAAGTGAAGGGGAAAATCTGGAGGAATTCTGGTCTATTTATTTATTTCTGTCTCTTGGCAGCTCTGTTCAAGAGACACTGACGATATTTGTGAATAAATGGCGTGACTTCAGAAACTAATAAATTTCTCCAAGAGAAGAAATTTAAGAGGCTTGAGCAATTTGGTGCTAAAGAGGAGTTATTGTAATTGTGAAAGAAAAAAAAAACATCTGGGCTGTGCTTTAACACATAGACTAGAGAGGTAAAAAGTTTCTATTTTTAATGAAGTCTTTCAAAGCAGCTTAGGTGGGTACTTAAGCAGATTCTGATTTGCACAGTGGTGCTCTCTTACTCTTTCCCCAGCAGAAGTTTGTCTGGAATGTCACTGTCACCAGTGAAATGAGGAAAGCAGAGTTGTGGCAGTAATTACTTGCTACACAAGGCACTGACAATGACTCCTTGCTAGCAATAAGCAAGGAAGCACTGGAGGAATTGTGATTCACTGAGGTGCCTTTGCTGTTCTGCATGTTCTGAATGTCCTGGGTGCACCAGCACAATATTTTAAATGTGACTGAAACATACATGTGTTGTTGCCCTTCTGCTGAATTTAGGGTGTGGTTACACGTCACTGTTTCACTGATGCTGCTGCAGGCTTTTGACAGAATATGCTTTACTGCTGTGCCCTGTCCTGTGCATCCCCTTTTCTGCCCTTCTTCATGGTGGAAATAGTGATCCTACACTGAAGTCATACCTGGTAGTGGGAGTGTGCTCCTGACAGGAGATGGAGGAGCAGAACTATTCTTTTAACAGCCTCTTAGTACTATGAATTTGCTGTAATGTGAAACTGGATCCTTAGCCAGAGTACCTGCCTTTGGGATTATGCTCCTGCTCGAGCAATTAAAATCAGAGTGATGCAGGCAGGTAGAATCTGATGGAGTGTGAAATCTGCTGCATTAGGTTCACCCCATATGAGTACTTTTAAACAAACTTGAACGATCAGTGCAACAGATATCAGTTCACATAACTGTTGTGTTTTTGCAGTTACCTTAGGAGATTGAAAACTGAATTTACTGTATCAACAAACCACAGTGTTAGGCACTATACCTCTTGAGACTTCTTGTCAGCTGGTGGACATTATGCATATTCCATTGCCCAAGGCAGAGCCTCAGATCCTCTGGATTGCTAGAAGAGAAAGAAATAGCATAAGCAGAAATGTTTAACATCTGGGTAGCAGAAAGCTTTTGCAACAGCCACTGCTCTTAGTATTAATCTATTCTTAGCATTAGTCTCCACATAATAGCTATATATCAGACATATCCATAACTATAAACAGCTACACGAATGCAGCTCTGAGGCATTACAATAACTAATTAACACCTTTATTTTGCCCTTTAAAATAGAGGGACTATTGTTTCAGTCTCTAAAAGACACTCATTTTTGAGAAAAGTTGGCTATTCCAGTGTACATAAGTAATGTTTTGCTTCAGCTTTTACAGTAATTGTGTTTTGTCCTTTACAGGAGACTCAATTAATTTTTTTTCTTCATGCAGCAAAATACCTGGTTTATTATTACTTTATTTTCCCTGCAGTTTAAAGGTGGGTTTTCAACCGTGATACATACTACTTTTCTTTAACTCTTGACCTGCTTGATTCTGGCTGCACCTTATCTCAACACTGTGAATATTTCTGAAGAGTTTATCTTGAGAAAGTTTGTCATAACTTACCTAAGTCCATTTATAGTGGAGAAAAAGTATGCATTCACCCAGAAAGATGCAGAATTTCATTGATACTTTGCAAGCATGTTTTATTCAGACATATGATCTAGGCAGGACTTAGCTTAAGCTCCTTTCATTGTGGACCAATTTTCTCTGGATTAGCTACTTGTAAGAAGTGCAAACACTGGCAGTTACTACAGAGCAGGTGACAACTTTCTATATAGCCTTTTTTTTCCTGTCACCCTTATTTGTTTTTTATGAATCTCATCCATGTTTCCAACAGACTTCTACTTATCAATTTATCTATCCCTGCCAATAAACACAAACACATATCTTTCCAAAGCATTGGATAGAACATGCCTCAAGAAGCCCTTCTATTTATCCTACTATTCTGTATTTTAATGGTCTGAACACCAGATGATCTGAGAAAACAACTGCATGAAAGATTTCCCTCTTCTTGCATTGCTGAAGATGTACCTTGGAAGAAATCTTCCTACAGGTGAAAGTGATTCAGGACTTAATATTTTGGTCTTTACAGTCTGGCCCTTAGATTTTACTTTCAGCAATGGAAGTTATCCCAAATTCTTAGATGGCCAGCAGAAATGGGGTGGTGAGTTGGGCCATTTCTTTGGCTACAGATTTTTCTTCACTCACCTTCACCTATCTTGGGATTTCTGGGAAGAAGCCACAAACTACAGGCAATTAGTAATTAAAGTTACTACTAAATCTGAACATTTGTAAACATGACAGAAGGAAACTTGAATGCTTTCAGCTTGTTACCTTAAAATTAAGTGCTTAAGAATAGAGCGGCCTGTGTTTTTTGAAAATCAGATCTTGCAGCTCAAAAATTAAATCCTACTTTCTTAATATTCAGATGAAACCTGGCAGGGAGGTGGCACTATACCTTTCTCCTTGCTTTGCACACTTCCAGGAACCCTCTGACATGTAAAACCTCTCTGTGCCTGCCCGTCAAAGTGTGCTGCCTTGTTACAACCCGGATCTCTTCCTTTATCTTGCAGTGAGCCCTCAGCCACAGGAAGTTCTGTTTGAAAGCCTGTGAGAAAAAAAAAGAAAAAAAAAAAAGAAAAAAAAAAGGAGTATGATTTATGAATTTAAAAGAGAANAAAAAAAAAAAGGAGTATGATTTACGAATTTAAAAGAGAATTGCAGTTATTATCTCTTTAGGCCAAAATAACAATGTTAATGTCTGAGATCCCAAGAGCAGCAGGCTGACCTGAAACTGCCAGCCTCATTCTCATGTTCAATTACACACAGCCTTATTTTCCTTACTTCCAGAGTAGGGACTATTCAGTATGCAGATGCATGGAGCAGCGTAACACAGTATGAATAGACATGGGCTTAGACTCTGCTGTTTGTACTCATGATGATTAATATTGTACTAGAGCTGCGTGAAAAATGGATTTTTTTGTTTGTCAGCCAACAAAGTAAACAAATGGGGAGAAATTGGGGACTGAATAAATATTCAGTTCCAGCCTTTTTTCCCCCTCCATTTTATTTGTCTTTAAAAGAAAAATTTGTTTGAAGACAGAATTCATAAAGAAACACATTAAAATATTCTGTGTGGAAAAAGACAAAAAGGAAAAGACTTTCTTCCTTTGTGAACTCAGTTTTCTCAGGCAGTCGGTATGTTGAAATCAGTTAACTCATGATTTAAACTGCAATTATCCTGTGATTTTTGGTGCCTTTTCATTGTTCAGCAGCCAGCCTTTCCCAGATGCTCTGCCGGGGCAGCTGCTCCCGTGTTGCTGCCTGCAAAGGTCCCCCAGCCTTCCCCAGCCCAAGGTTTTGGGCATCCTGGGCCAGCTGGTGAAGCACCTGCTCCAGGCAGAGCAAATCAGCCAGCAGCCCCTGCCCCGGCAGCCCTGTGCTGCAATGGGCACTGAGTGCATCAACAGCCCCTTCTGGTTTAATTCCTCCTTAAATGTAACTCACTGTTACAGTCAATGTGTGACATCAGCCACAGACCTTGCCAGTACCTGTCTCAGCATCCTCTCTGCTACACCATGTTCCTGAATTCTTCTGACCTACCTAAGGTGGCAGTCTAAAGTCCTTTTTACCCAGAATTTAAGCACTTCTAGGTGTAACAGGTGAGTGCAGAGAAATATTTGCTTCAAATATAGCATTGCTTACCTTTTAAAAAAACAAAGAAATGAGCAAAGTGCTTCTTATCTCCAATCCACAAAACTTTTAGCTTTTGGATTCCTAGAGTTTGGTTCAAGCTATTTTACAAGCTTGCTTAAAGACAACTCATTTGGCAAAATACGAATTAAAAAAAATGAGGAAAGATTAAAAATAGAATCAAAGATAATAAAAAAGGCTGCTCTGACAAAGCTGGCAATGAATATAGGTGAATAGGTCTTGGGCCCCTGTCATTTTTCCTCCTTGCTTCATTTCACAGCTCAGTGCACTACATCTTCTCATTTCACTGGTGTGAGGTGGCCATTTAAGGGTCATTTTGAACACAGTGTGCACTTCTACATATACCACAATTAATGAAACACCTGCTCTAAACAACTGTGCTAATAGGCTAGACACATCCTATGAGCATTCTATATAGCTCTCATGCTTCTAGCTGGCAGTATGTAGCCTGCTGATTGTAAATTTGTCTTTGCTGGACAATATAGGGGACAAAGAGTTGCTGTTTACCTTGAGAGCAATCTGCTTACAACTCCAAACATCACTATAGGTTGCCAGGGACTCAAGTGTGCATTTTGGGATGGAGGGAAGGACCCTCTTTAGCTCAGGAAAGAAACACTGGCAATTTGGTAAGCTGTAAAACATAATCTGTACTAATTGGCACCCTACTATCATTCAACAAGCAGTATTTTGCACTGAGAGAAAATTTTGCGTCCTCAAGAATTCTGCTAAGTGAAAGACATCACAAGAACAAACAATGACATAAATAGTGAGAAATGGCTGGTGAAATCATTGCAGAAGGGCTGTTACCTCATCTAGCCTATCACTTTTTATTCTCTACAAGATTTGATCCCATTTGCACAAGCATATAGGATGTATCCTGTAACTTCTCCAGTGCTGTTTTGTGTAGCTCTGCTGAAGCCAATGGGAAAGAATGGGAGTGATGGTTTTCTATGCATGAGATGTTAAACTTTGCACTTTTTTACTTCCTTTCTCATAATTTTTTATCTCATAGTGATCACAGGTTTGGCCTTCTCATGTTTACCTCTTCTGTTACTTTTGGGTTTGCTTTTTATATCATCGCTCTGAATTGAATCATTGAGTTGGTGTTCTTGTCATTGGAGATAAAATCTTCATTATTGCAAAACAAATTTTTTTCTACAATCTTAAAAATATCATAGCTGGCTACATGCATAAACCCATAAACACATGAACACCAGACACTGATCCTTCTGCTAATTCATAAGGTTGCATTGCAAATACAGGTGAGCAAATATAGGCACAGCTGATGACACAGGATCACAGGGCTCTCTTAGGACTTCCTCCAGCCACCTGCTTCTTGACACAAAATATCTTCCCTTTATTTCTGAGCACCCCAGCAAAGGAAACTATTGGCAAACACCTCTGCTTTTGGTGCCTTCAAGATTCAGATGTTTTGTTCTTACTGTTTTTTACTTGCCTCTCTAACCTGCTTTGCAGTGAAACATCACTAGCTCTTGATAATTCTACAGGGCGTGGAAATAAGCACATGGTTAGTGATTACTGGAGATACCAGATAATGAAGGATAGTCTGCTGATCTGGTTTATCTCCACACATTCACCTTCATTCATGTGACAGGACACTCCTCCAGCTTATACTAAGAAAAAGGAAAGATGAGGCACTCCAGGTTTGCCAAAAATCAGTGCTTCATTTACTTGAGAGACAAAGGAAACTGAGAGTGCCTTTGTGGGAAGCTGGCCCTGAACACTTGCACTTCCTATTGCTGTTCCCCTGCCCAGCTGTGAGATGCAATGGAAGGTCTTGAAGGATCCTCTTCATTGCCCTGGCACATGTCGAGCACTGTGGTTGCATGCCCTGTATGCTTTCTGTCTTTGCATATTTTTCTTTTTGACAGCCAGGTGGAGGGACTTATCAAATATATTATCCCTAAAGCAGACTGACATTTTTTTTCCCTTTGAGGAGTAACCAAACCCATTCAATTTCTGCACTGTAGAAAATATTCTTCCAAAACTTTGCATCTTGCTGATGAAACAGCTGATCTCTCCATCACAATCCTCTCCAAGAGCTTGGTTCTGTCTTCAGTCTGCTTATCCTTGCAGAAGAGGTTTGACAAAAAGTTACAGCCTCTATCATCAGTTGAGAGCTTGATGCAAAGTACAACAATCTCAAATGTTCAAAAGATATTGCCATTCTAAGTAAAAAAGTGCAAAATTTTAATATGGGATTATATACTGAACGTGCAACAAGCCTTCTTTATTAAAAAAATAAACCACATACAACTAATGGTGGCAATAATGGCAAGTTGTCTTCTATAACAACCAGGTTTAATTGTTCATTCTGACATGCTCCAGCACTCCATTAAACACAGATTACTCAGGACTGAATAAATGAATACAAAGTAAATTCGTCCACTGCTCTGCAGATATCAGTGGAAGTAATGAATTACATCATTTCATGAAAATGCATAAACGACCAGAGAAAGTCAAGAGCTTGTTATAGTTTCATATTGACCATTTCTACTCCAGTTTTCTTGTGTAAAATATATCCTGAAAATGCCTTATTTCTTGCATGAGAGGTCATTCTATTTTATAGACTGGATTTTCTTTCCTAAATAAGAATTTTGTATAATTCAGCTGGCAGGTTATTTTCATTCAAATGTTTTAAATTCTAGAGCCCATATTTTTTGCTAACACACTTACCAAGTGATTTTTTCTTGTTGCTTCTTAGGGTAGTGATTGGTTTTCCTAAGAACACATAGCAGGACACATATATCCACAAGCAGAGGGAGGGGGCACAGATTGTCTAACATTTGCATTGTTTTTCTAATTTATTGTTCTTTCACCACCTTGAGATCTCTAATAGAAGATCCTATTTGGTCAGATAGCATGCAGTGACAGTGACAGTGCCAGCAAGAAAAAAACCACTGCACTATTGCTTTTAGAATGTACATATAAAACTTGCATTGAAAAATTATCAAGGATTTCTGGGTTGTACTTTAACAGATTTGATTAGTTTCTAAGAGAATGTCTAACAAAACAAACCCACCAACAAAAAAGGATACCGTGCACGCTGCTGCCTTATGTCCTAATAAACCCTGCACAGCAATTAAATGGGTAATGTTCCGTGAAAGCACACAGTATACAAATGATTCACATGAACGGTGTGCGTTTTACTAAACCCATCAACCTTCTTGTTCAGTCCAAGGGACAAACTCACATTTCCTGCAGTAGCCCAAATCTGTGATGGAATAGATACAGTGTCCTTTTCCTTTTGCTCGTGTTTTGACATTTCTGGAAGCCTATGCATTAAAAGGTTATTAAATTCCCAGAAAGTGGAAAAGTAAAACTGGTGCTAATGGCACTAATGTTCCCCAATGAAATATCTGCCCTTTAATGCATTTAGGAAATATTAAGAACTCTAGAATATGCCATGTAAGGTTTTTGCGAGGTTGGAAGCAGGTCTTTCAGATAACCATTTACAGATGTGTGTCAAATAAAATCAAGAGCTCAAACAGTTGCTTTGCCTGGAAATATGACTGCAAATTATGACTCAAAAGGCTTTTTCAAACTGTATATATAGGAATTGATCCAAGGCCTCTTGAAATCACCAAAGCCCATTACTGGCTATGGAGACTCAATATCAAACCCCTATTTATCTGGGATGATCTCTGTCCTCTTCTGTTTTATTTTTACCATTTATATTTCAAGAGCATACCAAGGCCCTGCACTGAAAGCCTGCACTCCCTAACTCAGCTTCCCAATGTACACCCAGTCAGTGCCAGAGAACTGGGCACAGATTAGTTTGACTCTTTGAAGATTTGATCCATCAAATATTCTCTCAGTTTCTATGGGAGAACACCCAGTAAGATTTGTCAGCATGAGGAGAGATGTTCACTCTGCCCTACTGCAAGAGATCATCTCTTCCCCTAAGGAAACACGAGGCTATACATTTTTGTAGCACACATCTCTCTTAAAAATATAGATGCATTTCAGAGTCCATGGCTCTCCAGAATGGGGAAGGCAGTATTAAAGCCCAACAAACACAGCACAAGTTCACCAGAGTTATGTCAAAACATGTTTGGATGAAAGGGATGATCACACAGCCACAGCAGGTAATTCTCGAGTCTCTCAGGCCTCAGTCACTTCCCACCATTAGGGTTTAGGAGAAGGACTGAAGGGAGATTATACAGCAACTGTCTAAAACAGGAGGTCTTTAAAACTTCTGAAGCATCTGGCTGCTGATGGACCATGTAATACACAGCTTTGTGTCCTGATGACAGTTTCAGTGCTGTGACAGGGAAGATGAGTCAGATGTGAGGCTGAAATTCACTTATGGTAGGTTTCATGCCCCTGGACTTAATAAAGACACCACTGACTTGTTTACTTTCCCTGCTAAAGCTTTTACAATGCCTCCAGGGGTGTCAGTGAGTATACAAAGCCTTTCTTCAGGAAGTTATGTCAGTGTTCTGGATGCAAATTTATGATAATTGTAATTGTTCATATAAGTTGCCTCTTCTGCATCTGCCACTAGCCACTATAAGCACCCTAGTGACTACTGGTAACTGCTGGATCTGCAGGTTATCCAAGGACCCTGACACTGCTCCAAACTCTTTCTATAATCCTCTCTCTTCCATAAAACTGTTTCTTTCACCCTTAATCGGTGAAACAAGAGGCAGCTCAAAACTGGATTACTTGTATGGACAAGTACAAAGGTGTACAGTGGAAAAAAAGATCAGTAAATGATCAAAAGCATTCTTATAGTCTGGCATCCTTAATCTAAAGAATCCAAGTTGTCTTCCTTCCCTCATACAGTATATAATGTATTTTTAATAGTCATAATCTCCCATTGTGTAATTTTAAAGTGATTAATTACTTCATACATACACAGTGGGCACACAAGCTCCAGTCATTAGCAGCACCATGTGTTCAGTTCATGCCACAAATCTTTAAATAGTATTTTGGTCTGCACATAATGTCAGTATTGTCTGTGGTGTCTTGTACAGACATTTGGCAGTCCTTGATGGAAGACAGGCATTCTGCTCATTAATTTTCTAGCTGTTTATCAGTCATACTGTCAAGTCCCCATTATTTCAATTGTATGACTACAATAATTAGTGTCTTTAGACCTCCTTAGCCTTGCTCCAGGCTACGTGCTGACGTCTGCTGGGTTTAAAGTTTATTCCAAATGATTGTATGTTTACTTGTCTCCCAGGTGTTGTATTTTTAATCCTTCCGGGGGTTTTCTACCCACTTCAAACAAGCTTGCAAAAAGTAACATGCTCAAAGGAGCAGAGCTTCCAGCTGAGGAAGCTAATTAGGAATTATCTGACATTATTATATTCAGATTCAGTAGCTGAATGGCCTGGTAGCCGTGAAGCAAATCACAGGGTATCTGGATGTGTAGAATGTCAATTTGCTAAAGGTGTCTCACTGACACTCAGAATATATCTCTTCATTTTTCACAGTGTCATACCAGCATTCTCAAACTGAGTATGTGTGTAGCACAAAACTTATTTTCCACCCCTGCAAAATACACACCAAGATATCGACAGCAAACTACAACTACATCAGATTGAACAGATACCCACCACAAACTCCAGTCTTATCTCTGTATGTTAATTATCAAGTTTAAGGTTGTCATAACCTAAACTCTGACAAAAAACTTCGGGCTGAATCCCTGCACAACACCGAGAACACGAGAGAAGGCTGAATTCCCATCCATTGCAAATTCTACATTTTGGGTGTTTCCACGCCAGAATTTCCTCCGTGGGAACAGCAAGATCAGGCAACTGTGCAAGGCATCTCCTCCAGAGCCGCTCCAAATACCTCCTGCCCAAGCAGCACCTGCCCCCGCTCCAGGCTCTGCCTTCTCAGCTGCACCCCAGCGTTTCTCGCAGCCCCTGCCAGCCCCTGCCCGCGAGGTGCCCGCGGGTGTCCCGCTCTCCTCAGCTTCAGCCGGAGCCACGGAGCGCTCATCCCGCCCCGGCGCTGTCCCCGGGAGCACAGAGAGCGGGCACCCCGCAGCGCCGCGCCACGCAACTCCGGCACCGAGACTCCTTCTGCAAGGGAGCTTTGAATCACCGGGGCGGGGATTCGGAGGAAAGCCCCCCCGACATCCCGACATCCCAGAGGCCGCGCGCTCTGGGAAGGGCCCCCAGAGGGCCCCTCACGGGGGCGGCAGCGCGCGCCCGGCCCGCGCGCGCCGGGGCCGTGCCCAGTGTCCACAGTCCGGTGCCCACAGCCCAGTGCCCACGGCCTGGTGCTCACAGCCCAGTGCCCAGGGCCCGGTGCCCATAGCCCAGTGCCCACGGCCCAGGGCCCGGTGTCCAGTGCCCACAGCCCAGTGCCCACGGCCCAGTGCGCAGTGCCCACAGTCTAGTGCCCAGTGCCACTGTCTAGTGCCCAGTGTCCAGTGCCCGGTGCCCAGCGCACAGTGTCCGGTGTCCAGAGCTCAGTGTCCGGTGCTCAGTGTCCGGGGAAGCGGCCGGAGCCGGCGAGAAGCGGCCGCGAGCGGCTGTGGGGGAACCTGAGGAAGAAGGAAGCGCCCTGGAGTCCCCAGGCGGCACATCCTGCCACTTAAACCCAGTCCGTGATCCCGTCCTTCCAGCGGGGCTGCGCACGGATGCGCAGGGAGCCCGGTGCTGCGGTAGGTAGGTGTGCCTGTTCTGCGTGCAGCAAAATCTTGGATTTTTTCCAGGCGTAGCCTTTCCAGTGACAGTGAGAAGTGGGAAGGCAGGCGCCTCACCCCTGACACGGTAGCAAGCCCATGCCTTTCTTTCCTTATCAACATTTCTCAAAAATGTTCATAAGGAGCCCCTGGGCTGGGGCAACACAGCCTCCCCGGGAGAACTTGTTCCACATCACATTTGGTATTTTTACTTTGCAATGAATTTTACGCCTCACCGGTTCTGAAATAAACTTTGCTTGTCCACTGCTAAGCTCAAGATGATACTAATGACCTAAAGTATGCTTGCTTTCCTAGCCAGTGGTTTTTTTTAATGATCTATTATTACCACCACCAAAAAAAAAAAAAAAAAAAAAAAAAAAAAAGGTAAGATTTACAAAAATCAACCACCTGAAATTAAAGGTCATAAATTTGATTAAAAACATAGGCAGAAGTGAACTAAGGTCCTTTTGTAGAAGAGGTGGAGTACAAAACAGCAGTGGGAAGCTTAATCTCATAAAAGCTCCTATCCAGCTCGACTACCACTTGAAATGTTTCCAGAAGCTGCCTGAGCGTGTGCTGTGGGTGTTTTCCATTGTCAGTGAGGGATAAACCAGAAAAACATTGATATGAAGTGGATTAGTGCTGTAAATATGGCCAGTGCACTGTTCAGTTTAATTTTCCTTCATAATCAAAAGGCAAAAAGCAGCCATAAAAAATAAAACACACAAAAAAAAACCTAGCCAAAAAGCAACCACAAAACCAAACCACTACTAGAACCACCAGCCTTGCAGAGTTTAGAATCCTTGAGATGTCACTTGACTGTCCATTGCAAGACAGAAAATACATAAAAGTTTTGACAGCTTGCCTAACTGCCTTGTTAACAAGCAGAAAATACTGAGGGAGAGTCCTTTCCTCTATCTCTTCATTCTCAGTTTCTGACTGGTTCCCTTTGAGTGCCAAACAAAATAATTTCTGTATAAACAAGTGCCAAAAATGTATTTGATTTAGTTTTCAACTGAGCATCAGAATTTAATCATGTAAATGTATAGTGGCAAAAAAGCAGAGAGGATGACTTTCATATAATATCAAAGCAGATTGATGAGCATCTTCAGTGTGTCATTCTAAATATGGCACAATGAGGAGGCAGGATAGCAAAAAAAGATGAGTATCTTATTAGATTCTGGCTGAGAAATTAACTCCTCAAACCTCTTTATGAACCTACACTCTATAAACAATAAATTTGGTGATTAAAATTATCTCTGATTTTGTTTATCCTCAAATACAAGAACTCTACTTATTTACATATAGATTCATTTTGCAACCTAATTATGCTTATCTAAATTCTACTAAATAAATGCACCAGTTGATTGTATGTGTTTTAACCCTAGTTAACAAGGCTTTGTCTAATTGCATACTTGGATTATTTGCATAAAGCATTGAAATCTGAATGGCGTTTCCCCCCAGGTAATCATTTTGTACACAAAACTTGTCAGAGCACTGGTATTGCTTTGTTCTTGAGAAAACAATTTTGAAAAAGCTTTATTATCTGCAAAAATATAATGTATTTGAAATATATAAAGAGATTTTTAAGATCAGCTGTAATTGATCAGAAATTGAAAATAATGTGCAATATCAATCCAGCTTTTTTTTTTCACTACAGTTCAATAGTGCTACGTGAAACTAGCAGGACTATTCAAGGGAAAAAATTCTATGTGGGACATGAGAGGTTTTCATACTGTTATACCAAGTGGAGCTGCGAAACTGTGTGAAAGCAAACATTATAAGCACAATCTATGTAAGAAAGTATTCAAGAAAGCCTTCATAGTTAGTTCCTTTCCACAAAAGTGATGACACTATTCGTGTGTTACTGATAAGCACACTGACATGGCAGGCAAAGATTTACCAGAAAAAAGAACAGTGATATAAGTACTATTTTAATTGTCATTAGAACACAGGAGTCCTGCTTAACCCAGGGGATGTCAGCCTGTCCTACAGCCTGATTTTATTTCTGCTGCAATTAAAAGCAAAGCTGCCATTAATGTTGATATTATAGGGCAGTGGACTAGTGAACATAAAAGCCAGTCCTCTACACAAGTATTTAAAAAGTGTGGGTTCAAATGGAAACTCTTTCTTCATATTCCTCCTTGTTCTTGAAATACAGCAGCGTACCCAGGTGAAAATAGCCTGAATTCTGTGAGAGCAAGGCAAGAAGTAAAATCATTTGGCAATAAAAAATACAGGAAAAAACAGCGGTTTCAGCCCCACAAATTGTTAATGTGATTTGAGTAAAATAGATTCCAAAGCTGTGCCGAGCCTGTTAAAAACTATGCTTTGCAAAATCAAGCTCAACCAACAGTGAGCTAGAGAAAACAATTTTAAGTTTTATATGGTAGTGGTTTTGCTTTACGTAGCACTGGAGGGAAAAACATCTGGAATTCTGTGTCATGTATTATGATGGTTTTTAGTGTGGAAGCACATAGAACAATCAGGGAAAACTACAAAGCAGGGCAACAGAAATGGTGCACACAAAAGAAAATGAGATATGTGAGCTAACACGCAGGGAACTAAACTAATATATGGCTGGGAGAAGAGGAGCCTCAGGGGGGACATGATCAAAGTCTATAAATACCTTCTACACTCTATAAACACTTTCAAGGTAGCCATAAAAATAAAGGATAGAATTATAAAGCGTTAGAAGGTGGCAAGACAAGGATCAATGAAGTAAAGCTAGAGAGGGAAGAAGTTAAATGTAAAGGTAAAATGTTGGGAAATAGATGAACCCCAAATAGGCCTGGTAATTAGAAGCTGTCCCTACTCATACTCCAGAGCAGGATTTAAGTCATTGCCATTAAAATTTTATAATAAATGCACCTCTGAATTTTGGGATGACTGAAAATAGAGTGGGCTTTTTGGAACCACTGTCTAGACAAAGGATTAAAATCACAGGTTTATTTTTAAATGTAATGATATGTTGCTTTTAAACACATAAATCCACTATAGAGTACATGAAGTATTGTAACAGATGCACACCTGAAAGTTATCTGTAGGGCCAATTCAAGATGAGCAGCATGGTATTTGCCTTCCTGCCCAAATGTATCTCAGGGGCAGTATCATACTCATTCTCACCTCTTCTTGTTTGTACTTTTGAGCTCTGCTAGACAGGCTGTATCCATATTCTGTAAAGATAAAGGTTACAAAGAATTTGAGAGAAGTCCTGATCCTATTAAAGTCAGTAGCAAAACTTTGACTACAGTAGGCCCAGGATTTCACCCAACTGCTTGTGTTTCTCTGGATTAATTTCATTGTAATATTTGCCTCTTTAGGACATGAGGTGGTAGAGACCTGGAGGAAAGCTTCTGCACTTCCTTACAGTGGCAAAGGATGAGATATCTGGCTCTATCCTCAGCAAGAGTAAGTGAAATACAGACAAGAAACTTCTTCCCGTATCTTTCCACAAGACGAGGGTACATGAACCAAGTCTATGATAGTAAAATACATATGTTTCATATGTAATCAAGGTCCTCCCACTTTTTATTTGCTGAGGTAACTTCTTGGTATCTTTCAGAAGCTGGCACTTGTCTGTTGTTTCATGAGCTGAGACTCAGGAATACATGCAAAACCAGCTTTGCACTAGGTTTTGCTGGATTGTACAGTTTGACAGTGACATATGTTGGTTTCTGACTTGTGTTTAGAGCCTACATCAATTCACAGGTGAAAGCTGCTCATTATCTCAACAAGAAGCAAACAATGGTAAAGTATTAAAATAATAACTGGTGGAGTGACTGAACACGTGCGTTTCCCAGCGACTTTAATCGGAGATACCGGTGCACTTGCACTGTTAAAATATTAAAATTAAATATGGCATGTCTCAAATTGGTGAGACAAATTAATGCACTATTTTCAGTGATTTGATCTTAATCTACTTCCCAAGTTCTCTGAACCAGTATCTGGCAGAAGTATAAACTCTCTAACTCCCAAGCACTACAGGCTCACCTGCTTTCTCCTGATAAGCCAATGACAGCTGCAAAACTGCTGTTACTTGAAAGTGAGTTGGAAGGAGATTTGAAAAGAGAATTAGCAATCTCTGGTGCTATGAATCGTAGAAGTTAGAGAAAGATTAAACATGAAAGAAAAATAGGAAAGGAGGAAACATAGAGATGAGATCTGGTAAAATATATCATTCATTGAGCAACAAAGTTTTTTTTTAATTTTGTGCTGTGATAAAATGAATGGTTCTGCTTTGACTAAAATCTTTTTGTTCTTTTCTCAAATTACATATCAGAATGCAAATATTTATTTGTTCATCAATCTTGCAACCTTCAATATTTACAAAACATTCCCTTTTGAAGCTAGAGGTTAATTATAACACTTTGTGATCTGACTGGAAAACTTTGGCTTAGATAGTCAAACATTGGAAACTGCTTGGTACCTGCAGCTCCTTCCCAGTCAAAATCAAAGTGCTGTATTGATCATGACTGATCAAGGTCGGTGGTCATCTACTCTCCAATTTTGCATCTAGTATCCATCAGTCGCAGAGGATTACAGGAGAGAAGAGATTGTCAGAATGCATTCAAAGGCATTCTAAGGTTTTCTGTTTTCCTGGTTAAGTACTAACATAGTAATCAGTACAATAAACTATGGCAGTCTGTATTTAGCAGTGAATTAGGAAAAAAACATCTCTTCTGAGAAAGGTTCTGTCCATGCCTCAGGCTTGAGACTGGTGGGAGTCACCTATTCCAGATTACTTTTTTAGGCTTCTTCGTGATCAGACCAAAAGGATGTAATTCAGAAGACAAAGACTGTAATCACAAATACTGATATAATCAGAGGAGAATTGCTTAACCCAATCCTGCCTCTGTTTTGGATGTGTTCATAATTGTAGGGAACTCTTAAATTGTCAGGACTAGCAGTCTTAAGCTGAGAATTTTTAAAGCATTCCATTCTTAGATGCACAATGAAAAGGAAGGGTCATACTGGTCAAGGTAACAACTTGATGTTTAGTGCACTCTCCCAGCATGTGCCAATATTGACATTTTATGAAGACTTAGCAACAAATAAAACAGATCCATGCTAAAGAATGACAGGAACATCAGACTTCCACATGCGGGGGCTGGTGACTTAGTGAAACTTGGAAACACATATTAGAAACCACTCAATTAGCAAAGTGTAACCCCTAAAAGGGATATGTTTATGGGGCAAACTTGGCCCATGTTTAGCTATAGGTGTATATTAAGGCCATAAACTCACACAGGTTATTTCATGAGGGTATTTTTTATCTGGATGTTTTTCTGCTTGGGTTTTTGTCAAAAAAATAGTGGCACCTCTGGACAACAAGTGGAAAAGCACGACAGTAACAATGTAATGGTGACTTCTTTAAATTGAGAGATCAAATGAAGCAGTATTGTTGTATCAAAGAACATACTTTTGAAAGATTCAGTTATGAAATTATTAAGTCCATCGTGTATGAAAGGTTCATGAACCTGGGTAAGGTGTAACCTTGTAATGAAATCAGAAACTGGAATCAGTTGTCATGGTTTCTAGTGTTATAGCAACATTTCCATAGAGCTGCAGAGATAAAAACATTGAATATACAAATTTAAATTACTTTCTTAAACAGTGACACTTATAAAAGGGATGCATTACGTATAACCCTGGGGAAATTTCCTGAGAAAAATTGTTTCTGCCATAGGATTCAATGATTCATGTTTTAATGTGAATGTTTATGTATTGTTTACATTAGTAAATTAAAAAAAAAACTTTTCAATATTATAAGTCAAAATTGTAAGAAAATTTTGGTCTTTGTAAACATGGCCATATATCATTCTTCTTAAAAAACAAACTAATGATGTTCTGTGCACCTTTTTGAGCAATGGATTTTTTTTTCTTTTTTTTTTTTTTCTGCCTCTTTTCAGATTTCTTTCTTAGAAGGTTGAAGATAAGCAAGCTGACAGTCATATCAGTTTTGCTGAGCCAGGCTCTCTGCTTGGTCTGGGATTGGTATTTTAAGGAAATCTTTTTGTTTTTATCAGCTTTGAGGTTGATCCCCAAAAAAAAAAAAATCTTCCACTTTTATCTAAATTAGTTCATACCAAGCTAGATAGTTAATACCGCCTCAAAATTATATAAAGCATCCTATCAGAGAGACATGGAAAACTCACATCTTCAGAAGTAAGTGTTAAGGTCACCTATCCAAGTCTACAGATCTTAGGGAAGTAAATATTTATATCCATTTGACCTAAACAGCCCTTCTGCAATAAAAGAAAGTAAAACCATTTTGCAATCTTTTGAAGCGTTTCAATAACCTTGTCTCTCGAGGTGGTTGGATCACTTCAGAATTCCTCTGTAGATCCTTTCCATTCCACTTTTCTGTGTTTTATAGCTATGATTAGAACATTATTAGAAATTTTGAGAATGACTATGAAGTTTCCTTATATTTACAACTAAGCAGATACTTGCAAAGCTGCAGAATTTATACAGTCCCAGTACAGACCAATACTTATAAAAGTAAGTTCATTTACATGCTCTGTGTTCCTTCATGAGGCTGAAAAACTAAAATAATCTGAAAGCTGTGCAAGGGTTCCATACTTGGGGAAGAATGTGGTCTGACTTGTAGTTGTTTGCACTTCTGTAATCAGTACCAGGAATAAAACACAGCACTGAGAGGGAAACACAGTTGCCTTGAACATGTTATGCTTCTTTTGCCCTCACTGTAGGGAAGCACAAGTCTAGAAGAAAAGTACTGATCTAATATCTCTTATTAATCCCAGGAGGGTACTTTGGTTCAAAACAAATCTGAGCTTGTGACATGAAAGAGAAAATGATGCAGAAAAGAAGAGAATGGCTTTAAATGAAAATACCAAACTTGTGGTAAAACTCCCACAAAACAAAACACAAAATAAAACCCCCAAAATATACCTAAATCAGGGACAAATTTGAAAATTGGTGTGCAGGAGCAAAGTTTTTTACAAATCATTTGGGGAGGTTGTTCTCTGTCCTGCCTAGACCCCTAATTTTTCAGAAAGCTCAGGAACAGTCAGCTAGGAAAATCAATAATCTGGAAATCTTGGCATCCCAGGGGCTACGGAGACTTATCTATCTGCAGACCTATATAGCTCGTGTAGGTTTGGTCTGGGTTTCCTAAGAGTTGAGATCTTGCACCTCTCAAGCCCACAGCTTATATATTAAGAATCTTTCAGGAACCAGCAGTGGCTAAGGCCACCTATAGGTCACAGGAATCTGAAAATACAGAGAGCCTCACAACTCATAGAGGAAAATATCTGGGGACATGGGCAAGCATCCCTGAGACTCCATGAGCTAAACAAACATCTTAGTTTTTGTCTCAGATCTGATTTTTCCAGCACAATTATTGTTCTGTCAGCCAGCTCCTGAGGTTCATTTGTATGATGCAAATCCTGGCAGCAAAGCAGGTGATAGATCTTTGAGGTAGCTCTGAATAAGCTGAAATATCTTGAATTATACAGTAGCATGCAGAGACATTGCTTTGGGTTGCTGAAGCAATTGAGGCATACCAGGTTGGCACTGTGCATAAGCGAAATAAGTCTGTCTCTGAAGAGCTTAATCTTAGTATTCTAGTGAGTGAGGAGTTTTTTTTTGCTTTTCATGCCTGGGTTATCTTGAAGCTGTACTTTCTCTCCACAATGAAAATGAATATTTTAAAATTTCGTTCCTCAACCTGTTTGATTTCAAATGTGGAGCTAAATCTACTTGAACGAAGCTACTGTAGTGATTCTCATGGTTCAGTAGCATCTAATGAAGTCACACAAGACCCAGTCTGATTCCAGAAGAGCTGAAATTGCAAAGTCTAGATTTTTTTAGGTCTTTGTATATGACATTTCTTTATTGTCAAACTTTTATGATCCCTGCAGTGTTTGCAAACTGAGATAGGTTGTGTTTTTTTCCACTTAACTGTGAAATCCCAGAGCCTTTTTGCTCATATTTCTGTAACAGTAGCTTGATCTTAAATGTGTTTGCTTCTAGTAAAGAAAAGTGGGACATGCACTTAAAATTTTAATACTTATTTGGATTGGCACCTCCTTCTCCCAGGAAAAATAAACAAGATCTCCCTTAGCGTGAAACAAACACAGTGTCAGCATCTGCATTTGAGTTTGCTGAGGAGAAGTACTTCTGAGTGTTAGATTTAACATTATGTCTGGTTGCTGCAGAGGAGTGTGCCTAAGGATACTTTCCATAATTTCTCAAGTGTGTGTATCAGCAAGATCTCACACTGAATACATTTTTCACTAAGTTACATACTTTCACAAAGATTTATATTGGGCCTACTGTGTTGTGAAAATGTCTTTTTGGTTTGTACCTTTGATGTGCTGATTTGCCAGATGCAAGGTACAGTTGGTGAAGTTTTCAGTTAAATAGGTAACTAACCAAAGTACAGTTTGGTGTAGACTGACTGAAAGATGATTCTCAAATTCATTAGCTAGGATTATCTAAACCACAGTCTTTTCATTTCTGAAACGTGTAGAGCTTTTCTATTTCAAAACAAATGAAAACTTACGATTAAAAAAAAAAGCAGCCCTAAAATAGTGTTGTAAATTTTCCAGCATATAATTAAATTTAAATTAACAAAATCAAAATGTTCTGAACATAAGACAAATCTTTGTGTCAGAAAGTCATAAGGCCTCTTGGAAATGTAATTTAAAAAAAATACTTTATTTATATTTTTGGTGGAAAATGTATGGCTTTTTCTTCATCCTGATTCAACCTAAAAAATTTTCTACTGGTATTCCAGGCTTCCCAGGACTAGCACAAAGTTAGCCACAATTAGACCACTTTTATTCCTCTTTTACCACTTGTATCAATGAGACTGTTGTCAGAATCTGTCTCCAGGTCACTTGTGTCACTCTTAGTACTGAATGAATTTGGTTTACATTTACTTTACTTTGTGCACCAATTAAACTAGGAGATATCCAAGTGTGAAACTGGACCTTCAAAGTTTTATCTGCACTGAGTATTTAAAATTGATATAAATGAGAATAATTCCAGGACTAAAAATGCAAGCCTGACTAACATGTTTGTCAGAACTTAGGGTAGCTAAACTATGTATGAATATGGGGGGAAAATATGTTTTATATGATTTCAGCAGCTTTGGAAGCTGAGGCTCTGTTTCATAGGAGCAAAACATAGCTTCCCTAGACAGAAGGAATATGTTATTGCATTTCTATGGCTCTGAGTTGCTTCTCTAATTTCTCCTGTGAATTTTGCTTATTCAGATGATTTCTTGAACTTTTCATAATTAGATTGGAAGGAGGAAAAGGATCCGTATTTTGATGCACGTCCTATTACCAACATTGCAATTAACAGGAGAGATTTTCTGCCTTTTAAGCTTTCTCATTAGTTGTTGGGCCAGGGGAGCATAGTACAACAAATCCATCTCCCAATTCTGGCAATAAAGCCAGGGTTTTTTTCTTTTTGTGAATTGCCATCCAAAGAGCATGTTTCTTCTCCCAAGATCATATATGCTGCCATCATTCCTTCCACAAGGGGTGCACATACAGGGTAAGTTAATGGGATGGCATCAGTATGGAAGAAATGCAGTTTTGTTTTTCTAAACCAGTTTTGTTCATTGATGGTAATAGAAATTTTATGCAATAACAAGTTTTACATTTACCTGTTAGGGTCCACATGTTAAGATTTGAGAAGATACCAAGGTTTTAGCAAAATTATCTTTCACATAGAGAAGTCGTTAATGTCTTGGTAAAAGGATTTTCTCTCTGTGTACATGCACATGTATTTATGGATATGCATTTACTATGAATAAAATATAAAGTGAAACCCCAACTGTAACAAAATGAATTGCATCATTTAGAATCTTAAAGGACTAAGAGAATAAGAAAAACCCACAAATGCAAAGACGCCAAATATGTTTTAAACATCATTTCAGCTGCAGCATATAAATAACAAGAATTACTAAAATTCAGCAAAATGCTAGCTGCTTATTTGCAGCAAATAAAATGAAGAAATATAAGCATTTGATTCCTCCCCTGAAAACACCCTTTTTAGTCCATCAACCTTTTTAAGAGTTTTTAGTAAGTAGTCATACATAATCCTAATAATATTTCACCTTTCCTTTCTTCACTGTTCAGTCCCATCCCATTACTTTCTCATTATGTGTTACTGAACATTTGTTTGTAAGGTTATTGTAAGGAGGTGCTATTTATCTTCTGCCTATTTTGGGAGGTAAAATTGAAATTAGAAATTGAAAGTGGTAAAAGCTATTAGCTATGACAATTTTTCTAAATGCCCCTTAGAGGAGATGAAATGTCTGAATTCTTCAAGCTCAAATAAATTTTTTCAAATTTTATTTGAAACTGTGAAGAGCAGGCATGGATTTACAGAAGCTTTCCTACACAAAGATTGGACCAGCTAGATCAGAGTCTGGTTAGGGCTATCTGAAAGCTGTTTCCCTTGTGTGTTATGCTAAAGGCTGAATTCTGTGTGAATTTGGAATCATAGAAACGCAGACCTGGAGAGAAACCTTGAGAGACAATCTTGTTTGTACTTCCACACTTAGTCAGGATCAAGCATTTCCACCATCTGGAGACAAATGGAAGAAGACAGTTTCCTTAGATATCCTATGGTGCAATACTTTATTTATACTTTTTCCTTTTAGTATTGGAGCAAGATGCTCATGATTTAACATTTAATTTGATTTCCTGACAGATTCCCCAATATTCACAAACAATTGAGTGCCATTATGATAGCTTCATATATACTGAAACACTTTTGATCATTTCTTCTTCCTTAGATTAAGCAAACTCACTTTCACTCAAACTCAGTGGGACGTACTTCTTGACCCCTTGCAATCTACTTATACGTTTTTTTAACTGAAATTCCAAACTGAGCCTCTCTACTTAATAGCTCCTGTTGAAACCCACTTGGAACAGTGTTTTATCAAAGAATTTCTAGAGTTAATTCCAGGTTATGTAGTTCTTAAACAAATACCAACTTATACAATGGTTCCTCTGTGACATGAATCTATTTTATATCAGATTAGAGACCGTGTATAACATTTCATCCTTACTTTGCAACAAGCTCTAAGACACTGCTCCACTGAAAGCCGAGGAAGTAAGGGTGTAGGGGAGGTAGGCTGTGCCAAAAATCCCACTATTCCCTCAGTTACGCTCTCCATATGCTTTCATAGTTTGACCTCCATCATAGTGTTTTAGGAAAACAAAAACAAAAGCAGCACTCCTAATATTATCTGGAAGGTTCATATCACTTTTTGTATGCAGTCTGCCTTCTGAATCCAGAACAATAAACAAATACTACTGTAAAAATGATCAGCTTTTGGGTAAGAACCACTGTAAGATGTCATCAGACTCTGCTTCCCCTTCAGTTCCAAAATGCTTAGTGCAATTGCATGGATATAACTGAGAACAGAATTCAGTCCTCTAAACTTCTTAATTCAAACCCCAAGCAAAAAGCAAAAGCTAAATGTAAAAGCTAATAATAGTAACCAGTGATCTTTGGTTCTTTGTAATTTGGCAGTGTAGCTTTATACCAAAACTGGAGGTTACAATTTGTCATATTTTCCTATTGAGTAAAATATCTCTTTGGCTGATTATTTCAAGAGTGGAAGAAAGGAGTGCCACATTCAGGCCAGTTTTGTACTTCCAAATATCTCAATTTGACTTCTAGTTTTAAACTAAGGTTGAAATGAACAACTTTGACTGAACAATTCTGTGACTGTCTAAACCTTTCAGCACTGAAACATTTCTAAAGGATTTTACATTTGCAAGAGGGAAAAATAGCATAGAATTAGAGAATTCTGACTACAGGACTACTGATGGACAAATCATAAAATTGGATTGGCCATTGAATTTTGCTCAGAAAGAAACAATTGAGTTACTTCAGATATTTCTTCAAGTTTTTATTAGGCTCTTTATTATGGTTGTTGATTACAATTGATTCCCACAGCAACTTGATAGACTTGGTTTCTTCAGAAAAAAAACAGTACTCTTGCCCTGTGAAAATTAATTTAAAATGTATTTTCTAACCGTATTTTATTTTTGCCAGACTTCCTAAATTCTTTTTGTTTTCTTTTTTCTTTTTTTTTTTTTTTATTCTATGCTTCATGTCTAGGTAGCACTTACAGCATTTCATTACTGATTTTTATTCAGTAACATTTCAGATTGTAGTACTACTGTAGAATCCTTTCTCATACCATTCAGTTTCAATCTCTGTTCCTGTATTTCCTCAGCATCTAAAGTGAAACATTCCTTCAAAGCCATTGTCATCTGTCTAGAAACATTGAAAGAAATGCCATTCCTGTGCAAGGAGTTGCAATTAAATGATTATCCCTCATCTAGAGTAATACAATAGGAGAGGGGGAAAAGTCAAGGAATAAATCACGTGAGGCATTTTCTCACATTTTCATGAGAAAGAGAAGAAAGAGTATGGGATAGTAGACAGAAACAAGTAAAGCCAAGCCCTCTTTTTCTGTGTAAAATTTTGGCCAACTCAGATAATCTTTGTGCCATAGATTCTTCCTCTAGTATTTAGGAGTATGTGGCATACAAGTTAGTCCTCATAGATGCTTCTTGCAGGCAATTGAAATAAGCAATTCCAAAAAGAATTTTGGGTCAGGCTGTACCTTGGAGATGCCCCATCCCTCAGAGTTTATGAAGACAGAATGCAAGTTCCAGGTTGCCTGATTTAGGTGGGTAATGCTAATTTATTGAGTTTGTATATATTGGCAGAGCTTCTATAAATCCATGATGTGTGGTCTTTCTAAAGGGCTTTATCTTGAGAAGAATCCTGAAGATTGCAAGCAAGCAAGAGTTTGGGCTTTAAAAAGAATGGAAATTTTGATGTTCATGCCATTATTTTATATCCCAGCTATATGTTGAGGGAGATGGGATCTCAGATTGTGTAGTCTGTAGTATGATCACCATGAATCTTGAGCTGTTTATGTCTGGATATGCATAAAACTCTGTGTCTTGAAATATCAAACTGTGGCTTACAGTAATCTTGACAGTATTTCATTCTCAGAAGTTTAAAAGCAGAATGAGCTTAAACAAAAGTCACACCACTGGATAAATGCTTCATTGGTTCTAGCAGGCCTTTCCAAAATTGAGAAGTTGTTCCATTTTTATGTAAACTAAAGGCTTAATTCAATTTACAGAAGTCAAAGTGTTTCCATTGACTTCAGAAGGAAGTTTAGAACTCGTGCTAAAGAGATTGACCAGTAGTTATCAACACCTTTTCAGCCTCAAGGAAATCAGCCTCTTGCTCTGGTTTGATTTACCATGGTCTAGAAAGATCCAGTTCCATCCTTCCTGGAAGAACAACATAGTAGCTTCCTCAGTGGCAGAGGGTCAAGAAGTTAACATGTGTAAGTGATGTGGAAACTGTTTCAAATCCTTTCAGTTTAAATGATATATGATTATAAATAATTTACCTTAAGGCATTCTTGTTCAGTGTAAGCATGTTCTCTGCAAACTAAGCTGGAGAGAGAACTTTTTGCTCTTAGACTTAAAATTAGTCCTAAATTATACATCCAGGTGAAAATATGGAATACAGGTAGAACACAAAGGCATGACTGCTTCTCCTTTAACGAGCATGTCTCCAGTCCTCTGGACACACAGCATGTTCTCAGACTACACGTGCAGCACATGCAAAGAATGACAGGTGCTGCTTCTTGCTGCAAACCACATACAAGTAGGTGCTGTCTGGGAAATGTAGGACAGAAAGGCAGCACTCTTCTAGGCAATGAGAGCTCTCTCTCACAGAATGGAAGAGAAAGTTAAACAATTCCCAAGAGAACACAGAGATCAGCAATATAGCAGAGCAATACTGCACTTTAAAGCTCTTTAGCACCTCTGGGCAAGTGAGCTGTATGAGCCATTCAGTGTTACATTAGATAAAGATCAAGAGGAATTATGTTTCATGACATGTTAAGGACTCAGGAAAAAAAATCCTGCCCATTCATGTCTAGTATTCTCCCTGCTGTGCACTTTTCCTTCTGTTTCATAATGAGACAAAAGAGTCCTTGAAGGTTTTCATTTTAATGCATGACATTCTAAATCAACTGTATCTGGTGCCGTATCTGTCTGGAACCTGTACAAGTCCACACAAAGTTATAAAATGCTTTGAAAAATGAGAGACAGATGAGTGATTGACTGGTGGCTGTTTTGACAGTTCCTATTAGACTATGTAAACACAGATCATGATTTTCCCTGTCAGATTGGTACTACCCTGTGGAAAGGGAAAGCGAATGATCAAGAAAACACTAGCATTCAATTTGAAAAAAATCTGAATATTAGGTGCACAGTCAGGGAACTTTAGCAAGAATGCAACAACTCAAAACACTCTCTCAGGAATTTTTACTCCCTTGCTGGGAACTTGGACTTTTCACACAGGCAGATGATTTTCTCTTCCTGATCTGAGGAGGTCTGAAAACTCAAAAGGACCCTGGTGAAATGAGAATGCTTCAGAAGAAGATAAGTCTTTAAAACCTTTATCCGCAGCATGTGAAACAAAGCTAGCAATAGAGGGAAAACAGCTGAGGATGGCAACTGCTGAAAGTAAACAACTTAGATGGGGCAGATGATTTGTGCTGCCTTATAAGTATCTTTGATGGTTGCCATCAGTTATATGAAGTGGTGGCATTATTAAGCATCAGAATTCCAGTCTGGATGAATATATTCTGTTACAAAAAGAACTGATTTCTTTCACAAAGGTATCATTATCAGAGAAAACATTGAGGTTTCCTTCCTAGGCCTGTGCTTTCTTCAGGCAGTGCAAGAGTTTGGTGTTTTGTATAGGAAGGGCAGAACTGCACCAGAGATGTGCTGGGCAGCTGCTTCACCCCATCGCTGTGTGATTCCTTTCTGAACATGTTTCACCAAACTGCAAAACTAAATGAAAAACATTCAGGGTCTGGAAAAACCATTTGCACTCTTTTTCATTACACATCACCAGTATTTCCCCTCTATATAAGAATCATCATAGATGGAAAATCATTATTAATAATAGCAGTGGTACTACTAATGAAAGACATCCATCATCATAAAACTTAATAAATTGATGTGGTTCTTAGTAGTTTGTCATTGTATGTACTTTGGTTCTGGAAAGCACTTTCACTTTTTCACAGTCTTTTCACTTATATGTCAATCAAAATAGGAACAATCAAAGACAACTCTTTGAATACTGTTCTATGTAAGATCTTGTTTTAATTGAGAGAAAATCCTTTGGCGGCTCACTCTTCAGTTATGCACACAGTACTGAGTTTTTGGTTCTGTCTCTGTGTAGAATTTTACTGCCCAAATTAGACATACATTAGATCAGATTAATCTTTCTCAAACAGACCAGTCTCTTGGCTGGCTAGAGAGGGAGCCCAAGGTGATGAGCTCAGATATAACTATATACCAGCAATGTCTAATTTTTTTGTGAGGTAAATGCCATCGTTATGGCCTATTTGGTAAAATTAAAAGATAGAATAAGCACTATATGCAAATGAAAAAGGATGATTCACTGAGTAGTTTTGCTTCATTTAAACTTGGTAGCCTTAATTGACTTCACCTTTAGAATGTGTTTCATAAAGAATGGAAGACAGCACACCCATTGGTAACATAGATTAGGATGCTTTCCAAATAGCTTCAGAGTAAAGCCAGTGAGGTGCTGCACAGCTTGGTCAAAGGAAGGTCTAATGATGCAGACACTTGACCTTCAGTTTATTTACTGTGATCTGTGGATATTTGCTGGGGCAAGGGGAAAACTGGGGAAAGGATTTGTTCCAAGTTAAAAAAGAAGTCCATATACATGATTATGGCAATTACATGTGTTAAATCTAATTTTCATTCCTGCATAATTATGGTGTATATAGAGAGAGAAAGGATTCACTGCGAGTTTTGAGAACAACTATGTCACGAGCAATGAGAAAATATTGTCAGGCAAAAATGTCAGTGCTTTTTTTAAAGCAGAGTACAATCTTATGGGATGATGGAAATTTAGCAGATGCACTATGTTAGTGACTAGAACATCTGATACTGTGACATGAGCTCCTACTTGAAAGATTAATTCCAAATTGGTTTGGATGGGAACACTTGTGCAGACTCTGTTGAAAGTCCAAATAGTGGAAAATGAAAGTAAATGAAAATGGCAATATATCAAAGTTCAAATTAGTGTCTAGGAAATAGTGAAGTTGTTAATGTGAATAGTGGGCTGATCTGGGAAGAAACAAAGTATTAAAAAGTACAATGGTCATCTCCTCCAGAATAATCACTTTGGAGTTAGAACACAAAGGAACTTTGCAAGATCATGTTGTAAAAAAATTAGACTTTAAGTCAGTCCAAGCATACAGGTACAATTCCAAGCATGATTCATATGTAGAAGTAGTAAATATGTCTGAAAATTTGTTTTCCACAACAGTGCTACACATTTTCTTCTCAAATAAAAGAAATCACAGTGAAGCATTATGCAGAAAAACATTTGCTCAGAGGGAGTGTGACTCTCAAGACTTGTACCTGTTCCTATATCTTCTTCCTTGATATAGGTAGACACCATATCTCTATTTAACATGCAGAAACTGAGGTAATCTGTAAAATAGCATGTTGCTAAAGGTTCATTCAGCTGTAACCCAGAACAGAACTGCAGTTTCTCCCTTACTGCACTAAGGCTTTCTTACCATCTCGTCAATATTACCCATTTTTTACTTTTCTACAGAAGCAGATATATTCTTTTTTTCTCTACAGCATTCAGTCTTCCTCAGTGGCTGACAAAGCTCTACAACCACCCTTTGTCATAGAAGTTCCAGATTGCCTCAGCTGTGCAAGCTGTTGACATTTAGAACAGTCATGTTCAGTAGGCTTTATCTGGAGGATTTCAGACCAACTAAACAATGAACTGAACATGACATTTCTTGTGTTTGTGTTTGTGTATGTGTGTGTGTGTGTGTGTGTCTGTGTGTCTGTGTGTCTGTGTGTATGTGTGTGTGTGTGTGTGTGTGTGTGTGTGTGTCTGTGTGTGTCTGTATGTTTGTGTGTGAGTGTGTATGTGTGTTGTGATTTAACCCCAGTCATTAGCTGAGCCCCACACAGCCACTTGCTCACTGCCCCCAGTGGGATGGGGAAGAGAATCAGAAGAGTAAAATGGAGAAAACTCCTGGGTTGAGATAAAGGCAGTTTAATAGGTGAAGCAAAAGCTGCACATGCAAGCAAAGCAAACCAAGGAATTAATTCACCATTTCATGATGGGCAGGCAGGAGTTCAGCCATTGCCAGGACAGCGGGGCTCCATCACACAATGGTGACTTGGGAAGAAAAACTCTATCACGCTGAATGTCCCTCCTTCCTTCTCCTCCCCCAACTTTATATGCTGAGCATGGTGCTATGTGGAATATCCCTGTGGTCAGCTGAGGTCAGCTTCCCCTAAATTTTTATGCCCCGCAAGCCTCTTTGCTGGTGGGGTGGTGTGAGGAGCAGAAGAGGCCTTGACTCTGTGCAAGCAGTGCTCAGCAATGACTAAAATACCTCTGTATTATCAGCAGAGGTTCCAGCCCAAATGTAAAACACAGCCCCATATTGTGAAGAAAATTAACTCTATCTCAGCCAAAACCAGCACACTGTGTTAAATGAAGAATGGGGAAATACAGTAATTTGAGTAAAGCTACATAATCAATATGGGAACCAGGAATATGATTCATTGTTCTTGACTATGAGTTCATTGCTCTGCTATCTAAGAAACACCCTCTCCCTTGATCTGATACTCAGAAAGCCTGATTTAACTGTACGTGGGCTTATTCTCCTTAATTTTACCTTTTGCTGTATTTCTTTGCTTCTTTATCCTCTTATAACTCTGATGCAGCTTGTGCCTTAAGAAATCCTGGGAGGGAGAGGTACACACTTGTCTCTGATGGTATATAACATTACAGCCTTCCAAACTTCAGGCTGTTATAGAAAACATATATTTCTGCAAATGTAAACAAAGAGTTTTATGGCTATCATTTTAGTTTCTGACTTGTTCATTGCCATCATCTTTGTTGACTGTGGGTATGTGCATTTCTGTCACTAGGAGTTATTTTCTCCAGATGGATGCAGATAAACTTCTTTAAAGTAACTTCTGTAACTGTTGACAGGTATATGCTGCTGCAAACCACCCTTGCCTAACAAAAGTCCTGACAGCTAAGAGCCCAAGTGAGAAATGCTTTGCATCCATGGATTTCCACTAGTGGGTGTTTAATCATCCTTCTTTTTCTCTTGGCTTTCTATTTTATGGTGATAAAAACAGCAAAGCATAGAAACAAAGATATTTCAGCTTTCAGTCAGACTAAAGAGCTTCACAGTTCCTTTCTATATAGCAAGGGCAACCTCTGCACTTACTTAAAACAAGTCTCAGATGCTGATTCTGTTTTCTTGATTTGTCTAAGTGAGGAATTCTAGTCAAGACTTCAGTGCCTGATTCTGATTAATACTCCTGTATACTGGTATCTAATTTAAAGCTGAATGGTGTAAAAAGACATTAGTGTAACACTTAGTTAAGTCCAATGCAATTATGTCAGTGTATTGTGAGAAGGGAGAAGTGACTGAGTATGGCGCTTTTGAGAAGAAACTCGGACCCTTAGGTCTTTCAGTTATAACTGAAAAGTGAAGGGAGTGTCAAGATATGATTCATTGGAGAGCACACTGTAAAAACTTCAGTGCACAGGGCAGAGATTCAACTAGCTCTTTATTGCATTGCAAATACTTTGTAAGCTCACAGATGCCTACCCTTTTTAGCAGCTAAGGACGCTTCTGAGAAGTCTGTAGTCAACCTAAATTATACGTGTGAGGATGAGGGCATGGGATTGAAGACTCCTGTGCTTTGGAGCATCCACAGGAACAGCTCTTCTTTTTTTCTGGTAGACCCTAGAACTGTCTTTAATACTCATTAGAACATTGCATGCCTTGGTCCTCAGTGGTGTTTAGAGAGTCTGATAACTAGGTGTCATTTTACAGACAGGTACCAGAAAGGCTGGCAGAGAAAGGCAAATATGCCTTCTAATAAACATTGAATACAGCTGTTGTCTATTTAGTCTTAATTCTTCCTTTTTTTTTTTTTTNTTTTTTTTTTCTGCAAGAAATGCTGTTTTCTGCAGAAGCCCCCAACTTGTTTATGAGGTTTATTAGATGGTAATGTACATGGACTTACTTTATGGTGTGTGTTGAATGGGATGTCTTATAGAACACAGTTCTGTAAAGTCTAAAACTTGGGAAACTGCTCAAATTAATACTTTGATTGATATTAATAAATATTTAATTGTTAAGCTATAGATCCCAGTCTCTTCTCTCCTTGCTCACAAATCTGACATTGCACATGTATCTCAGGTAGTCTGCAGCAGAGCCTGCAGTTATTCAAGCAGTATTCAGCTGGCTGAGTAGCACTAAAATTTGTACTTGATTTGCCCATCCCTAAACAGTGTCCCTGTACTGTGTCAAGCATAAAAAAAATCATCTGTGTCTCTGGCTTTTATTGCTATCCTTATCTTATAACAGAGATAACTTTCATGAAGATTTTTAAAGAGTATAGGAACTATCAGCTAATACTTTAGATATTAATACTAATGCAAAAGGGAATCTACTGGTGAGAAAAACTGTAACCGAGGAAAATAAATTAGATTTTAAACCGATAAAAAAGGTATTTGATGAGAGTGAAACAGGCACTGTATTGAGTGGCAAGAACAATAATGGAATAGGATGTCAGGGAAATATGAATTGCAGCTGTGCATAGTGACAGTCAACAGGGACAAGCAGAGATTTATTTAAAAGATATTTTCTGGCAAAGACAAATAGGTCTTAGTTATTTATTTAAAACACTGCTCTCTGGGATGGCCTTAGGAGATACACAATCTCATTTCCCAGTGGGCCCTGAGTAGGGTGTGGGGGGGAGTTGATGAACATTCATGTTTCATAGAAATTCATGTTATATCCTTTAGAAGGAAAATGTGTTTCTGCAGAAATTTCTGAAGTTATATTGTGTTCTTTTGGAAAAGTTAAGTCAGTGTTACCAGACTGTTGGTTTGACAATACAGAGATGTCTTGGAATAGGAACACCAGCTTTATCACAGACTGCTTTGCTGGAGAAGCTCGGTTCTATCACCCAGAGAACACTTGAAACAGTGGAGAGGAAGCACTGTCCCCACAGATAATTAATTCTGCATCATCTCTTCTCATACTATCAGTATCAGACTGTCCAATTAGATCCAGTTTCACAGACATTTTGATGTGTGCCCAGGGTGAGTAGATGAGCACCACACCATCGTTTTGCTCAAGCAGGAGCCATGAATGAAGTGTTTTTAGCTATGAGTGAACCAGTTTCTGTCATGGAGATCCCCTGAGGCTAGAAAGACCCACAGAGGTTTTATTTGCCCTGGCTTCAGTTTTTCTTAAAAAAAAAAAAAAAAACAGCTGTTGAATTTCTGCATGGGGAAGGAGCAACAAGCTATTTTTGTCACCAGAGTGACATCCAGTGCACTGCAGCTTAGTCTAGCTGTTAAGAAATGGGGAAGATGGATATGATGTCCCTGTTCCTGACACTGTTTCTGCATTTAACACAAAACATGGTAAAAAACAGCAATTATAATCCTGGGACAGAAGCCCTCTTACACAGAAAAACCTGATCGGTCTTACACTTGCTTCAGGTAATCATTTTTGTAACACTTTCAGTGCTATTTTTGAACTGGGTACTGATGTGTTCAGTTCTGTAGAACACATACTTGTGGGGGGTATGGAAATTTCAGTAACATGAAGGCATTCCAGGTTTAGATACAGGACAGGAATGTTCTAAAAATATTTAGAGGATGAAGTGACAGTTCTATTCTCATGGAAAGAAGAAAAATATAATCAGAAGGCCACCACATGTATCTATTTCATGCCTTCTGATGAGAAGACTAGAAGGTTGATAGTGTCTGCCAGTCTGTGGTTATAATAGCTCAGACTGTTTCAAGATTACCAAAGCTCTCTTGAAAATATTTATTCAGGGAGTCAGATTTTGACAGTAGAGATTAGAAATGGAAGAAAGAAAAGTAAATTAGTAATTTCCAATGTGCCTGAATCACAAACAGCTTATTTCCCTCTTTTTACCCACATGTTGTTACCCACATTCCACACTAGCAGACAGAGTTGCTAGACAATCTGAATTTCTCAACTACTTTGCTTGTGAAGTAGGATTGAGTGGGAATAAAAGGAAAGGGAATAAAAATGGTGTAGCTGATTTCTATTCTATCTTTTCACTAGAAAGGGCCTAGAAGACTAATGTTTTTCACTGTCAAACCTCTAGTCCTGCTAATAAGCCCCAGAAAATGAGATCCTCTCTGGACCCTCTTCTGCAAGAGTTTTGTCTTTTCTTTAGCAAGTCCACCTATTTTGACAGAACAAGGGAAATGAAATTATTTGGAGCACAGCAAAAAGCTTTGCAGAAGTAATAACTATGCAACTTATTCTTTAAGGTTATATAGTAGGACCTTTTATGTTTCTACGTATTCATTCAAAAAACTGTCTGGGCCTTTTTAATTCCACTTGTCATTATTTCATTTGCTGTTTTTCTTGTGACCTCACAGCTTTGATATTTTATGTAGATGTAATCTGCAACACAAAGTCTTATTTAAACTTCAATAGAGTTTGACAGGCAGATTTTATTATCCACAACCTCGATTTGATCCTTAAGTACAAGAGAAATCATTATTTAGTTTGAAAATGTAACTGAAGGCTTCTCATTTTCAGAGCACATATTTCAGGGTTCAGACAGTTTCATATTTTTCTTGGGCATGAAACATGTATTACTGGGAGGACACTTATCCCATATAACTGACGTAGTGCTCAACACCTGTATTGATTACCTTATCTCCAACTGGATGATCATCTTCTAAGCTCCCTTCACAGGTGTCAGTGAAAAATTTTAAGATAAGCTTCTGTGTTCTTATCAGTTATATCCTACCTATTTTCTGAATATCTTTTTGTTTTGACTTAGGTCAGTGTTTGCAAAGATCATTTCCCTCTTAGTGAAGTGCAGTATATTGTATGAATTAATACTGTGTTTTGAGGGATTGAGTCACACTTTTTTAGGCCAATTTTCAACATCTTGATTTTGTGCTGATGTTGGAAATTTTCTCTTGTGTTTTGCAAGCATGTAAATGAGATGGGCATAATTGTTCATTTACACCTAAGCCTTTACTCAGATGGAGATGTGCTTCATTCCTCCTTGCTTTGTGACATGGGGAAGCTTGAAGTAACAATCAGCTTGTTTAAGGATTTTTCAGATTCCATGGTAAAGAGATAAGATAATTGAGAATTGAGAATTATAACCAAAGGAAGTCTGACTAGAGACGTATTATACTAGCCTGCTTCTTTTGGATTGCATCTTGGAATAAAACCAATTATTTTTCTATCTTGTTTTAAAAGAAAGAAGTAAGCTGAGTAGTGAAAACACTTTCAAAAAACCAAAAAAGTGGAAAAAAAATGGAAATCAAAAGACATATGATTAAGGCTATAGTCTGAGAAATAACTAATAAACCTCATCATTGTGGTTTAGGCTAGAAAATGTGAAGGATTATCTCTGTCTATTACCTGAAGCTGGATCAGCAGGTGTGGAGAACAGTGACAATATTTCTAACTGTGCAATGTTTAACCACTGAATCAGTGTGGAGAATTTAATGACTTTGGAATTATATATTTCATGTTTAGTTTTTCCCTGAATTTAAACTGGCTGCTGAGTTCCATGTATGATGTACCAGGATATTCTTACAGAAAATTTATTCTGCAAAAAAAATCAGCTTTTATATGCGAATTTAAAGACTTGCTAACTCATACTTCAGATAACATTGTTATCAGTCATGTTCCATCATATCTGGTTCCTGACTGGATGGTATTATGATTGTGTCACATCCTGTGTCATTCCTAAATGGATAATTTCATTATTTACATCAGAAACCTTACTGGAGATTTTAATCTGGGGGGAAGATTTCATGTATTCAATAGAAAAAAAAATGTATGTTACTTATAACCATTTAGTGTAATAGAACTTTCTTTTTCACCTGTGAAGTAAAGAAAATATCCTTTTCTTTCTCCCAGGCTGGTTTGTATATTGGTGACTGAAAGCTTGGCATTTCCACACCCTGTGTTTTTGTATTCATATTTGGGAGTGGTATAGGAGTATTTTAGAATCCCCCCAAAAAGGCTTGTGGAAAACTTGCTGAAGCCTCCTCAAGGCAAAAGGAACCACTTGTGACAGACATATGTCTAATCTGCTTTTACAGCTCTGATGATGGTCTCTTAACCTGTCTAAGGCAATTTGTTCAAGTTTTGGCTATTCTTTCGGTTGCAGCCTATTTCCTAGTGTTTATCTGTCAGATATTACCACATATATGTGAAGGTGACAATATTTTGAAGTCAGGTTGTAAAGCACTGGCACACAGTGGGCAGTAGTGATGCACATTTACTGTACCACAAAGACTGTGATCTAGCACAGGCTGTGAGGGAGTAATGTCCTGTATTTTAGTCAGTCTGGTGATTCATGCAGCAATTAACTGAAAATGACTGATGACTTGAGTATGCTTGTTATGAAAAATTAAGCCATGGTCCTCTCAATCAAGCTGAATTGGTTGGGAATTCAGATCCCACTTCACTTTTCAAGAAGTCTTGAATGAAAGCCTCTTCATGTGTTATCAGCATCTGAATACAATCCTGATGGCCTATGATTTAGCTTGGTCTGTACAGCAAGTCAGGTCTGTATTCTGCATTACGCTTTCCAGTTACCATTTAACTCCTACTGAAGTGAGCACAGACCTATGAAGCACAGGTAGGTGGCTGAGTGAAGTTCACTTAGAGACATGGGTCTCACTTCCCTGACAAATACTATGACTATACAGAAGAGTAGGTATTAAGTTTCATTCCCACTGATATAATGCTTACCCGTTTTTCTTATTTTGAGAACTGCTTTTCCTTATTTTGCAAAGAGCCTGGGAAAACACTTGAGTAGAAGAGCATTCTGGTTTTCTAACAGAAAATGTCAAGGTGGATTATACTGAGGACTTTTCTGCCACTTGGTTTCAGAGATGCTCTGCTGATGTTGGTCCCTCAACACACTCAGTTGTGTGTAGAGTCTGCCCTTACAAGCACTGGAAGCTGAGTTCCCTCTTGAGACACCAATGAACTAAGTTGGCCTGACTGCATGTTTTCCACATAGTTCAGGGTTCTTAAAGTGATGACAATTTTTGTGAAGAAAGTGATTTTTATCAGTCTGGATTCATAAGCCTTGAAAAAATAAAAAGGCCATGGTTCAGGTCTGAGAGGTGTGGAAAATTATGTAGTATAGCATAGAACTGTTTCCTTCCCGCAATCTGAATACATTTTGATGACTTCATCAAAACCTTTATTCCAGCACCTGGAATGACAGAAACATTTGGTTGGTTTTTTCCCCTGAACATGGACTGATCAAGCATGTTTCAAAGTCCTGGTGAGTGGAAAAAAATAAGTAAATTAAAATAGTATTAAATATAATCAGAACATAGATATGCATCTTTGGAAGCTTTCAGCTCTGAAATCTTGCAGATAAACACTTTCTATACATATGATGTGTTATTCTATCTCTTGGTGAAAACAGAAGGAAGGCATTTGTTTCTTTCCTATACTAAAAGATCATCTCAAAGCAATAGATTTCACTGCAGAATAGAAAACATTAAAAATAATGAGTATGTACTTAATTACACAGATATTTAAAGTAATTACATAAGTATTATCTTTCCTAGAGATTCAGTGTGTTTATTTAGTGTTTTTCTGTATCTCTGATGCAATATTATCCTAATTAGGAAATATATTTACCTATCATGTTTTATCAGATTATAAATTAAACTATATTAGCAATAAGATGTAATTGCATTACAGATTGTGCCCATGTGTATCTCAGACAAGCAGAGCACAAGATACCTCTCTCACCCCTTTCTCAGCTCAAGGACTTCTTGGATGCTGACAAACTGGAGTCTCATGCACTAATATTTTGCAGATAGACAAGAAAGGAACAGCACTGAAGGAAAATTTTATTCTGCCTGTCAATTATGGTGTCCTTACACTGAGAAAAAAGTCAAAATGCGGAGAGAATGTCTTGATGCTTATGTCCTCTTTTGTAGCATGGCTAAATGACTCACACCAGAGTCATTGTAACTCTTAGTGAATATATGTGAGTTGTCGGTATCACTAAGTAAAAAAAAATCAACAGCTATCTGGGGAAGAATGTAAGGGAATTTTATTATTTGCTCTGTAACCTAAGTGAAATTCTTTTTTAAAAGGAATTTAATACTTTAAGTCATTGTCTTAAATGTGGGGGAAGTTCCAAGTGATTTCTTTAAGCTGACTGTCAGAACTGTCAGCAACAACCTGAATATATGTGGAATTTTCACTCTGTTCCCCGTGACACCTGCTGCAGCTGATAAGACTGAAGAACAGAAGGGACTTCTTCCATGCTTACATGAAGGTCCAGGGTAGTTGCTGCACCTTCAACATTCTGGGAGGAAAAGAGTTTTCATACTTCTGCATTCCAGAAGTGCCCTGTTATTAAGTGAGCAGAATAGCCTTCATAAGTGAAATAGATAAACTCTGAGCTGACTGAGAGCTTGTATTTTGTTTGAAATTCATATAGCTGAAGAAAGTCACAAGACTTTTGAATAGACTCCAGACTATCAAATTAAATTAATTTCTTCTAAGCTCCTGGGAGACCTCACATGTTTTCTTGAAGAGACTTAAGAACACTCCTTTCTTGGTAGCAAAAGCAACAGTTGAGAGAACAGTCAAGGCTTTGCGGTGTACGATTTGTTTATTAAGTCCTCTGTAATGAAAGAAAAAGAACATTTCTGAATTTGTGTTAGGACTGGATAACAACAGAATTATTCATGGAGACTTCATTATCTTTCACCTCGTATTACAATAACGACACTCACAACATTCCACTGCACAGCTGCATGCTTCTTCTCAAGTAGCATTTCTACAAACTAACACTATGTCCAGAGTTTTGTTTCTTTGCTTTTATCCAGTTATAAGAATGTCTAAGAACAGCATTGACTATTCAAATCAGAGGTCTGGCTAACGTTGTGTCCAGTGACAGAGGTCCACAGAAGCTGGCCAGGGACATTGGTAAGAGCAGGGAGGATGTGTGCCATGTGTATGACACATCCTGTCTTACACCCACAGAGCATCGTGGGCTGGCCCCTGTGTGTTTGGTGTTCGTGTGTGTTCCAACCCACCATGCAGGACAGCACAACACTGCTATGCAGTCTTTTAGGCTTGAATGGGGCTTCATTATCATGGCACTGCCTGAGCCCCAGATTGCAAATATGTGTGGGATAGTCCTTATTTCCCTAACTGGAGAACTGCTTTCTTATCTTCAGTACAAATCCTCAATTCAACTGATTGCCAGAGGCAATTACAATCTTTTTAAGGCAGAAGACTGGAATATGATGCTGATAAAAGAAAAGTGAGAAGACCAAAGATGGGAAAGAAGGAAATTAAGAAGCCTGAGTAGCACATGGCCATTTGTAAGAATTTTGCCCGCATACAGGAAATGGTCGTATGATCAAGTAGTAGGATTTCCATGCAGGGTCATTTGCATAAAGATTAGATTGCCAAATGCTCTAAATAAAACAATGAAATTATTAGATCTCCATTACTTTGGGTAAGCACAATTTAAATAGATATCTCTCTAAAAATATTATATTTGTAATTACAATAAAGAATTTGTTTCACATACTCATCCTTTCCCCTAGAGTGTCACTTGCAAAATTTATGAACAACAACTTGCATGTTTGTTGCTAACGTGGTTTTGATTTTACTGCTAAAAGACAAATTAGCCTCCACAAGGCCAAAGCTGTCTGAATATTTGGATTAATTTGGTACTCCATCTTGTCTGAAATAATGGTATTTAGCAATTCTACCAGCTGGCCAGCAAAATTAGAATGAATATGGATTTTGCTATACACTGCAAATAGCAATATAATCAAAAGGACTAACTGAAAATAACATGACTCTTCTTTTTTTTTTTTTAACTTCCAAAATTCACTGAATATTTAGATTAGCAATTTTTAAAAAACGTAACATTTGCTAAGATGTGAGTTCATGAGACATGAGACAAAATATAAAATCTGGAGTTTACTGTCTTATATAGCAACTGTGATTAAAATAATCTAGAGTTTTGTGCAGTTAACAGGATTTTAAATGATGGGTAATTTTCTATTGTTTTGGCCTGAGAAAGAAGGGTTTTTATATGACACCAAGAAGGCAAAATGTATTTACTCACAAAAGCACATCTGATACTGACTACAGATTTATTAAACCAGCAAGATCCTGTATGTATATACCTACGTGTGTACTCACATGTGTATAATATTTTGCTGAACTTCTGATTCCCTACAATGACAGTAGTCCAACCCATTCCAGTTCCGGTGGTCATTTGGCCAGAGGGTCACAGCTGAGAAATCTCCTCTGCCAACAGCAGGCAGCTGACCATCAGTGCTGACAGATGTAGCCTCAGCTGTGACAGCAGGAAAGGGAGTGATTTCTGTACAGACAAGTGCCAAGGTCCTTAGGGATTTAGCCTGTGGCTCAGCAGATGCTTGATTTTGTTCTTTATTTTAAGGAACTATAATACTCTTCATTTTTTTTAACACCATTAAACAAATGCTTAAATTCTTCGATGAAGGAAGGACTTTGAGAAGACTTGACACATGTAGTGGAAAATGGTGCTCTATTGCTCAGAAACTGTGTTACATTTGCTTAACTAGTGTGACTTTGTAACAATTAAAGCCCTGTTGGCAAAAAGTCTGGACAGGGTTCAGGACATAGCCTGTGCCTAGGACTGTAGGAATGTGACCGTCCTGTGTGCCAGAGAGGAAGGTGAGTAGCCATGTAAAACCTGCCTTTGTTATCAGTTTGCTGTCATGGTTAGAGATCTGTGCCCAAACCCAATTCATTTAGTATTAGAATGTCATCAGCAGAGCTTTTGAGTACTCTGAAGAGAGATTTTTTCCTTTTTTTTTTTTTTTTGTCCTGGGTTAGTCAAATCTACTTTACCTCTTGTTGACTTTCATAGTTGTGACAAGAATGAATTTATGGTGAAAAGCCAGACCTCGGCTACCTTGGAGAACTGGGGCTGTGACTGTGTGGCTACGTAAGCGTGAGATGAGCATACAAACTGCATCACTCAGCTTTAGTTCCCTTCAGGCAAGAGATGGAGAAGCAGCAGAGGAGCCAAAACAGTATCAGAAAGTGAGCTCACAGTTAAACAGCTGAGGCTAAGGCTTGAAGTTGGTTAGTTGCCCTATTTTGTGCTGTAGAACTTTTCTGAGAGCACTTTGCTTAGTTGGAGTGATTTGGAGCATTGGCTTGTAAGCCTTGCAGCTGGAAGAATGGAGGGCACTTGGATGACAAAGCTGAGAGAAAAAGGTTGTTTCCTGACTGCATTTTTTTTCCAGGGGAGTTTCATTGACGTAAGGGTGTTTCATTGAAATAAAGCTGTTTACTGGGAGCTTTTTAAAAGGACAAAAATGTTTTGTCAGGATGTTTTCATCTAACTCGTTTGCTGACACGGACTGTGGTTGTTCAGCAGCATGTGAAATTACATGATGTATGAAGGTGTTGGATCATAGCAGCCCCTGTCATGTTCCCTAAATAGATTTCAGAGCTGTATTCTATGAAGAGTCTTTTTTTTCCAGTCCATGTATAATTAACCTGTGTCATTTTGTTTCATTTTAACTAAGGGAAAACTAAATTTACAGGTGAAATTTTCACTTCCAGGTTCATTCTGGTTTTTGCTTTTCCTCAGTTTTGAGCTGGCAGATATCTCTGAGAAGTTGTGGTCCCTGCGCACTCCTAAGTAATTTCTGGTATTCTTCTACCTTTTCTTTCTTGATTGAGTCCAGGCATAGAATGATCTTCTTAAGAATATAAACAGGAAAAAAAGTTTTAAAATTTTCTAGAAAATAATACTGAATCTTTCTGTATTTGGCAAACAAAGGAAAAAATCAACACAAATTAATTGCACTTTTAAACAATTAAAAATTGTTTTTTTTGTTTTGTTTTTTTTTGTGAAAAAGTGAAGTTGAAGCTTGAGCATTCAGAGTCAGAAGGAATCACATGAACCTGATCTTCCAGCACTGCTTGTTTTGCCAGTCCGTGAAACAGATAAAGAATGAGGACAAAAGAAAAGAAAAAAAGGAAAAAAAAGCCCATAGAATAAACGTAAAAACACAATAATTAACGAACCACATGGGATTAGTCCTAGTTTTGTTCTCATTATTAGTTTGAACCTGTCTGATTTTTTCAAGATTCCCTTATCTGCTGGGAGAGAATAACCTCACATGTGTCTCATATATAAATACATCTAAAAGTCTTCTTTTGGTGAGCTGGAAATCAGGAAGAAGTTATGAAAACTACTTTGAAGGTTCTTCAGAATGATGTACAGAACTGATAGGTGTGATATTTCTGTGAGATTCTAGATTCTGTGGAAATGCTCTTGTGCTTTGAGCTTCACAGTTCTTTGTTTTTTTTTTTTTACTCTGGAGGAGAGAAAATAATTTTCCAGAAAATAGATGAGTTGAAGTGTATACAGTGATGGTGAGTGCTCTGCCGGTAATGCAGTCCCTTTTCTGTCTAGAAAGATATATAAAATGTATTGGAAACATGGTATAGATTAGATAATATACGTGTGATATGTATCCCTAAACTCCTAAACTTCATCATAGTGTCTTATGAGTATTGGTTCAGAATATAGTGATCTTTGACTGTTTTTCTACAAAAGTATAGTTGCTTTTATTTATTTATTTAATTTTTCCAGTACCTGTTACTGTCCTCAATAAAACTGGGTTGACAGGAAGTAGTTTTCTTTTTCAAGACACAAAAAAGTGGTGTTTTGCCAGAAAATGCACTGATTAATTTGTTTGGTCAATACTAATTCTATTTATTTTATTTTTAGTCAATATTTTGACAGGAAAATTACATTGACATAGAGCTAAGTGAGCTAGTAAATAGGAGACCTGGATTTCTCTCTAATTTAAGCAAGTAACATGATTACTGTTAATTCAGTTCAGCCAGGTCTTATGTATGCAGATATTTTCCATAATGAACAGAGAATACCTGTTTTCATGTTTATCTGAAGCTTTCTGATTTTAATTTATTTTAATAAGAAGCCTAGGTAAGCACTCTGATTTAAACTTCTTGGGGTGATTCCATTGATTTTAAAACCTGTTAATTTCCAGTACTTAGATTTCTTAGAGCTGCATTACTGGGAATAGTTCAGTGTTTGTTGTCAATGCCAAACAAAATTGCTGTCCATAACCTACAGGATATAGATCAGATTAAGCAACTTTTAATTATTTTCCTTTGATAAAGAGTCTGCCTGAAGGGCAAAGGAAGATAAAAGAGGGAAGGAATGTATGCACTCAGATTTCAGTGAAGGATTCTTAATAAAAATTCGAATTTTTTAAGTGCATCATCATGTAAATCCTTTTGTAATGATCTACAGGCTTTCCACAATGCAGACACTGCACAAATTAAAATAGTTACCTTTGATGACTTTAACTTGAGACAAGGGAGTTAAAGAGTTAAAATAACACTGAATTCATAACTGCAATTGGATATAGAGTGAAATTTGGATTTGTCTGACTCCGTTGAAGTCAGGAGAAGATTTGTAGTTTAATCCAACCAACTTTCCTTACAAGAATCAGGGAATTACATTTTATTTTTTAAAATAATGGCTCCTATAAAAGTGAGAGCAAGTTTCAATTTCTCAATTATATTTCATGGAAAATTAAACACCAAATTAAAAAAGAGAAAATTTTGTGGAAAATGTTAAGTTTTAATTTCTTCTGCCAAATGATCATACAAGAAAACATTTTAGGTTTGGAAAATGTAGGAGGGATAAGGAGGTTTGTGAAAAGAGTGGGAGAAAAAAAATCCCTCTATTGCTTCATAAAGAACAGGGCTTGTACTCCAGTGTGAAAATAACATACCTTTCAGTAACTGGCTGTAATTCTAAATATTGCTAAAATGACTTCTGTGGCCTTGTTCCAAGTACAGTAGTTTAGCCTAAAAGTCACCAATGCTTCTGGGAATGTGGCTTCATTTTAGTATAATGGGATTATTCTAAGGGAACATGTGGGAAACTACATGAGAAATTGCTTATAAATTTCCATGTAAAATTACAGCTCTCTAACAACATAACCAAGCATTCAATTTATCTGAGCAAGATTTTTAGTGTCTTTCCTTTAGTAAGAAATATTTCTGAGTGCCTGTGTGCATATTGTATACATGCATAACCCTTAAAGAGCACAGGGAAGATGGGTCTCCTTGTTCTCACTGACTTGTGTGCACTTCCTGACTGCCAGCCTCAGGCTCATTGTGAATTGCTCAAATTAAAAAGATGGCTTTGCTTTGCTTTGTCATTTCTATTTTTCCACTGAGGAAATGAAGGAAGAGACAGCCAGTTGTTGTTCTGTGAGAAGTAATGAAGAAAGCAATAGAATTCAGACAATACCTTGAAATTCAGACCATTGAATCAGGTAGCCATACTCCAGCAAACTGCTTTAAATGTCAGTTTAACTTACAAACAGAGAGCAAGTTCATTTCATCCTTAAACTTACAGCTTTGTAACTGTGTTATACAACTAAGTGTATAATAGAGTTCCTTTAAAGAAGAGGGTGACAAGATTATTTTGTCAAAATGTGTCCATTAACCTAATTTAGCACACCAAAATCCATCTTCTATCAAATTGTAACAAGGGTAGTTTTATAAACATGAATCCTCTTTTGAAAACTTTAATTATATATCTGATTATTCTTTGGTGTATCAGGTACCTCTGTCAGAGAAAGCATGTCAGGTTAGTTGGATTTCGATTTACATTCATTTTGGCAATTCCTGTACTTTCTTATCTATGCATATGCATTTCATTCTCCCTTGTCTTACAAATATGTATGTGTATTTTAAAATAGGTGGACATAACTTAGTTTAAAAGATGTGGAGTTTGTATAGAACTCAGCTTGAGAAATAGAACAATTAGAATAGAACAACTTTTTCAGATTGCTTTCTTTTTATGTCTCTAATGTGCTAGTAGAACACTGGGACATTTGTGTTCCAGTCTCTGTGATCATATATTTGAAATTAAATAAAAAGTTGCTTCAATTACAAGCAGATTTTATATAAGTCAATACTCAAAAGCAGTAGTAATCTCTGCACGGAAGAAGCTTCCATTAGAAAAATGTTCATCTGCCAAACCCCTGAAATTCTGGCTGCCCCAATGACTCAGGAAGAAAAAAAGGCAGAAACCCAAAGCCATATACATTACCATAATGTAGACTTTTAAAAGAGTAATTCTTTGCTGTTGTATGAATCAGGTTAGTGGGAGTCAGTAATACACATCAGAACATCTGGTAAATTTAATTTATTGTTAAAACTAGTTCATTTCAGTTGCTGTGGAACTGATTGATATAACTTTTTTCCCGCCAAAATACCCTTTCATATGGATACCATTCCCCTGGTGCATTAAACCAGGAACTACCTAGACATCCTGCTTTTTCTCTTTTCAGGGAAAATAGATTTAAAAAATGACTCAGATTGCCATGTAAAACATAAATACCTCTAATGAACTGAATGAGACACATTAGAAGAGTCTGTATTTATCTGTAGTATTTAGCTTTTAATCTATTTGTTCAAAATAAACTTAAGACTTTCCTGTGAAAAAAATTATTTTCTTGCTAAATCAAATAATTACTTATGATACAGTTTTCCTGCCAAAAGTATTTTTTTATAAAAAGCTCTTGAGGATGAAGGGTTACAGCTTTCATCAAAACAAGAAAATAGCAGACAGACACAAGTAACATTCTTGAAAGCTTGAAGAATGCAGGTGCTAATTATACTTTACTTAATGCATAGGAAAGAGCCTAAAAATCCATTAACAGACAGAGAACTTCATTTTCACATACAATCTTCTCTGAAAGGAAACTATGAGCAAAGAGAGCTGCTAAGAGGTCTCCTGGGATCAAATCTTTGATGGTTTATTGATCTCATTCAATGCTTTTAGAATCATTAAAAGTCACCTTTCCTTTGTCATTCAGTCCTACTAGGGAGTAAATTGAACATTATGTTCATGTAGGTCATTGAGTACTTTTTACAGTAGTTTATTCAAGCAGGTGGAAGAGCGTGCTCCTCCTAACTGACTGGCAAGATTAGGATATCAGAGAAGAAAAATTGTTAAAGAGAAACAAAGCACCAATTTGCTTTGTAATAGGCTGCTCTTGAAGAGCAAAAGATTCAATTACTTAAGTGAGGTGTCTAAAGAGGCTGTGGATAGCATACCTGTGTCTTTGTGAGAGTCCTTGTCTAAAAGAAATAATTATAGTAAATATCATAATATTTTTCTTGTGTTAGGGGTTCAGAAAGCAAAAAAAGAAAACAACCAAACCCTCCATTCTTTCATCATCTCTAGGCAAATAACTTTAAAAATCATGTTCAATGTAAGGCAGTAAACAAAGAGAGTATTCTGAGAAACTGAGAACAAATACCCTCAGAAAAAGTCTTTTTCCTGGGAAGAACTCCATTATGTGTAGTATTCAATACAGTTGCTCAGTAAAGAGACCTCTAGTAAAAAAAGCAGCACATCTGGGTACAGGATGTTGAGGCTTTTTTAATGTTTTCTCCCTCCCATGAAGCAGGAAAATAAATATTTTGTTTTTTATAAGCATCTTGTAACCAGAAAGAAAAGAGCATTTTCTAAAAGCCCACAGAAATGATTTCTCTCTTCTCTTTTTAGTGCCAGGCAGCAAATCAGTGACAGCCACATGTCGATGAGCTCTACTGTTCCACTGAAGTACAGCACCCACAGCAGCAACCTCTTTTTTGTTGCAATCCAAAGCAGTTTGCTAAATAGTAATTCATCTGGTTGCCACTAATGGTATCTTTCTCTGTTCTTGCACTCTGAATTCAGGGCCTTTAAGGCAGTGCAGCCCAGTGACTCTCCCTTTATCTGAAGGTAAGCAGGGTGCACATACTATTATGTGCATTGCCTGCTGCAGGCAGGGTCTTCATCTGCAGTCTTGTAAGGGCTTTTTCCCCTACTTGCCACCGTTTTGAGTGGAAAAGACTCTGGGTTATCTGTGCTGTTAGGTGCCACACACAGGTTAGCAAGCTGTTTCACGGCACTTCAAATCCACCCTCCCCAACCCATCAATTAGCAGGAACCATAATTTCTCCTCGCAGCTTTATAATGGTGGATTCAAATAATGGATTCAAATAATGCTTTAGCAGTTCATTTTGTAGGTTTTGGAGACCACCAGGTGTTTTTAAACCTATTTGTCCTCTCCTCTGCTTAGGTGTGTTTTTAATTTCTGTGTGAATGAGTGATCAGGAAGTATGTCTTTTGTTTGGCTTGAAAATAATAAACATGAAAGATGTCTTTATTTTTTAAGGAATTTTTTCTTCTATTCAGTTTTCTATTAAATACAAATAATTTCTAGAAGATTAGAAATATATAGGTACAAATTTAACATGCCTATATTCAACTTAAAATTTAGAAGTATTTTATCGGAATATAATGTAGTAATATCATGATATTCATGGAATTCTGTACAGAAATGTTGGTTAGAAGGTACCTCTGCAGATCTATAGTCCAGAATCCTGCTTGAAACGGCATAATTGTGAAGATAAACTCAGCTATAGCTTCCTGTGACTGTCTTGAAAACCTCCAGTGATACAAAAGGTGTAGCTTCTCTCTATAACCAGTGATGCACCGCCCTCCTCTTGAACATATTAGATGGAAGATTAATTTAAATCTGCATCCTATCTCCAACTAAGGCCTGTATCAGGTGTCTTAAGAAACAACAAAAGAATGGGACAAATACATTTCCTCATAATACTCTTCCAGCATTAGACAGCAGAAGTCTTATCAAAGTACTCTACAGATGTGTTTTTTTATGTTTTTAGTTATTTCTTTCTTGATTTGGTTGAGGAAGCGGAATAATTTTCCCTGCACAACTATTAAATATGATTAAAAGCATATTTCAAATATTCACTTCATTTGACAAAGTCCCTGGCTTTCAGTCACTGTAAACAGCTGAGAAATAACTATTTCAATAACATTTTAATGAAAAATATAATGTGAAATCAAAACCTATTGCCTCTGTAAAATTCAGAAAATGGAATAGTGAAGATAGTCTTTTTACTGAAGGTTTTTGGTAGCTAAAGATGGGGCAGAAAAGAAACTGCCATTCTATCATCCAAGTGTATTGCTGTCCATTTGATATCTGAACTCATTCTACTGGATATTACTGTTCTTGCTTCCAGACTGCTCCACTGAATATACACTGCTTTGAGCAAAATCTCTTATCAGACCTGTTTCCTACTTCCACTTTGAAAAAGTAAAGAATATTATTCAGACTTCCTTTCTTACCCTCTCCAGAGTGGCCTAATCTGTACTTCTACACCTGAGTCTTTCAAATGTAGGAGTTTAACACTGACTCAAAATCAGTTCATTTACCAGTGACTGAAGATCTCATGTAAGTTCCCCAGAATAATTTGTCATATTGAGCTAAACTGCCCAAACTTAGCTCTTAGAATTTACATTACAATTGATGTATTCATTTCTTCAGTTCAAGTAACCACTGATTTAAATATGTCACTCTGCAAAGTTTGTCTTAGTGCGATGTGAAAAAGATAACCAGACTTTTTCTAAATGTTCTTTCTTTATACATTGAACAAGTTTGAAGGCCTTTTTAACTCCAAGTTTCATTATTGGTACTTTCAACAAGAGCTAAAAGGGTGACAAAAGCTTTCTTCTTCGCAGGTAGAGCATGCCATCTTTATCTTCTTGTATTTATTAAAGATCAGTACTGGAAGTTTTAAATGTACGATATAACAAGAGATTAAAACCCACACATCAACAGTCTCTTTAACTTTGCCAGGAGATCTGCACTCATAAAAAGAAAATTGCTTAAACAACAAAAAATAATGGTGTGCCACTAGTTGAAACAACTAATTTTGCCTCTTTTAGTCAAAAATCCCATATAAATGAAATTTAGTTTCTAAGTTTTTCTTGTCAGCTGTCATTCTGACACCCCCTGCCCTGCAGTTAACTGTAGGAGCTATAAGATGACACACCACTTACTACAGGTTCCATCGTTATTTCGTACAGAGGCCCTGTCAGATGCTGGTGCCACTGGGAAATTGCTGCTAGCTTGATGGAGATTATTTTTGTTTTACTTCTTTTTATGTCCCTGGCTCTATTCTCCTTTCTCCCTTCTTTTCCTTGAGGGGATCATGGTGGAGAAATAGCTAGTGTGATAAATTGATCAACAGGGTACCATAGCAGCATTAAGCCATCCATCCATCAGGACTGCAGTGCATTTCAGCGAGTAGGTGCTGGTTGGCTGATGTTTCAGAACCCTTTCCAAGTGATGGAAAGGCTTTCACCTCTGTATTCCAGCCTCCACCACATTAGAAATCTTTCTAACTTTAAATTGTTTCAGTGTATATAGAAATAGTAAATAATAGGATAAAAGATTTGTTCTCTGGGGGACATTTCTATGAAACACAACAAACTCTCTTTATATTGACTGTTAAAAAAATGCCATCAATTTTTTATTGTAAAGAAGTCACTGAGGACTAAGACTAGCAGATGAAAAGATCTCTTGTAGTAATATGTCAGTCCAGTTTCTTTGGCTGTCGAGTGTAGAGTGGATTAAAATTCTTGAGTACTAGATTTGTTTTATGGCCTCACTGTTCTGTCTACATTGTCTAATGACATGCTGCCAAGAACAGATGTTGAGTTGCAACTTTAGCCATTATAATTGTATAAATCTTAGGGGACATGTCTGAAAATCCACCAGGTGCACCCCAGACCTTTGTGTGGGGATTGGCTGGTGTTTGTGTTCCCTGAGAGCAGCTATAGCTCAGGAGGCATTTATATACATATATTGCCTGTCTTACTGATTTCATTGCCACTCTCTAAACACTCAGAAGTGTGAGTTTTGGATGTTAATTTCTTGAGGCCTCTGTGCTTCTGCTGAACACTAGTCTTTAAAAAGGGACTGAAATCAAACTGAAATTCAAAAGACACTGTGAAAGATAGCACATCTCAGAAACAGAACCAGAAAATGAGTGAAAAGTCTTCCCCCTACATAAAAGAACACTCTTGACTGTGCTCACCTGCAAAGTGTCTCATACTTCCAACAAAGGAGGTGAATAGAGGCCTTTTCTGAGCTGATCAGAGAAACTTCTACCAGAAGTCATCCTACTGCTTGTGATGTGTGAAAAATTCAATGATTCAAAGCACACTAATAAGAGTATGTAACTGATGAGCCAAAGAAGTTGTGCCTGGTGACCTTGCCTGGATGAGGAGGACCCACTCTTCAGCAAGGGCAAGTGGGTTCAAAAGAGCATCATTACTCTTCTCCCTAAACTTTCACTTCACAATTACAACCTCTATTCCTATAACTGCTATCGCCTGCTGCAAAAACCAGTTTAAGGATTTTTGAGATATTTAGCAAGTGTTCTTTGCCTGTTTTAAGTTCTTAATGTAGTTTTTCGTTTACAAACTTCTATCTCTTGCTTCTCTAACATAGGTATGACTGTGCATACGGAAACAAAATAATTCTTCTGTTAGTAAAAAATTTTGTCTTGAAAACTTCCATGGTAGGATTCTTTGGGGGATTTTTGTTGGTTTGGGTTTATTTTTGTTTTTCTTTGAGAAACCCATCTGCAATATATGGCTTACAGAAGATGAGGCCAATCCATCCTATGGCCAAAATCTAACTTTCATACAGTAAAGCATCTAGCACCTGAGGGTATAGGTCTGATTGTACCCACTTTCTTGGTAAAAAGGAAAAAATGATATTTTATAGTTGGAGGTCAGGGAAATGAGATTAAAATATTAATTAAAGATTTTTTTTGCTAGTGGACAATAAGTCATCAGAGTGCAGCAAACTTCTTGTATCACAAATGAACCAACTTGTAGCTGTTATTTTAGAAAGAAGTTCATCTAAAATGTATGTGAGGTGAAAAAGTACATGTATATTTTAATGAGGCCTGTTTTCCTTAAGGAAAAATATTGCTGTAATTACCTAAGAGTCCTAATCAAAATAAACAGTTTTTTTTCCTACCCTAATATAATCTGTGTTGGATAACATTTCATCTTTGCTTTACACTTAACACAAAATATTCACTAATGACATCAAAGGGTCTATCTGTACTACAATTTTGTATCACAAATAAGCCTTCATTCATAAGTATAGGCTTAGGGCTAATATTCATTCACTTGTAAAGGATTTATTTCAAGCAAACAATGTATCCAGTAGAACAAGCTGAAGGCAAGCTTAATGCTGTACAGCTGAAGTCTAATTCATTAGCAGAAAATCAGAGGCATGTTATTAGTGGATACAAAGGAGAAAAAATCAGTGAAGGCTACAGGATAAATAAAAATCTGTTAATCAGATTGTATGGCTGTGTTCTGGTTTGTTGTTAAGGAGGCATAATTTTAATCCTCTACCAAATGAGGCTCTCCATTTCTTCAGTTTAGGATGGGCCAGGTTTACTTCTGGCACAAAATTCCTCATCTAGTGAGGTGAAAGTAAAGGGGAAATTCATCTAACAATAACTACAGTGTTGCACATGTACTTGAGATGATGCTGAAACCCACTAAAAATGGCACAAAAATCTAAGGCAGTGGATACTGGTGAAAGGCCAATAACTTGGAAAAAAATGGACATGAAATGGATATGAATGTCAAAGAAACCCAACAACAAACCCCAGGAAATTATAGGTGCCTAATTTGCACCTACCTTGTTAATATCTGAGCTAGCTCTTTCACAACACTGTATTAGCACAAAAATGTTCTAAGGGATGACTATTTGACAAAAGAAGTCTGATATCACTGTGGAGAATTCAAGAATTGCTGGGAATTCTGTGCTGGGTAAAGACCAGCAAAAACTCAAGGGCATCTTTGTATTCATGTAAATCCACTCTAGGGTCAGGCAATATCAGCCCTGAAATATCAAGAAGTGGTGAAATTGCTCCTCATATCACTAGTGCCATTTGCAAGTTTGCAGAACCAAAATTAGTTTTGTGTTTGCTCTCAGATTTGGTCAAGAAGCACAGAATGAAATGACTGAAAGGAAGATTGTTCTATTCATAACCGAAACAAAAGGTGAATTGTAAATGTCTGTGTGTTTTCTGAGGAGTAACAAGGGTGATTTCATGCACAGACTGGGTTCCACACACAGGTTAAATTAACATCTGTAATGAGAAAGTTGTATTGGATGAACACCACAGTGAAATGGCGGTCAAATAAATTAGCATTAAGCTGCTAGTTGTTTCAACACAAAAAGGTCATCATTCTGCAAGCAAAGCTTTAAGACAGGAAACAAAATGTAAAAAAATCAAGAAAGTTTTGATGAACACCATTTTAGTACTGGCTGCTTCCAGTGTGCTCCTTGTCATCCACTGTGCTGCCTACATTGAACCACGCCCATCTGCTGCGCTTCTTCAGGTTCTGTTGCTGTTCATTCTGGAAAGCCTGTCTCCTATCTGCAGGCCTCCTTCTTTTCCTGCACTGGGTTCAGGCAAGTCAACTTCCATAGGAGACATCTATTAGACAGGGGGAATAACTTGGTCAAAGCATTTTGCAGACATTGACAAAACTGCTTTCAGGAATGAATGATAAGGAAGTGTTTAACATCTAAGTGAGTAATAACATTTTTCACCTGAGAAGATGTCTCAGCCATTGACATGACCATAGTAGCAGTGACAGAGAGATGTTGAGAGAGGGAGACCAATATCCACCAGAAGAACTGGAAAATTATATGCAGTACAGTTTTAGTGAATATAGGGGTTTTGAATGTCAAGGGCTGTGTTAGAGGTAGTCATTGAGGAGGACCTGCTGTTATCTTCTCTGCATCATGGCAGGCCCTTCTGTGGGGAACAGTGCAGAGGGAGGCTGCAATACACCTGCGTGTTTCCTATCCATTGTTTGGGTTTTGTGCCTTTGATATAAACTGTTTATATGTTTAATCCATTTAAAAGTTGCAGTGGTGCTCCTTGGCATTGGCATGAATTCAGAAAAATCACTGGCAAAATATTCAGTCTGGATGATGATTCAGTCAGAAAACTCATCTCTGGCTGGCAAGCAGCTCTTCTGTGTTCCTCACTGGCCTTTTGGTGGGACAAGAAGGGAAATGTCTGGTCCAAGTTATGTTTCATATTTATCAGAGTTGAAGACCACTGATGCCATGTGCAAGCTGTAAGCTACAATTAGAATTAGACAGAGGCAAATTAGTAGGTTTGTGTTAGTGGCTGACAGCCAGAAGGTTGGAACTTTGTAGTAATTTTGAAAGGTATCTTAAGGGCATAAGGTACTAAATCCTGTTGAGTTTTAATGGAAAAGGTGGCCACTGTATTTCCTGAGGCTATGGCTGTAAGCCATAAAGGACATCTTAGGACAGTTATCAGGTTCAGAGGACAGTAAAGTGTTTTTGTCTGTCCTACTCAAATGGTCACTTTCTCAGTTCTAAACCTAATGAGATGTGTATGAGCCACTGTATTTCTTAAACAGCATTAATGGTTGAGTAGCCATTTAATATCAGGGTCACCCTACCACAAATAGAACGAAAGGCAAGGTGTCACAGTGCGCAATATAAAAATGGCTTAGGACACCCAGACTCTTACCTGACAAAGAAAAGGCACTTAGCCAGTTCTGTATATTTTTGCCAGGAAAGATTGTTAGAAAAAAAGAAAATATCCACATTATTGGCCACTTTTGCTGTGCAAATTATTACTATCAGTGTTTTTCATCTTATGTTTGCAACATGCATTGACATTATGTAACTCTGTGTTACAGAGTTTAATTTCAAGGGAAAAAAACCTCATGTGGAAAGCATAAAAAATTGTTTCTCAAGTATGGCTTGCAGCTTTTAGGTATCTATTTCAACCTTTTGTGAGTCCTTATGCAATGCAGTTCGGAGATCTTGTGGACATTGTCTCTCTTCTTGACCAATAAGGCACTAAGACCCGCTTTTCCTAATGATGTTTTTTGTGGCTTTTTTAAAATTTTTAGAGCATACAGGAGTATATGACCCTTGTATGACTGGTAGTCACTCAGTGATCAGGTTGACAGTGTGGCTTCAGTTTCACCTACATCAGCCAGCACAACTGGACCAGTCATGAGAGAGAGAAAGATATAAAAGTGTTTTATGTAAGGACAAAGCAGGAAAATTATATCTGTCAAATGAAGGCTGGTATTTCTGGGAAACAGAGATGACTGTCTGCATGACAGATGCTTGCACCTTCTTTTATTCCAGGTTTTGTATGCTCACTAATCATTTGCACACAATTTCTCTGGGGTAGTTCTGAGAACTGAGCCAGACTGGTGTTGCTCACAAGAAAGTTAAAGCAAAATTACCTTGCTGCAGAGTCTTCAAGGCTGATAAACCCAAACACATAAATATGACTTCATGGTCCTCTGACCCTGTCACTTTGTGTGCTGTTTATTGCTTTACCCTTTAAAATACCAGCCACAGGCTGGCAACAAGCAGACTTCCCCCATATTTTGGTGACAGAGATTTTCTTTGTCAGACCATTGCTGTGACTAACCTTGAGATGTGCTCTTTCTCCCTCAGTTGTTGGATTGCTTGTGTATCCTTCTAAGGTTTTCTCATTGCTTTACCCTTTTTTTATTTAGAGAAAGGTATGTCCATGGAATATCTGTAGTCCTTGCTGCTTCTTGTGTGTCAAATTCAAATATACTGTAAATATTTTGCATTTCATTCAGAAAAGATTCCCAATGTCTAAATGAGCATCCTTCAGGCTATGGGGTAAAAATTCAATCAGTTAGATGTATCCATGAGCTGGCATTCCTCATTTATGCTGAGACTCTAAACAGACTGTCCTTCCAGCCATACCCATTCAGACATTACCTTATTTCAAGCCATATTCATCACAAATAGCCCCTTAAGGCTTTACTGGTCATTGCATTGGTGTGCAGTAGGGCTTTTACTTGCTTTAAATTCCTCTAGATGAATACCTCCAAACGTGTTATAGTTGGGACTGTGCTCTGAAAGGTCAGGCATACATCTGAGAGTTTTTAGAATAATTTCTAGGAAGGGTTGAAGATGTAATTCAAGGAAACCACAATCTTCTAGAACTCAAGCATATTTAAACCTAGCTAGTCTTACCTTGAAACAAGAACAGTTATTTTGAAGTTTTTCTTCCATGGAACATGACAAGAAACTGAATTAAATAGGGTGATTGGGTCCTCCACAGGGCATAGCACAGTAGGGTTTTCTGAGGGGGAAAAATAGTATTTCGATGAGGTTTGTACTTAGTTCCCTGCTGTGTCATTTTAGAAGCACTAATGTGCAATTAGAGAAATTTACAAACTGATCTCCAGTTTCACTTGAAACACCACCTGGTGTCAGTTTTCTATAGTCAGGGAGTGTTCCTCTATATTTTATTAGAAGTTGAGCTGATTGGCTGGGATAAAAAAGGGAGTCATGAAAAGAAAACTCAAGGAGATTAAAATAATTTTGAGTGATTTTGTCATGTCTTTGAACATCTGAGTAAAATTTCCTTTCTGTGTGAAATTACATGAATATCACTATAGTTTATATAAAACTAAAACTTTTTCTCATCATAATTTTCACCACTACAAACAAAGAAAAAGTGTTATAAGAAGTGTTTCTAACTTTATCACATCTTTTTTGTCCACTCTTACCAAAGGGAAAAATTACACTGTCTAAAATGTGTTTGTAAGTTTTTTTTTTTAACTAAAATTGCAGCTTCTATCAAACAGTCCTGGTTTTAAAAGTCTCAGCAACTCAGCTTTGGCAGAGTTTTCATCAGTTGTTGGACTTCATACAGTTCAAGTGTCTCTATGAGCTGAAAATATTGACAATTAACCACACTTTCTATAAAGATGCAAAATGCAAAAAAAGCAGTTTTCTTCAAAGTGTTGTCATATGAAACCTGTTGGATATATGTGTTATGATAATTACAATCTATTGGTTACCTATTAGCTCTTCATAAATATAAATTATGATAAATAATTTTTCATTAATACTAAAATTATGTTGTAATTCCCATGGCAAAATTCTGCTTATAATTAATGGTTTCTCTACAGTCCATCTTGCAATAGTTGCTGTTTACTGTTCTATCCTAAAACAAATCAATGGTTTGAAGTTTGAATTACACATTTTCTTCAAGAATTCCTCTTTTCCTTTAGCCACCTGAAAAGCCTGCAGTCAAGAGTTATTTTTCAGCCTGACTACGCGGCATAATCTTCAGTTCCCAGTACAGTTTCAGAGCATTTTGCTGCTCATGTGTGTACCAGAAAGTAATCCACTCCTTTCAGCAATAATTTATCTCTTTCATGTTATCAAGAATAGCCATGTGTATTCTATCAATAATGAAATCAGACAGAACTCAAAACACAAAAAGAACTCTTCTTGCTTTATTCTGACACTTGTAGTTGAATTTTCCAAAGGTATTCAGTTCAGGGCCTATTCCCGATTAAGAATCTGGATTCCAAAGCTGATTTTGACACTCAGTGGGTATTAACTATCAATTATTTGTGCTTTTAAAAATAATATTTTTTTCTTTTAATTCTTATTGATTTCTTAAAAAATTCCCAGAGCATGGATAAAATCTTACCAATGACACACACCCCTAATAAACCAAAATGCTAAATCATAAAGCTCAGTGAAATTTGACAGACTTCAGTAGGAATTACACTAACTAAATATTTATAGAAGTACAGACCTGGTAAGTAACTGTAGTTGTATTCATATGTATAGATAATTTTTTACCCTCTTTCATTTTTTGTTTATGTTTAAGATCTTTGAAGTCAGGATAACATTTTCGATCATTTTCATGACAACTTTTCATTATTGCAGAAAGAGATAGTAATCCTTACAAGCTGCTAAGAAAAGAGGCAGTTTTAATAAAAGTGAATAAATAAACCCTGTTCATTGAAGAAAAACCTAACAGTGGATCACATTTGATTTATAATAAGTAAGTAATTAGAAATAAACCTATTTTAACTTTCTTACATATCTATTCATGTCTATTTCTTGTGCATCTGTACTTGGTATTTTAGGTGCTATGATGGAAAAATAAGCAAGCTCCAGATCATTATCTCTTTTTTTTTAGTATATGTATTATATGCCTATATCTATGTATACATTCAGGTGTTTTACTCAAGTTTAAGAGTTTCAAACATGCTGGTTCAAGCTCCAGTGAGATCTGGTAGCTGACTGAGATGAATTTATAGCATGATGTATTTTTGTAAACTGATGTTGGATTATATAATGCTCAATCTCGACTTAGTCATGTGCTTTATGATGGTACCATGTGACAAAAAGTCTGATATAGGTTCCTTCTAGAGGAAGAGGAAGAGGAAAGAATTATGAGTGAATGGAGAGACCTGGTCATTTCAATCTTGCTATGATGACCTGTTCAAATAGCTGATTATAATTGATTATATTGCATTTTATGCAATTCAGGAAGATGACAGAGAGAGTAGATGATTTGTTTTAATAAGAAGCAAACAAAATTAAAATAAAAGAAGCATTTTTGTAGATTTTTTAAAATTCTACATTGCTGGATGTTATGTTTATTTTTCCTAAGAAGGGAAGATGAGTAATTGAAAAACTGTTGTATGTTTAGAAGCAAACTGGTGAATTACCCTGGGCTTAAAATTTGTGCAGTAGTACTAAGCAAATAAAGTTGGTCAATAAGGGCTTGGTTTTGATGTGTTTATAGCTTTAGAAGGTAGATAGAAAAACTACTTTCTTGGAGGAAGATTCTTTCGGCTTTGTTATTTGGTACCATGAACCATCCTCTGAAATCACTGTAGTAGCCAGTAGGTCTAGATAGACAAGTTCAATTGAATGTGCAGAATGTCAAAATTATTTTGACCTAGGGAAAGAAAATAATTATTTGTTTAGGAATAATTTTCTATGGCCTAATTCTGAAATGATGTTTTCATGAGACAGAAAATAAACATCACCTTCTTCTCTTAGAAATATATATATATATACTAGAAAGATTTAGAAATGTAGAAATAATTAGAAATATTTTTTATCTATATACACAGTTGTGCTGCAAAATAATTAATTCAAAATCCAACAAAACACATGCAATTCGTGGAAGATACAGCTCCTAAACAGAAAATTATTAATTTCCTAGGAAAAAAGTACTCTGGTAACTGTACCTGAGGTGAAATAATTGAGCTACTTTCCAAGTGGATTTGTTTTCAAATTTTCCATCTTTTCCTATCAAAGTGAAAAGATCAGCATCTTAGTGACAACCTTTGTGCTTTCATTACCTCTGGGAGATCTTTTTTTTCCATAAATAGGTGTGCATAGAGGGCTGTGTACCTGGACTCTTTTTAGGGTAAAAATCAGTGTCAATGTATGTATTTTCCTGATGTGTCAAAGTAAACAACTGACAATTAAAGGTTTGGCAACGTCTTTGTTACTTTTGAGAAGTTCAGCCTACAAATGCACCATTGTAGCTGTTAGGTCTGGCCAGACACCTCAGGGCAGTAGGACTGATCAAAATTTTGAATGTGTTGGAGTATTTGTGCCAGAATGTCTCCCTGCTGCCAAGTTTCTACTTTTTATCTTGAATTAAATGCAATGAGGTGGACTTGGACTCTTATTTTGCTTAAAGTGTCACTTTCATCCAAGCTAACATTGATTCACCTCAAATGTGGATTGGCTCATCATATAGTTTGTTTTCTTGTCATCTGCTAACAATGCAGAAAACTCTTTTTTTTCTTTCTTCTCACTTCTTAAGGAATGTGACACATTCTGCATTGCAGTACTCAAAACAAATGTGCTGCCTTTAGCTTAAGGGGAAACTCAATCTTGAAGAAATATTTTTTTTTTTCTTTCTTAAAATTCAGTGTCCCATAACATTATCTCATCTCTTTAAGTGTTCAGAAAACTTTTCCTGCAGCTAAAATTTTGCTTTCAATTTTTATCCTAAACTTGTAGTTCAGTTGTAAAATGCAATGAAACAATTTTTTTTGCCTGTGATCTTTACTATATTTACATGACTTAGAAGTGACAAATTTGTTATTTTCCCCCTTATATCAGTAAGCTTACATTATGGTGTTGTCACATAGTGGAAAAAAAAAAAGGAAGATAAAGTAGAATGAAGGAAGGAAGATTCTAAAGTTCTTAGCCAAATCTTTCTTTAGGCAAATACTAAGCTCACTGGGATTTGGTTTAAATGAATTACATTTACTAAATTAATTAGGAGTGTATATTTAAACTATCCTTTTAGTCTCATCTCTTTATTATGGCTCAAATTGTAAAATTTATGGGTTTGTATGTTTTTTTAATATCTCACATATCAGAGTAAGAAAATAGATACATCTGTACCAAAATTTGACCCAACCCTACAATATATTTCTGTTACCAGTGATTGTTTAGAGAACATAGCAATATAGTAGCCAATACATGGTACTGGACCTTGTAGTAACTGAAAGAGTGCAAATAACAAGAAGGAAAAAGGCCTTCTCTGTTGAGGGATTGATATTCCTAATCTCAGTTATTGTTATTTTGGAATTTTTTCCTATGTCGGACCAATGTCTCAATTTAGAGGATTTGAAGGCTAGGAGATAGTAGAGAAAGCACGACAAGTATTCAAAATGCCTTAAGCTGTATTTGGTAGGAATTTGATAATTTCATTTCCACACACAAATTCTGCAGAGATCAATCTTAGGCTATGAGTTAGACTCCCTGCTGAGCCACTTCATAGCTCTTGATTAGCTATGGATATTATAGTAATTGGGTCTGTTAATGCCTACCTTCCCTGCGAGGTGTTAGCTAAACCTGTTCATTAAAATAATGACCAGAGAAGAAAAAAGAGGGAGAGGGAGAGAAAATGTAAAGATAGGCATAGTATTTCAAGACCTTGGAATTATAATTCCTTCTAACACTTGTGTTCAGAAACTGTTCAAGAATACTGCCACAGCTGTTACTTTACAATTAACTTGCACTATTAATTTGGTTCAGAAAATACATCTTGGCAAGTGAAAGGATAGAATCAATCACCTTTGTGGAACACTACAGATTTTTATAACCTGTATTCACTCAAGCGACAACTCTACTTAGAAAACATTAATGTTCAGATGCCACTTGAAAAAAGCACAAGGACTTATTAAATCAGAAATATTGTGAAAAACTGTAGAATTTTTTGTGGTTTTTCTCTAGGGAGCTAATCCAGTAAAGCATTTAAAGGGCTGCTTAATTTTAAACATAGAAGGACTCCCCAGAGAAGGTACAAAGTAGATGATAAAGTGTTTTCCTGGATGGAGCACGGAGTTCATCAAAATTTGTTCTTCTGTGTTTTTTCTTTTTGTTTTGCGTTGTTTTATAGGGAGATGTTAAGATTGCATCAAGCCCTTTAGAAGTCCATTATGCATGCTAAGTATTCATAGCATAATATGAAATCTTATCATGTGCAATATAAATATGAGTATTGGAGTATTACATAGAGATCTAATAAAAAGTTACTGTGCTATGTATGGTGCTCACATAAAGAAAACTACATCACTAGTCTCAGAACACTTTAAAATATACAGCCTTAATCTGTACTTCTGGGAAGCTGCTAAATCCTTTTGATAGAAATGTGTGGATTTTTTCGTCCTGAAGCCCTCTGAGTTCAGGGAAACTGTGTGATGCATAAAGCTGTCTGAAGACTGTGCAATACAGAAATATGTCCGTGAATAAGGTAAGGGACTTCAGTTAGTGTGACAGAGGTCCCAAACCTCAAAGTTACAGGCTAGCCTCAAGCACTCAAAGCCATATGAGATGCAGATTGAAATATTACAAGCATTTCCATTTATACACATGTTCAGAGCTTCCATTTCCATCTATAATCCTACTGTATTTGTTGTCCTATGAAATCTTCAAGTTATTAAAAAGATCAATTAGTGAAAATGAGCCAAATTTTATTCTATTTGGGGTTGATAATTATGCCTTTTGAATGAAAAATATCTACTTTTCCAAGCCTACACTCACTGTGATACAAATGCTACTCTTTAACCGAAAATCTTGTAAATCTTGCAAATCTTGTACTCACATTTGTAATGTGAATGTGTGAAAAAAATGGAAGCCTTACCTTGAAAGGGAAACTGATTTAACCTGGGGCCTTTCCCACCTTCTTTTGGTTATCCATTTCTTCCCTGACTGCAGAGATAAGACGAAAACTCCCTTTCACAAACTCTCACTGTGCCTCATGTTCAAAGGCCTCTGCACCACTTTGCTCAGTATTTTCATCACCACATCAAATAAGATCTCTGAAATATCTTATTTTCCTACACATTTTTTGTTTAAATGAGAGGATGACACAGTGGCAATATTTGGCACCTCAACATATTCGAAAGGAAAAAAGTAATAATCCATCTGGCTCTGTGTTGAATATTCTTCCTGTGCTGTTTTCAATGAATATAGACCTTTCTTTTATTGACCAATTAGTAATTGTAGAGAAGCTGTTCAAAACAGCTGCAGAAAAAATTACATGATTTTAAAGCAAATTGATTGATGGCATGTTACTGCTGTAACTGCTTCTGTGGCAGAAACCCTCTTGGCCGACATTCAGGGAATTGAATTAGGAGAAACAGAATATGCAGTAATCACACCTGAACTAGAGAATCACCATATGACCAGTGCAATGCAGAGCGAGCAGTGGTCACAGCTTATCCAGGCCTAGTTTATGGACACTCATATGGAAAAACTATGCACAGGTTCAGCCTTGAAGTGGTACAACTGTTCAGCAATGCATTTGCATGATGAGAGTTTATGATTTGCCCTCCAGAATTACTGGGAATACATGTAAGCAGCCAGCAGCTTGTCTGAATGTTTCAGGTTTAGGGTCTTTTGCCTCTTTGTGAAGAAGACTGGCAGTGAATTCAGAAAGGCATGCTGACCTTGAGCCCAAAGAAATTCCTGCAGGTGGTCAACAGTACCCATTCCTAGTTGATTCCAGCTTGAATGATTTACTATCAAATGAGACAAAGTATGTCTTGGCATGAGGCAGTCCATCAAAGCCCCACTGCTGCTGTAGTTGAGGAGATCAGATCAGTTTGAATTCTCTCTTCATCTGACTGTCATGACTTTTCAAATATTGTGGACCGTGGTTTGGCAACCACAACAACCAGTTGCCTCAGGACTCTGGAATATCAGGAAACAAATATTTAGGGAAACAAAGCAGTCAAATTCCTACTGTTTGCATTTTAGAGCAGTGGGAAGCTTAATACTGCTTTCACTTCTGTAAGCAGAAGATGTTATAGATGAAGGTGTGATTCTCCTTTTGTGAGTAGTGTGAGGTGTCATGATTTCCAGTAATGCATCTATTCAAATCTAGGGATTTAATCTCTCTCAGTTGTTCTGCACCTTTTTTTTCCTATATAACTAACTCCTAAACCCAAAAATACTGTCCCAAGCACCTTTCTTCCTACATACTTATCCTGTTCCTTGCACAATTCTGAGAATTCAGATCATTTGTATCTGACAGAATAAATAATAATTTCATGATGATTTTGCTACAGTGTCAACTATCTTTCTTCCTTTTTTCCTTCCAGTGGGTTGCATATTTAATACATCACAGTATGGCTAAGGATAATTTGAAAAGAAATTGGCTACATCACAGTAATATGGAGTTGTTCAGGGGACTTCTCCAGTTTGTCTTGAGATATTTTTCTGTTAGAGAATACAGACTGTGGGAAAGCTTCAGCCAACTACTTAGGCAAAAGTAGTTTGCACCGAAAACTGCTAGACAGCAGAATCCCAAGTATTCTGTCACTAGCTTCCAAATTAAGGAGTTGTTTCAAATCACCCTGCTGGGATAAGCAGAATTTCAGGCTTTGGATTTCAAATCCAGTCCCAAGGAAAAAGACCTTAGGAGTGTGAGAGGTACTCTGGAATTGTTAACAGCACTAAACAGCCAGACCTTGGTTTCTGTTGTATGGAATATACAGAGATTGTTCAGCCATGTGAACAGAAAAAATTAATCCACTTCATGGAAGAAATAGTTTCACACTTTTAAAGCATCAAATTTTGAATGACTGCTGGCCAGTACTGAAAATGCATATTTTTGATTTTTCGCATTTTTGATTTTTCATATTTTTCAGTCATTACCAAAGATGGCATAAGATTAAAGAATTCTCAGATGTGTGCGCGCAAACACTCATGAAGGCACTCTCTTGTCCAGCAAGCTGAAATATTCAACTCACTTCACTGTTTTATTTGTCCACTGTATTCTGTGTAGGGTAGTCTAGAATGAAGAAATAGGATCACTAGATCTATTGATCATGCAGAGAAAGACATGCTTTTATACTTTGTGTTTGTAATCCCCTGGGTTCCTTTTTCACTCAGATACTGATGAAGAGTAAGCTACAAATAAGATGGCAGCTTTTTAAACTCATGGGTGTTGTTGCTTCCAGAGAGTTGTTAACTCCTGTAAGATTGCTTCAAACAGGCAAACAGCACCAAGCAGGACACTGTTAACACTGTAGGCTCCTTTTAGTACTTCTGCAAAATGATCCCTCTAAGTAGCTGTAGCTGCCCAAGCTGCATTGTTGGGGGTCCAAAGAGACCCTACTGTCACAAACCTGAGGTGCTTTCCCAGTTTTTATGATGAGTTTCCAAGCTTATTTTAAGACTAAACTAGGTGTTTTCTTAAGATGTTGGAAGTGATTATTAGATGTCTTTTAAAAGTGTAATGTCAGTCTTTTTGCACTTAAGAGTTGTTTTTGATAATTTAGTTAAATCCCTCATCAAAGCTCTGTGCTTCTCCAGCATTTCCAAACCAGCTCCAGTATCATGGGCTATGACTATTTATTAGGCATAAAAATTGACATTATAAGCTGACCTTTATCACTATTTAGAAAGGCTCTTGAACTAGAAATACTCAATGGAAAGAGATGAGACCTTGGTGGCAGGATCTAGGAGGTGGGGTTTTTCCAGTTTTAAAGAAAGGAAATATAAAGGCAAACTTCCTGTAAGCTTAAAGATCATGTGCTGAGATGTTCCCATTCAAGTTAAAATGTGAGGCCTTAGATTACAAGATAAACTAGTTTGCATATTCTGCTGCTGAACTGCAAGGAAACTAATTGGAAAAATGATCATTCAACTTATGTTCTGTTTCTCCTGAAATAGGGACATGATTGTCTCTTTTGTGGAAGTGGACAAAATAATGGGTTCCATGGACTCCTGCTCAGCACTTATCTGTATGCTTTATCAAGAGAATTTTAGTGTCAAAAAAAGTGCATAGATGGGGTATAGGTTTTAGTCCATGAGCTGTAACATGAATATTTACTAACGTCATTTTTCAGTGTATCAGGTATGAGAACCACTGCTAGGATGGATTTAAACTGGTTGCAATGTTGAAGGGGCACTGGAATTTTCCTTCCTACAAATATCAGTATTTTGCTAAGAAATACCCTGCTTTCTGGCTGGTCACGCACAGGACAGATTGGGAGTTGGCAGCCGTTCTCCTGGGTAGGCATTGATGTGCAGAAAGCATTTAGCAGGTGTGAGGAGGAAGAGCCACATGACACGCACTGCTGTTCATATTTTTCTTTCCCTTCTTTTGAAAATGAAAATTCAACCTAATGAGTATACTGGTGCCATGCTAAAAAAATAGGATCTGTTTTTTTCTTGAGGATAATCTTTTCCAGGCCGTCCTGTCTTTGCAGTTTTTCCCGTCTTTATGTTCCAGAAGTCAGGCTGGTGACTTAATAGGATGTGGCTTATTTTTAAAGGCAATAAGCTATTGTCTCAAGTGCAGAAAAGGCTGTGACAAGTCTTTCAGATCAGCTTTATAGCAGGGGAATGTCATAATTTACTTATTGGGCAGCACTGAAAAGCCAAACTTCTCAGCACTGTTTTAGTAGAGCTAAATTCATGAGCAGTTAGCACATCTTAGTTCTGTGCAAGGCTCAGCTTCCCTCCTTGTGTTATCTTAGACTCCTGAAGTAACTTGCATTATGAGCCTTCAGTAGACTGTCCATAACTGCCATAATTATTCGTGGCTGCTTTGTTCCCAACTCTGTGAATTCACTGTTGAGCATTTGTAATACAAACATCCAGACTTATTCGTATTTCCATCCTAATTTTTACTGAGTCAAAATACCAGACCCTAGTTCAACTGAATTTGTCTAGTGCTCCATTAAGCCTGTTTTTGCACTTGCTTTTAGCATAATAAGTTAACTGAAGTTCAGCTCCTGTAGTCACAAGACTCTAGTACTTTTGCCACTAGAGGATATTGGAAAGGAGGAATTAAGGGTTAGATGTCGTGGGAAGAAAGATTTCCCCTGTAAATCTGTAATCCAGGATTAGACTTCCAGTTTTGAGATCCAGATAGGTTTTGACCTATTAAAACATAATGTAAAGGTATCCTGAATGTTCATATATAATTTGGACAAAAATTCAAGTCCACCCTTGTGTTTCATGCATTCCACCAGTGTTACATGTTCTGTGATGCAAACACCAAACCCCAATACCGCTTTGTTTCTAAATGCTCTCCGTACAGTATCCAGTTCTGGTATTTGCACTTGCAGAAGACTCATGGAAAAGATCACTGAAAAGAATTCAAGGAAGCAGAAGGAAATTTGTAGAGGCAGTTGAGGGGCAATTTAAATTACCAGGGAGAGTTATTTAAGTTGTAGGAAAACATGTGATAGCAGAGGGTGAAGAAAGAATATCAGTTTTAATCAGAAAGGATAACCAGACTTGGCAATGAAAAGTGAAAACTACACAAAGTCAACATTGAACAAGAAGCAGCCTTCTAGGACTAAGTGTAAATTAAATGTTTATTGGGTAAGATTTCAGGCTTGCAATCATTCATGCCTTTAAAAAAAGAGATTTTTTATATACTGTTCATGCAAGGTACTGCATTGCCACCTATTTGAACACATTTCAGTGGTAAGGAAAAGAAGTACTGTCTTTGTCAGGAATGGTAATCTTTTCTGTGCTTAGAAAGCATAAATAGATTTCACTTCCCCCTCAGTAATGAGGGGAGGCGGCAGGGGAGTTGGGGACGGCAGCTTGGAGAAGCCCAATTGAATTGTCTGTTTTTCCCTCAGTGCAATTATCAGTATTATGAACGTTTTAAGATGATTTTGGCTACCCTTTCTGTTTTCTTCTCTAGAGAAGACCAGAAAGTTTTTTCCTCACTTTTTTTTTTTTCATAAGAAAGGCATTCTGCTGTTAGTTTGTTGGTTTTTCATTTCCATGTTCTCTGAAGCAAGGAGCACGTGTCTGATGCGAATAGTTCTGTGATACTTGCAACCCTAACCTGTTCTGTATGGATAGCATGCAAATATTAATTACATTAAATAATCACAAGTCTTAAAAATTAAAGCAAGGGGGTTCAGTACTGAGGCATCTGGGTAAATTGACCTCTGAAATACTCCAATAACTTTGTGCCACTTTCTAAGTGATGTGATGAAATAGACTTTTCTGGTCTTGGTGTGTGAAAAAATGAGTCAATTCTTGTTTCAATCTAAAGGTGCACTTTGTTTAATTTGCATTTTAAAGGCTTACTTGTTGATTATACCATGCTTTTGAAGCAGCATGGAAAATTGAGTTTGTAGCAGCAAGCAACTGATTGGCAATGTGATATGATTCTGCCATTTGCACATCACTTAAAGGGTTCAGAGCTTCAAAATCACTTTAAGATGTGAAGCTTTAAAAATTGATTTTGTCATGTTTTAAACTAAAGAGAAGAATAACACTGCTTTTTAACAAGCATCTTCAATGTGCTCAAAGATGGGTTTATCTCTGTTCTGTCTTATGACATGCACACAAGAGAGTTTTGCAGAAGAATGTGGTTGGCAGGGGGAAGACAAGACAAAAAGCTTTAAGCAATTAAGGTAGGGAGGGATGAGAGCTGGATCAGATTTTTATCAACTGTGACTACGGGAATAATAGAGGAATTCATGCTCTTCTTGAAACCGGTGAAGAAACTGGAAAGCTAAAACAGTTGGGAAAATGATGGAAAGAAGTGGTTTCTATGAGAGACTGTAGACATCTCCTTTTTTGTTTTTCAGATAAAGGTGGCAAATTTACCAGATACAGTGTGCCAACTTTGAAATAACTTCAATTCTGTATTTTAAAGAGACCTAGGTAACAAAAAAAGATTTTTTTCATTTTTTAAAATAAATACATATACCACATCTTAAGTCATAATTAGCCGCAAATTCTGGTGTTATTACTTTCTCTAAGACAACCTATTTGGCCAAGATTTTCCTACTGTTTTACTTTGCTTCTCCTGAGACATATTATCTCCTTTTGTTTGTATTTCAGTCGTTCTGAGATTACAACTAAAATGAGATTGTCCTTGCTGTCAGTTTTATGCAAATACAGTAAGAGACATTTTGGATCCAAAGAAATCATATTGAAAAAGCGTAAAAATCTGTAGATTTAGGAAAAAAAGTTCCAAAAGTGAACGGTTTTTCTACTATAAAAAATCAGCAGGTTTTTCAAAAATGTCTTAGTACGTGAATTAAAAAAATGATGATTTTTTCCTTTTGTGTACTAAAGATCATCCCATCTATCATCCTTCCTTTCACCCAGAGCCCCAAATCAATTAAACATCAGCCAACTACCTTAGGTCAATTAAAGACCCCCTGCCTAATTTCCTGCAAATTAAGTCCTTCTAAAAGCTCAAACATGCTGTGAGAAACTTGAATATGCCATAATTTAACTGTTGTTCACATCCATTTTCACAGACTCTGTGAGAATATGATCAGTTCGTGCTTGTAAGCAGCCCCTACATTTTATCTGAAGACCTGACTGGAAAAGTGCAGACCTTCCAGTCAGTTACACACAAGTGAAACCCCAGGTCTCCATGTAGATCTTTATGCATCCTTTATGCACTTCTCCACTCCAGTTGTCTGTAAATTATGCTGATGAACAGTAACTCATCAATGCCAGGAGAGGTAGAGCAGTGTGGGAATGGGCAGAAGGTATACTTGTGCAGGAGGCATGAATGTCCAGGAAGCAGAGAAATGTGCAAGCACTGGTATTTCTGTGAGGGTAAAGATTTTGTTTTCACCCAGTCCACTTCTTTGAGACTTTTCCTTATTAGCAGTCTCCCTTTTCCATCAGAAGCCATATCTGACAGCCCTCTCTACCATCTGAAAGACACAGGAATCTATATAAAAAGGATACAGCCTTCATGAAGCCTTGAATGTCTTTCTAACAGCTTCCTGCTGGTCACAACAGCTTGGATTATCTGGCTCCCTGAAGCCATATGTAAAGATTACAAGTCTATGTTGTAATATTTGACAAAAGTATTCTTTTTCATGCAGGAAGTGTCTCAGCAGATATCTGGGTCTGATTTATGGGATAAAGCAGCTGTAGACCAGCAGGGGTGTATTCTTTATTCTTGACAGTTGCAATAATCTGGGTCAGCATGTCTGTTTGGAACAACTCATCATCACCATGCAATGCCCTGAGGATTATTGCAAGCATGTGGTACAGTAGGAAAGAGGTACTGGGAAGCTGGATCTCTGGTGTGCCGTAAGGACTCAGTGTGGTAGGAATAAGAAGAGATGAACTATGGTCAGAGGTATCCCATGGTCATTAAAAATCCTCTGCTTTTCACCACAGGTGGGAAAACTAACCATAATATTCTGGCCAAATTCCATTTTGAGTAACTGCAATGAATTCAGTTTTAATTCCTTTTGCAGTTTCAGATGATTCATTATAGTAGTTTTCACTCCTGTAGTAACGATGGAGAGACAGGTTATATGTATATAACAGCAAAACTGTCCTACCTTACCCTTTTTCTGTACTTCAGTCCTTATAAGGTGGGCTTTGGAGAGTCACTGCTAGGAAAGAGTGACCTCCTGTGCCTTCTAATATGAGCTGGATGGGATCTAATGATCACATGGGGAAAAATCTTCCTTGCAAGACAATGACTCAGACAAAAGATATTTTCACATATAGCTTAAGATGAGTCAATGCAATGAAATCCAGGATATTTACACCATCAGATGTGCGATTTAGGTTCCCAGTGCCAAATGCAATGAGGAGTCATATATATCTGACAAATTATGGCACGGTGCTCATGCTCTGCAAGATGCATCTCTTCTTCCCTCTCCTTTTGATGAGTCTTTCTGGGATTATCTCTTTGTGATCCCTTGAGATGACTTTCTTCTCATGTCATCTAGTCCAGTTTTGAAGTTCACACATTTGTTTCTTGGGTTATGGATTTGGCAAGGTGAAGAGTGAGAGATGAAAATATCCCTGAGACCCTTTTCCTCATGTTCTGAATATGATACAGGAATCCCCTCTAGATGGAGAAAATCTATGCAGTAGAGACCTAGTATTTTCTGCATCTTAGAAATGTTTATAAAAATCTCAATATTCTATAAAGTTAATCTTAAAAGACAAAAGTTGTGCCTACTCTTCCAAACCCTACTTGGAGAAGGATGGCCAGATAAGAGCTGAGAGTATTGTCCCCAGTTCAAAAGCCCCTACTCTCTATGTCTTAGTATTTCTAAACACAAAATTATACCTCTTTGGAATCACAAAGCATTACTCATTCTGGCCTATTTTTATTCCCATCCTTCACTTTCACAATAACATGTAATGAAAAACTCACTTTTTAATTAATAAAGAAGTAAAAAGAGAAAAAAAATCACTGTGCTAATGGAAGATTAGATTTTGCCTTTTTATTTAATTGATAATCCTGAAGGTACTGAATTGAATTAACAGTAATTCTATTACTTTACATTTTCTAGAGCTATTCTAATTTGCACCAGAAGACCATCTTGAATAATTTATAATACATGTATTTAAACAACATAAAAATATAGTAAGCAGTGTATTTAAGAAGTGACATGAAAGAGTTTTTGCAGGTCCTACCCTTTAGCCTTTGCAGAATGGTTTCAAGTACTTGGAGTTCTGCCTTACATGATTTTTTAAAATCTATTTTATGTATGGGAGCCTGGCAGTTTGTTAATAGGAGAGACATTATTGCATTTTATACAACATAACATACACCAAACAGCAAATAACTGAAGTGAAATGAAACTTTACACCCCCTCACTCCTTGTTCTGAGTCCGCTGCAATATGAGCCATACTGATTGGTGAAACGTAATGCTGCACTCATGATTGGTAAACTCATAGGATACACAGTTTTTCACGAATAGGTCTGAAACACATTCAACATTACCAAGGATATTATTTGTTGATGTACATTTTCTTTTGCTTTATTATGATTTTAATTAACTGCTCTTGTACTTCTGTATTTTTCTTGTGCTCTTCAGGAGTAATGGACCCAATGTTATTATTTCTTACTCACATATAAATCATCAGATTTTCCACGGAATTTATTATCTGGGAAATACATTCCTGTATCTGGCCTTTTGGGTGTCTTTTTAAAAAAAACCTGGGTTTGGCTGCAGTCTGGAACAGGATGCTGACTAAAGTGAGAAATCCCGTTTGTCCTATTTCCCATCCTATTGCCTATAGTTCTGCCCAATGTTGCAAGACCATTCAAGTTCCAGGCTTTTGCTGCTCTGCTGGGAAAGAAAACATTTGTAGGCCTTTAGGTTAAAGTCTCATGGAATACATGGAGAGGAGGGTTACTTCTATGAGCAGAATTACCTAGGACTGCTTCTGAGGGCTTGAATTTTCAGTGGCTCTCAGTGGCATTTGTTGATTTAATCAGCAAATATACAGGTTGAAAATTTCAGCTGCGTTCCTTTAGTCACTAAGTGGAAGGAACTGCTTGCTTCCTCTCTATAGAATTTTAGAGGTTTATGAATTGATCAGGGTTTTTTACCTCTCGCCAAGATGGGAAGAGCTTGTACGTCCTTGAGGTGAGGAATAGCAACCAGCAGTTCTCAGGGGTATAACAATTTCTCGTCCTTCCAAAATTCATCTGTCTCTTTTTGTCTCTTTTGGCAGCATGGTACAATCTAATTTCAGCTCCCTCTACAAAACAATTTGCTGTTTCATTATTCTGTTACTTACAGCAGATATGTAGCTCCATTCGCATACAGCATGTGAGAGATTTCTAAATGATATTGTCATTATCTCTGTTATTATTGAAAGAATTTGGAGGATGTCAGAAAACTGTCAAATCCTATGGAATCAAACTGCTCTAAATAAATAAGGAACAGAACCTGCTTATGAAAGATTAAATACCGCTCATCAGCAACAGTAGCCAAGGAAAAGAAATAGTGTCAGATCTCCTTGCTGTCTCAGACATTTCTGACCACATGAAAAGGTTATTTATTTCCAGAAGGAGGAGGAAGATACTTCTGCCAATTGGAAAGTCCTCAACTGTCTCTTGAAAATGCCTTACCCATCAAATTCTACTGAGGTTTGTAAAATTATGTAGGCAACTGTAGACAAGCTAACCAACTACAAGTGGGTATGCATTGAGTTATTCTGACATCAGAGGTCTGTACAATTACTTGACTTCCTCGAGGTTGTCCTCTTCTCCAGCTACAGGCTTTCCTGGAGTTTCTTTAGGTGGCAGCAGCTGCTGTCATTGACCCTCATAAATTTGCTTCCAGTTGTGCTTCCTCCTAAGATGTGCTAGGAGTGAGTGATTCTGCAGATTTAAGTGTCCTCCTTTCATGCCTATCTCTACAGAGTTATATGTGCAGATGTCTGTATGTATGCATTTGTGAATGTGTGGAGCCAGAGAACGTGGGCACACCACACATGAATTTTACGTGTTAAATAAAAGTACTTCAGAAAGGGACGCATTATTGCGAGAACAGATTTTTGTGTGGTAGCATTATTATGTGTTTGCTGATGCATATCATTCCAGTCTGGATAGAACCTTTATCTCCCGTTTGGATTTTTTTTCCTTTTTTTTTTCCCTAAAGGCCTGAGCAGAAGGAGCTTTACCAGAGCTGGAGTTTCTTAAGTGCTTTATCATGATAGTCAGAGAGCCATATCTACTGGGCGTTTTCAGACTAGTTTAGAGTTATACAGTGAGAGGATAAACTACAACTCATAATTTTTTGATTGACTGGAGGAACTTATTGCACAGATAAACAGAACTAAGAAACTTTTGCCGCCAGAGGCCCACACAGCTTTTGCTACAAGAATTGGTCTTAAATTTCTCTTCTTCTATCTAATACAATCCTAGAAACTGAAAAGAAATAGAAAATAAATAGGCAGCATGGCTTGATGTACCATATCACAACCTAAGAAACTCATCTTTGGCAAGATCAGATTTTCATAATGTAAGAATTTATTGTCAACTGTGACCTGGAAAAGATAGTAATACTGTCAATCAGTTCTAAGTAAGGGCTAGGCCTCTGCTGGAGTTTAAAACCAATGTTCCAGGTATAACAGTGATGTGACTTCACTACTTAACATAGTGCTCTAACATCAACAGAAATTGTTAAAAAATGTGTGGTTTTTGCATCTGCCTCAAAGTGAAAATGTACAGCTATCTCAGAATATACACTCAAGCCCTCTGTTTTAAACCTGGAAGCCAACTATTTGTGCTGATGAAAATCTTTCTGGAATATGAGTCTGTTGATCCTGAGGTCTGCATGTCAAGAAAATGTGTATTTGCACTGAAGTAGTTGATTTCAGGTTAATTTTGAAAATTAATTGATACAAAGAAAATTTAAGAAATCTTACTGAATTCTAGAAGGATTCTAGCAAGACGTTATGTTGTTTAGAGAGCAGCAATTTAATCAGAATTTAATATCCCACTCTAAAATGTCTTTATGGGGATTTAATTTGGATGAATATCTCTCTGCAGACCATCTCTTAAATATATATATGGCTCATAGCACCCATGACATCTGAGCACTGTACACTTCCTCTGCGACATGGTGAAGTGCTATTGTTGCAATTTTCAGACAGAGTAACAAGGCACAGAGGATCCTATTTGCAAAGATATTGATGCACTCAGTGAGGACAATAGGGTGTCATTATAACTCTTTCCAAAACAATAATTTCTGTCCAACTATTTCAAATGTTTGTCCCGTCCTTACTCATGCCAGACTCACATGCTTTTCCTGGACCCTGTCTTCATTTTCAGTATTATTATATGTGCTTCTGATGCTGAGATTTCTGTACACTGCTCCTGAAAAATGCAAATCTGAACCCACTGTTGAGGCCAAGATTACCCTTCCTGGAAAGTATAAAAAAGTGGAGTGTGTGTTATGAGACCATCTCAGCCCACACTCTGGAGATCACTGGAAGCTTAGAGACTTTTAGTGAAGTAATTTGGATTCAAGACACCAAAATGGTCCACCATGGTGATAACTATGCTTACTATGGTTTTGTCCATCACCAAATGTCCTGACATCAGCTCTTTTAAGTCCTAATTTGGACATGCTGAGTTAGCTGGGATCTTTGATAACTTTACCTGTGGCATTATTAATATAAAGAACTAGTTATTGCCTTCTTCATGACCACGTCCAGTCTTCACCTCATTGTACTCAAATCATACAAGAAGCATGAGTTCCAGGGAGGTAGGAGAGAAATACCTTTCCACTTGAGAATGAGAATTTTCATCTACTATATAAATTAAGATGTTTTGACAATTAAGACAATAATAGAAGCTAAAAGCAAAGCAATGGAAACAGACACTCTCAAAATTATTTTTTTCCTTTTAACAAGCCCCTTTTTCTCAAAACTACTCATACCTCCGTAGCTCCTTTACAGAAAATTCTATAGTCAGTCTATAAATTAGGCTAGCCTAAAAATGTTATTTTTCCTGAAAATTACAAATGTGGCAATTATGACATATAAATGGATGTTTGATTTCCTGCTTACCTTTTTTACTTGAAACTAATGATTGTGGATCATAATTTTCTCAAAAAAAAAAAAAAAAGGCTGCTATTAGGCTTCAGGAACAAGCAAGTCATACCTTATGGAAATGTTCTGCAGCTAAAGACATAGATAAACTTCACGGCATTGGAAGTTCAAGTTTATTGGCTTCTATTTATTGAGTCCCTCAAAATAGTCTTTTTCACATCAGGAAACATCAGGTTATGCTTTGTTTTGAAGGCTTGGCTGTTCCACCTCCCCATCTCAAAGGCAGAAAGCAGAACTGCCTGTTAGCACCCCAGTTGACAACACAGACCATTAGAAAGAACTATAAATGGTAAAAGATAATTAACAAGAGATGATTTAGAAAAATTCATTTCAGACAAGTCTACGCAGTGACATTTTTAACTGGTAGACATTAAGATAAAATCAACTGCATGTATTAGCTATAGAATTAGTCATTAACATTTAAATGTAGCCAGGAGGCAGAAATGAGATGTCCTGCTGGCAACAGCCACAGGACATATGTACAATTCTCAGGAGTGAAAGCTGTTAATTGACAAGGAAGAAAGGCAGACTAAGGGACCTGGTAGGTGAAAATCATCTCTAGCAGATATTTGTACACATGCAGATATACCAGACAGTTCTTTGTAGTTACATAAGATCTGCTTTAGCTGCATGGTTAAACTTTTGTATAGAGTGCTGTATCCTGCCATTTGGGCTGTTGGGGTCACCCAGACAGTGTGCAAGTGGGAAACTCTTCCTTTAGAAATTCCACAGGGAAACAGAAAGGAATGCATACGTACCTTCGCATTCCGAGCTTTCATCTCCTTGTTTTCTCTTGTCCAGGTCTCCTTTGGGCGTATCCTCCTCATTTACTTCTGCACACTACTGCTATTGTAAAAAAGTCACACCAGCTTCTGCAATCCTACACTTCAAGCATCCTAAGAGTTGCAAAAGGACTGCAGAACACTATATGACATGAAAAAGTCATTTTTATATGAATTTAAGAAAAAAATGAGCAACTAGATCCTCTTGTCTTGACAGTATAGTTTCTAGGCTGACACTTTGTATCCCTTTGGTGTATCAAGGCTGGAATTTCTTTCAAAGGGGCATTGACATCTTTGAAAGAGAAAAAACTATAACAGCAAATAGCATCTGTGGTAGGAGCAAGGCCATGTGCCTGAAACAGTAAGGGGTCTGCTTTTGGCAAACTTCTCCAAAGCATGAGATACACATTAATTCTATTTTCTGTCAAGAGATGTTTTTTTCAGATTAGCGGCTAGTGTCTGGGGCTTATTCTGATTTCAGTTAATTCAGAATTTAATTAGTTTGTTACGTTTTTAGACAGAAGGATAATACAGCCATGAAATTAGACTGACGTGTAATTTTCTGAGGAGAAATTTATCACAGAATCTGAAGTCAAAAATTTTTGTGGCCTGCTAAAGCTGATGTGTACAGTGGTTGACTCATACTAAGAGAACGGAACAAATGGAGTAGAAAAGGTGAAATATAAATCAAGTGCTTAATTTAAAACATGTTGTTAATATTTATTTTTTAGATATACACAGAAAACTCTGTGTAGATCTAGACAGACATCTGAAATAAGGTTTCATTTTTACCATGTAGATCTCAACACATCCTTCAGTGATTTCTTTCTCTTTTGTTTTTATCACATGTTTCATACCTATTAATTCTGAGGTTTGCCAGATGAAGCCAGTGTGAATGTTCACTTGATAACTGGTTATCACAGTTAATATACAGGCAAAGTAAGTTAGTTTGCAGGCAGGCTTCTATGAATGACAGAGTGAATATAATTGTAGAAGGGTGAACAGTACTAACTGAGCCTGTGAGCAAAATATGTCTCTACTGAGAAGGAAAGAGCATTACCATTTGCTAATATTAAAATTAACTAGTTTGGTCTTGAAAAGCATGAGTGATCATTCTTCAAACCTTCTCAACTTCCTAGAATTAGACAGTACAATTTTTATTTGGTGGTGGTGGTGTTTATTCCTCAAGGCCTCTCTATGTGTGTATACACATATAAACCACCACATTCATATACATAGATATATAGATACAGATATATATATTGGATTTTAATATTTCCCCTTACAACCTAGAAGTCTACTTATTTGCTAAAGGTCCCAGAGTATGCAGAAAAACTTGCTTTGATTGGATCTCTCTTCAGCGATTTTAATTGTAATATAGTGGGGGTAGCTGGATATGTCTTTCTGTTTCCCTCTCTGCTCACTCTCAAATCCAGTGCATAGCAGAAACAAATATTTGAAATATGAGCTATTGTTATTATTTTTTTTCGATTGTGACAAGAATTTTTATATATTCCTTTTGTATTTCTGAGTTGCAGCTAATAGGCCCCATTTTTTCTGTCTGCCAAGTGAGTAAGCAATACAACTCTGCATTTCCAACTAAGGTCATAAAGAATAAAACCCCTCTGTGAGTCCTTTAAATATTTTGTGAAGCATTTGCTAATACAGATGATTTTTGACTGCTTTAAAATATTTTTTATGTAATCAACATCAATTTGTGGCATTTATTTGAGCTTTGATTATAGAATGCCTTGTTCACAATGTTTTTCCAATTCAGCAGCTTACACATTACTGTTTACATTTTCAAACCAGTAAGAGATGTACACTGAGGTGAAGTGACTTTCCTCAGGTGAGAAGGGCATTGTTTGGTATGGCTGGGAGTAGAACTAAATTCTCCTTGCTTCATTTTCTATATTTTTCCCTGAAAACCATTGCTTTGTGTATAAAATAGTTTGGAAAAATAAGCCTGTTTTCCTGTCAGTCTGATTTCCTGATGTATGTCTAGTAAACCCTCAGTCTGTTAGAATTACAGCAGATGATAAAAGGAAAGTGTAATTACATGAACAATATACACAGAAAGCTAGACTAATTATCCTCTGTTCTCTGGAAATGGTTTAACAGAGGAAAAAAGTACAAGATGTCGATAAGATTTTTTTTCTTTTCATAAGCAGGAGGCAGGTTTATTAGTTTAGAGAACAGCATGAAATAAACACTATGCAAAACCAGTTCTTTATGAGCTACTTTTCAGTATGCCTTTAGCCACCTTCCAAGATGTTTTATAATAAAGCTGAGGTTTAATTCAGTGCAGCCATAAGGATCTCTTGTGTTCAAGTGGGCTCTCATTACAGAAATGACAGCAAATGCACTCTAGAATATGTATGTTTATGCACATCACTGAGATGGGTGACCAGGTCTCAACTGATACAAATCATCCCACTTCTGAGGATGTCAATACAGTTAGACCCATTTACACTATCTGCTTGTTTGGCTCATGGTGCACACTCTGTGGGCTATACAGGCAATGTCCCTGCTCATAAAATGCACTGGACGTATGAAGGTCTAGATTTTAAATAACGAATCAGCTCTTGGACCACTAGAAACTAGATCTGTGTACTTTTCAGTTTAGGCTCTAGTTGCAGTCATCTGCTTTACAGGACATAATCTCTGTTATCCTGACAAGGCCCACTTGTCATCTTTTTTGACATTGTCCAGAATTTGTTGTGGTAGTTTAGAGATGTTAAGAGCAGCGAACTCTTCAGAGTGTCATAAGAGGTCACATATGGATTGCACTGGCTTTCAGATAAAAATGACTATGGTGAATAAATGACATCTTGGTAAAAGGATGGGATTGCAGTGTGTCATTCAGGTGAGGAAAATCCATGTTTAGAAAAATGTGAATTAAAGGTGCTTCTATTCTAAATAGGCCAAACAATTTAGAAAATTCTCTTCTTTACTAGAACTGGGTTTTGCCTTCATTTAAGATTGTTCATTTAAGACCTCTTTGCCTACATTTAAGGCCTAGACATCCTATGGAGTATTTAATTAGGTCATCTTGATATAGGGCTATACATCCTCAGATAGTCAAAAACTCTGCTCATCACTAAAATATTTAGTAGATATACCTAATAAAAAAAAGTATCTCTATTCTAACCCTCTGGAGAATTAATGTTGGGTTGTAGTGTACATAGTAGTAGTTATAAAATTTTTATGGCTAGTGCTGGCACTCTGCTGCCCCATCAAAATAATAGTCCTATTGTTCTAGGTAGAGAGGAATTAATTACTTAAACTGATGAGACAAATAATTTCCTTCTCTCTGTTGCCTCTGACCTGCAAGCTGGACTTACCCTACAAAATATAAAGCAAGAAAAAAACTCAGCTTACTTGTACAGCAGTATTTTTTATCTGTTTGTGCAGATAAATGAATGAAGTCTCAATCCTGAGCTACGGCACATTGTAGATACTCTCAAGATTGGAATATGTTGGTCAACAACACTTTAAATTGACTATATTAGAAGAAGATAATAAAAACGATTGCACGTAATATTTTTTGAATGAGCCAATTAACAGAATTCCTGGTCTGCAAGAGATTTCCTAGTTTTTTTAAAATTTTAATTTTCTTGTGTATTAGCACCAAACTAAATGCATGGTAATTGAAAAATAAAATGATTTTTTATTAGAAAAATGCAGAATAGTGGGAAAAAAGTTGCACTGCCCTTTTCAAAGCATCTTGTTACGAAAATTACAAAATGCATGGTCCTATTTATATCTGTATGTTTAAATGTTGTGTTCAGAAATTTCCTAGAAATTTTCTACAAACATATTTTAAAACACTATATTATCTTATTAACATTTTCCAATGAAAACCTGCTTCATTAGGAAATGTCCAAGTACCTCTGCTATTTTGTTTTACTGTTCTTTTTTCTGAATTGAGTACCTCAAATATAAGAGATATTTGATAGACAAACAAAGTAATTATACAGACTGTGATCTCTCTATATGAAAAAATTCTCAGGTTCTCATTATTTTTAGGAGTAGGTTATTTTTACATATGCTTTGCAGTTGAGCTTTTAGTCAGGACCAAACATTCTGCAGCCATAAAATAGGACAAAAATACTATTTATAAACTAGTATGATGTGGAACTCTTGGGAATGGGACTTTTTTATATGGTTTGAGTAGTTTCATATCCTATCCTATCCATTATTCAAAACATGGCTTCCTTAATGACATGTTCATAAAGTACACTAATAACTATATAGCATGGAGGTCATATCATGTTAAAACTCCTATTTCCCAAAGAGGTCCAAAAATACACTAAAGTCTGATCAGGTTTCAGGGGATCCATACAATTAAAATACAAACCACCACCATTTTGTCCCATGAAGATTTAACTTTTTTCTCTGCTTGAAATTATTGATTTTATATATACATATAGCAATCGCTGCAATTGGGACTGTCCTTGTGTGATTCCTTTTATTTTCTCATTATTAAGTACCTGTTGCTGATTGTGCTTTGTAAGTTGAGCAATGAAACTCTGCTCCAGAAGAGAGCCTGGGTGTTCTTTGCATACCCAGGTTTCCTTAGCATGGGCATGGAAGACTGGAAGAAAATTGCTACAGGAAACAACTTCAGCATCAATGTATTGGCTCAGTGATGGAAAAGCAAAATGTTTAAAGGTCCTTAAAAATCCTTTGGATGAATATTCTGATGATGTACTTCAGCACCTGACATAGACTGCAGAAGGATAAGTGCCAGCATCAATTTTAAAAATGATCCTTGGGAACAAAAGACATGATTTTAGATTATGTCTTTTTTGTTTCATAACTATGGAAAATATATTCTCCATTGCACTTTGGGACAATAAGTTATTTAATCAGTCCAGTTCAGAGATTTTTTTTATTTATTCAGTTATTATTACCCTAATGAGACTCAGTGCATGCTTAATTTCTTTTAAATGTTTAAGTGTCAGGTTTAATGTGTAGAAATTCTTTTAAGACGCCTGGAATTTTGTTCAGTCCTGACCTGTGTTTTCTTTCTTTTTGAACTGTGAATGTTTACTGAAAACAGGTTTCTGCTATAATTGAGTTTTATTGAAGTCAGACAGGATGGCAGATTGAGCAACTTGACTGAGGCATATGTTAATTTAATTTTAAAATATATATGCAATGCCACTTGCAGTTAATTTCTACCAATTTGCAGATAAAGTATGCTTTGAGACTGAAGGTGAAACTTCTGATCTAATTCATTGAAAGTTCCCGAGATTCATTCACATCTTCTGTATTTTCCCAGCTTGTTGCATGCTGCCACCAGATACTGAAATGTGCTATTGCATTTCAGTTCTCAGGAAGAGGCTCAGAACTTCCATGTCTGGACCCTGTGAGAACAAAGCCAATGGAAAGAAATGCATTTTCTAGCTAGTCTTGTTTAATGTGTGTGTTTGAGTGTTCTGTCAGGTTATTCCACTAGTTCCAAATCCCCATTTTATAAAAAAATCTTTGGGCAGATCTGCTTCCCTGCACTGCTGTTTAGTCAGACAGCTCAGACCATGAACTGCCTGACTTGTTATGAAATCAGCCCAAGGCTTGCATTTTGCAAAGCACTGGTCTACTTGTGGCCTAGGCCATTTTTTTTCCTACCATAGTGTTCATAAACATCTTTTTGGCAAATGTGGAGCCTGCTGTAACTGCTTAGACTGTGCAATGCATAACACGACAAGAATGTGTGCCTGGTTCAGGTTATCCTAATACTGTAGCACCCTTAATTTTTTGTAAACTTTCTTTTTTAAAGAGAGCACAGATCCTTTAACACAAGACAGGATACTGACACACCTAAATATCTTTAAGAACAGGGTCTTCAAAGATTTCCACTGATAGTCCAAGAGACTTAAGTTCTTAATTCCTATGATACTTTTGTCATTTCAAGTAGACAATTTCACTACTGCTTATTAAATCGTGGCTTAGGCCAAAGGCTTCATAAAAATAATGGTATCAAGAGAACCGTGGAAATTCTGTTCCTTTGCAATTTATGAACATAACTTTCAAGCGTCTGCATCAAGGACACACTTTGGAAAATATCATTAGCATATTATTTAGCAAATGGGTAAGGGTTTGACCACTCACATCCCTTTACTTCTAACACAGCTCTGCAATGGATCCTCTTATCACCAAAGCAGAAGAAGCTGGGGTGTTATTTTTTGAACACTGTGACATGATAAGCCAGTTCACTGGATAAAGTTTCCATCTCATAACTCATGAAATAATATTTGTCTTGGGAGAAAAGAACACTACCAAAGCACAGAAACCACTTTAGTGCTAGTATGTTTATCTCAGCTTAGAAGAATTCTTGCCTATTCTTTGCACATATTTTTCAAGAGAAGTTAGGCTTCAATGCTGTTATATTTCTAGCTATAACTAATTTTTCATTGTTCAGATAGTTAAACCTTCAGAGCTTCAGCAGAGCTGCAACTAACAGGTATCTTGGGATGCTGTGAATCCAAATGTTGACATTTTGTAGCAAAGCTTGTTAGGGCATTTGCCAGGAAACTGAATTCTGTAGCACTTTAAACTAGCTGACTGCTCTTAAACACCTTTGGCAGTTTTATTATTCCTTGCAAACATTTTCAGAGTTGGATGGGAATCATAGTGCAGTGGCCAGACAATCTGTCCACAAAACACCCTTGTTCCGAAGATGCTGGATGGTTGTTTTCACTCTCCATTTGCTAACAGTCAAGTGCATGGGTGGCTGAGTAGATTTCTCAGTGCCAGTGAAAGTGGTTGAGAGCCACATAGCTTGAAGTGAAGGAAATAATCTGGATGACAATATGGCAGCATTTTGCTCTTCCATGGCATTTTTAATTTCAGAACCTTAAAATAATTAATAGGCTAATCTGAAATTATTTCAGAGGACATATTCTTAGTACTTCGAACAGACAGGAACTCATTCATGTCATACTAATGTCCACATCTAAGATGGTCCCTGTCACAGTGACATCTCTGTAAACTATTAACAAATTCAGAATCCCAGCGTGTTCAAAATGAATATGTTTGATAAAGACAAACATATCTTAGGATAAGATGACATTTTAAGGAGTATTTATCAGTTCAAAGGGATCAGGAAATAATTTGCACCTTGGGGGAATACGTGGTATCTTGGCACATGTTTTAATGTTTTTATGTAGAAAACTAACTATCCAAGTTTTTAGGAATAAGCAGAAAACTGAGACACATGGGAGCTTCCATTGTTTTGGGAGCTCATTCACCTGAGATAAAATGTTTCTATTTTAAATGTGAAATTTGGACCAAAAAAATTGTGCTCTTTCTTACCCCCCCAGAAGTGCCACCTAGTGACCAAACATTGTGTTTGATTAACATATTCTAATACATTATAATGTATTTCATGTCTGTTTTTTTTTTTTTTTAATAATACCCACTTTTTATCCAATCTAGATTGTCGGAATGATAAGAAAAATGTGTAATGAGCATACTTGGAAATGATAAGCTTGTCGTCCTAGGCTGGTAATCACCCATAGTCAGTTGGAACAGAAATATTTACATGTTATGGTTAATGAAGCCATTACTTTCTTATTTTTGAACTAATGGAAGTCCACAGATGTTCTTAGTGTTAAAAATTAATTTATTAACATCTTGTACAAATTCCCTTTCTGACTATATAGAGCACATTTACATGTTGATTATTCTTAAAACCTTTTGTCTTTGTCCATAGTTTCTAATAAAAATTGGGATTGTGTTGTTCATTGGTCTGAAATCCCAGGAAGACTGGAGTGGATTATTTTGCTTTTTGTTCTGGACTCACCTGAAGTGGATTATGCAGTTTGCTGGACTGGAAGCCCTGCATTGGGTTACTGAATCCTATTATTGTCTGAGCTCTAGGCAGATCCTTGGAATTTCTGCCAGAGGAACCCACTTTGCTCAATAAATTCAATCTTTAGTAATTCCTAAGCAGTTAAGAGAAGTTCTTTTTAATCTGGGCAACAATAGGTTCACCCATCACTCTCTGATGAAAGTGGGAAGTGCATTAGAGCTTGCTAACAATTTTAATTGAGGTGAAAAATCCAATCAGTTATTCAGAGGCTGAAGTTCTCCAATTAAATCTTCCTTTCATCTGACTGTGCACCTGGTTCGACTAAACACATCTCTGTGACATTTAAACACCCTAAGAATGTGGTGATTATTTGCACTCCAGTAGAACCTAAAGGACCTATCGTGCCAGACTTTGCACAGAAGACGACTGATCTGTAATCCCTCTCTATCCCCAAGAAAATACAAGCAGAATTTGATGACTGAGAAGATGTGACAGAAAGAATTGACTAAAGACTGTATTTCCTTGAAGTAATTATTAAACTTCCAGGTTAAACTCTGTTCAAGATATACGGTATTTAATTATAATTCAGCTGGGATTAAAGTGAATAAAACCAGGAGGCACGATAGAAGCCTTGATGGCCAAAAAAACTGTGATTCTGCAGTCGGTGAAGAAGAAAAGAAGCTATCACTATTCAATTTGAAGGAAGAAATTATAAACAAAACTCAAGAGAGAGCAAAACAAAAGAAAAGGAGAATGTATTATTATCTTAAGAGAGTAGCATTTTTAACTTAAAAAGCAGAGGAATGATTAGTGAATCTAGAAGTGGCCCAGAAATATTAGTGTCTAACAATGTTGAGAATAAGCAGGAAAAAAATGTGTCAGGGATAAAGCAAATTCTTGGTAGAGCTTTAAAATTTAGGTACCGTATGTCATTATGCTCAGTATACAAACTAGGGGGAAAGCTGGCCAAGGGCATCAGTCAGTTCATGGTGAGAGATTATTTTTCATTTGCACCTCTTGTTAAATATGGGATGTATTTCTCTTTCTTTTTGATGTTTTCCTTTTCATTGCAATTGCCGATTAGTATTTTTAGTATTTATTTTATTATTTAATTTTGTTTCGTTTCAATTATTACAGTAACTCAACCCAGGAGTTTTCTCACTTTTGCTCTTTTAATTCTCTCCCCCATCCCACTGAGGAGGAGTGAGTGAGCTGCTGTGTGGGGCTGAATTGCCAGCTGGAGTTAAACCATGACACCCTTGAAGGTACATAAACTTATATGTCCTCAAGAAAATCTTAAATCCTCACCTTGTATGTACCAGAAAGTGATAAAAAAAGTGTGTCAGAATGTGAAGGTGTTAATGAACCCCTTAGAAAGACTCTCTGACTTAATTTTTCATGAACTTCATTAATACCAAATTTTCTATTCCAAGCATACTGAAACCTAATCAATAGACTTGCTCATGGAAATATCTTGTCTATGGCCATAATTCTTAAAATAAATCAATAACAGCCAAATTCCCAATGTAAGCAAGAAAGAATTGAAGACTGCTTTTCTCATTTTTATTCTGAAATATGATACTATGAGTTACAGCTCACAGCAAGAAACTCAGTAAAAATTATATAAAGCACACTAATACAAATTGTCAGAGCATACCTCATTGCAAAAGTTGCCATGTAAATGGAAACAAGTTCCTCTAATTAAATCTAAACCCTTTACAGCTGTGAAACTATAAATTTTTATCTATACTATAGTAGCTGTAAAATTTAATCTAAGTTGAAGTAGAATTTTCTCCCCCTGCTACACCAAGACTTATATGGAATTAGAACCTGCTTTTTGACTTCTTCCACATGAGCACTACCTCTCAGACATCAGCGTGCTCTTCCCAGCAGAAATGTTTATCAGGCTTATTCTCATTAAATAGTCTCTTTCATCCTCCCCTTTCTTTTCTGTGCAAATGGTTTTATTTTTAGTGAGAGAGAAGCACAACCTTTTTTGCCTTCTTATATCTGATGATCTTGTAAAAATAAAATCAGGTTTTTGTGTTGTGCTGACCATCTGTGTTTGATGCTCCAGGGACCTGATTCATAGTTAGGGTAACTCCACTTCTGGACTCATGTTTGAACCTCAGGAGAGAGGTTTTTTACCAGTTCAGATTAAAGCATTCAGGAATTTTAGAGGTTAGGTATATATTTATTAATAAAAAGAAATCAAAAATATAAACAAACTAGAAAAGGTCCAAGAAAGATTGTAAGTAGGGGAAATTATTTTCACAACCTCAAAATTCTCTATGTGATTCATCTCTTGCATTAATCTGCTTTGGATTTACACTGCTAAACCAAACAGGGACAGAGTCCTGTGGGCTGGTGGGCCAGTTCCAAGGGTCCTTTACCATCAAACAAAACAGATCAGTTGTCCCTGCCTTTAGGGCTACCCAGTCTGAATAAAAGCCTCTGATGGAGGCTAACGTTGCCTTGAATTACTGTGAGAGCAACACTTGTCTGTTGTACTCTTTCAAGTGTTGATACTGATGAAAATGCTTGTGAAGCTGCCAAGCTAATTTCATGACAGAGAAGTCAGGAACGGTACACAAGAACCTGATTTGGGGCATAAATATAATGTCTAGCAACACATTTGGGGAAAAAAAAAAAAAACAGCATTGAAAAGAAGTAATCAAAAGATCCTCCAACAATGCCAGCAGTGAAGATATCAGTGCCAGGTATTTATCACTAGGATTATAACAAGTTTACTAATCTCAGTAAATTGGAACAAGAGATACATTAATTCTGTTCATTAGGTACCTCCTGCTGTTATGATTTGATTATTATTCATAGTACTTGGACACTTCACTTAGGATTGGGTTATTAAGAATTCTAAGTACTGCACATAAGCACAATAAAAGTCCAGCTCCAGCTCTGTTTTACAGCCTTACAGCAAAAAGGATTTAATTTGCAGTTTGGGAATGGGTAAAGGATGAGGTTATGCAACTTGTGCCTTCACCAAGAACTGAATAAAGACAATCTTTATTAGCACAGGTCTGTACCTTAATGCCCTCATACCTTATCTTCCCTGTGGGCTTCTCCCACTGCAGTGATATTTCCTTTTGCTTCTGCTTGTTTATAAACATCCAGCTAATTCGTTGCAGCAGCAGCAGCCATCACACACTGGAATGTCAACAAACACTGACAGATTTGCACTGCTGTCTGTACCAAGGGATTCCATATCACTCCAGGAATTCCCGTTTCTCAAAGAAGGTCTAGATTACTCTGTGGAAGCTCAAGTGTTACAGTGTAATTCCATTTTTGGTAGCAAAGATCCAGCTGGAAACCTCCGCATTTACAATTGGCACTACAGTGTCATTTTCTCCTTTAGCAAGTGTCCAGTACTTCTGTGTTGGGTTTTATATTCCTTCAAGAATGCTACAAAATATTTAGTATCCAAGAAGACCAGGTTTAATGCCCTAGCTAAAATTCTGTTTATCAGGATTGTATGAAAAATGTCCAGGACAGAGCAGCACCTCAGAGGCTTGTATCAACCACATCCAGATCTATATAGCATGAACTCTCAGAACACACTGTAGATCAAACTTAAATAAAATAATGAAGTTGAGAGGTTCATAACTGGATTAACTGCATTGATACATTCCTCCTCATCATCACCATAAATATGAAACTTATCTGATTTTGGATTAAACAGGCCTCAGTGCGAATTCTGAACATCTTTGTGAATTATTTCTTTCTCACAGTTCTTAATGCTAGAAAAAGTGATTGTCTCAGAGGGCAGAAATTAAAACCCAACAAACAAACCAACAAAAACAAAACCCAGACTACCCTCGACTGTGAATAAAATTGCTTTATGAGCCTGCTAAAGAGATATTCAAGGATTTGTTAACTAGGCTAGAACTGTGAAGGAATGCTGGCCAGTTATCCTACTGTGCACTGAGATTTTCTTTATTCTTTTTACACAGAAGGCCTGAGCTATGTCAACAGTGTCTTTATGAGTCTGATTACTTCTTTTCAATGCTGTTTTTTTTTTTTTCCCCAAATGTGTTGCTAGACATTATATTTATGCCCCAAATCAGGTTCTTGTGTACCGTTCCTGACTTCTCTGTCATGAAATTAGCTTGGCAGCTTCACAAGCATTTTCATCAGTATCAACACTTGAAAGAGTACAACAGACAAGTGTTGCTCTCACAGTAATTCAAGGCAACGTTAGCCTCCATCAGAGGCTTTTATTCAGACTGGGTAGCCCTAAAGGCAGGGACAACTGATCTGTTTTGTTTGATGGTAAAAGACCTTATAATTTTTTTAAATACAGCAACACTCTGCTTAAAAGCCAGAGAACATAAGCTGTTCTTTTTAATGCTCATGTTCAAGGCACTGTTTTCTACTGTGTTGTTGGAGAGCAGAAGTGAGTGCAAAGAGGAGAGTTATCTAATCCCCAAATTTAGAACACCAGACAGTAAGATATACTCTTAAAATCCCAGTTTCCTCTGCCAGACTTGTTGTTGGGTGTGTGTGTGTGTGTGTGTGTGTGTGTGTGTGTGTGTGTGTGGTGTGGCTTGATGTAACTTTCCAGAATTTTTCTATTCATAAATACAAATAATGCAGCTGTTCTTTTCAGTGTTTCTTCTGGGTTTCAGATACTGCAGTGAGAATGTTTTCTCAAATAGTGTAATTTTTCAGTTAAAAAGATGACACTGAACAAGAGTATTCTAGCAAACAGGATTAGACATGGCATAAATTATAAACTTTACAAATTGAAATATTTTTTCTACTTTCAAGTGCACACCTTGACAAAGCACTTCTTTTTGAACACTGCACAGTCTCCGCTACTTAGAAGCATTTCATGTGTCAGATCTCACTAGCTTAAAAAAAACATGATTTTGAGTGGAGTGTGATCATAATGGCACTCAGATGCTCTGAGGTATGCTTTATAAGGAGGAAAATGGGGAGAATCTACTTTCAGCTTTTCTCTGTCAAAAGGCAGTAACAGAGAAGACAGAGCCAGACCTTTGGAGGGGAAAAAATAAATGTGCAGGAGGCAAAGGAAGGTAAATCCTGATTAGTTAACAGGAAAAACAAATCACTAAGAGGATGGTCAAGCCTGGAAAAAAGGTCCAGAGAAATGTGGAATTTCCATTCTTGGAAATTTCTGATAGTTATTTAGAAAAAACCTATACATCCTGCTTTAATTTTTGTTAGCTCTTCTTTGAACAGGGCATTGGACCAGACAAGTTCCAGAGCTCCCTTCCAGCTTGCTTTTTTTTGTGAGCACAAACAGAGAAGTCTGGAAACAGTTGAGTTTTTGTTTTTGTTTTTGTTTTTTTTTTTTGTTTTTTTTTTGTTTTTTTTTTTTTTAATTTTTTTTTTTTTTTTTTTCTTTCTTTTNTTTGTTTTTGTTTTCCTTCCTTTCCCCTACGGGCTTCCTGCATGGAGATATGGAGATGCCAAAGTACAGTGTGTGCAGGCTGGGCTTTATAGCATGTTAGTGTTCTCTCTTCCTCCACACACAGACTCCTCAGGTTCTGATTCATGAAGGACAATTTAATTGGCAGATCTATTGACATTGCTCCACTGTTCAGCCTACTGCTTCTGCTCTCAGGTAAGCTGCTGTCCTGCAGTTTCCAGCCCAGTGCTTTAAGGCCAGCCAGTGTGCCTTAGACTAACAAACTGGACAGCTGTGTGATTCATCAGCTGGTTCTCAGGGTGCTCACTTGTCCTTGAGATGGGCTGCAGTAGGATTACTTCACCTTGAAGCAGTAAGATACATGGACTTTCAAAATCACTTTGTGCAGTGCAAGGCTCATTTACTGCATCATAACTTTCTATAGGGATCAAGGCTAATATTTTCTAGTTTCAAAAGCAAAATTTAAAGCTGTGTTAGCGTTTGCTCATAGCAGATACTGTGTTTTAAGGTACACAAAGAAAAAAGAATTAGCTGTATTATCAGTGCAGTCACTCTGAATTCACCTGTGAATAGCTATCCAGTGAATCTTTACAAAACAACTTGCTCATCAGAACTTCATAGTGGGGTGCTACTTCTAAATATTTATCTTGACATAGACTTAATTTCTCAATAAATTCTATGCTGAAACCTACTAGTAAACATAAGCTTCCCCATGGGAATTTTCCATCTGGATTTTGTCCTAGGTCCCCAAGATAGAGGAGAACAAAAAAAGATAAGTATTTTTGCATACTTTCATCAGAAAAATACAAATTTAGTCTGTTATATAAGTTTTCCCAGAAAAGACAAAAATCATTTACATTTAGCAGGATCAGAAACCATTTCCAAAGAGTTCTAGAAGTATTTTTTGTTTATCAATGAACTGGAAGAAGTTTGTAGGGTTGTTCACAAAGGGACAAAGGACTTCAATACAAATAGTTTGATGAACTTATTTTTAGTTCCAGTGACAGGAACCTATACTTGGGTTAATTCAGGACCTATTCATGGTTCCCCAGAAACTTGTATAGTTTGTGTGGCAATTGCATTTTCTCTTTTCCCTAGATTGAATATTTTTGATTAAAAGAGGGCTTAAAACCCATATATTTGAATAGGAGATGGGGAAATTTGGAAGAGAATTTTTAGGTGTTTTTAATTGTATGGAAAGGAATCACTGCATAATGAATGAGGCTTCTTATTCATAATCTAAACAATTGTTGCATTAGTTTTATAACTTTTGCACAAATTCTATGCCTAGATTGATTTCAAAAAGCTTAACTACTGCAGCTCATAAAACTGAGTTTCTGCACAAATGAAGGGTCACAGTAGAATTCAAAATGAATTCCAATGCAAAGATCCATAAACTCCGATCAGCTAGAGCTCGTTATTATTGCTGGTACCTGAGGGCAACGCAGCCTTATGCCAGGAATTAGTGCACTTACACTGACATAAGGCAGATCCAGGAGTAATGGATATTCCAGTTGTGCTGTTTCTGGACCAGATGCTGTATAGTTTGAGCCAATAGCAGCAATATCTCCAATAAAAATAAAGATATCAACACAGGTCATTCTTTGAAAAGTCTCTGCCTCTATCAGTATCTTTGTTGTTTGTGCTGGAATGTTATGCCAGATCCACCATGTAAAATGGATTTCACCTTTAGTTGCTATTTAGTTGGCCAAATTCTAGTTACTTAGCCCATGAAAGGGTGAGCCTTGGTTCAGTGGCAGAAATAGAACAGATGGCAGCTCTGACACAGGCTTCAGAAACCAGAGAAAATTACCCAGAGAGTGATGGAGCTTGTGGCATGCTCAATTACATTGGGCTTTTTGGAATAAAGCAGAGAACTTAATATGACTGCAAGGAATCAGTTTGTTCTAAACACACGTGCACACACACACACACACACACACACACACACACACACACACACACACACATCATTTGACTGGGGTTATTTAGATTATCTATAAACCTGTGGGGGGGAATCTTAGTGATTGCCCTGGGGCTGGGATGATTCCTATACAGAAGACCATTCACTCATGTCGGCAGAGATTTATTTCACCATCCTTGGTGCAGCAAAATATCAGGGCCTGTTGATGAAATGCTTGCTGTGGAATCTGTGGGCTTAGTTGTTGGATAGTCCTCTGATTAAAAAAAAAGATATTGATGAAAGACGCTAGAGAGCAAATTAATGTTTTTTACACTTGATTAACTGCTTAATATTCCTAATGTGCTCAAAGTACTGGAAACACTTGGAGGGTAAACACAGAGACAACTCAGGACCTGAAAGTAAAAGTCAGGGAGGCCAGATTTTAATTAAATTTAAATTAAAAAGAGACAGGAAATTAAAGTATCTATCACATTTAAAAAATTAAAACACGTTCAGCTGCTAAAAAAAACCAACTCCATTTAAAACTAACAGTGTGGCTTTAAAGAATCTGTAGAGAATTTATTGTTACAGTGAAGGCATTTTTGTGATCCTCTGGGGCCAAAAATCATTTGGTTCTTGTGCTGTTAAAAGAATCAGGAACCATATAAACATGTAGCTTAAAATCTAAAGTAACTAAAAAAGTTAAATTCTTACGAGATTCCATAATTTTACCCAAGAAATCTGTTTATATATGCAGGTTAGAAACTCAAAGTAGAAGTGCTTTTGCCATGTTTGAAATACAAGCAGTACTGGTGATACTGTATCACATGTTCCTTGAGCAGAAGGGCATTATAATCCACATTTGTATGATCAGTGGATACACCAGTTGCATTTGTGAATCCTGAGTACTACTTTGGAAGGTGGCTGACAAGAAAAAAAGAAAAATAAGAGAGAATGCATAAAGAGAATCCAATTTTTTCATCAGTCCTGTGTAGAGAATCAATGTGTTATGTGCCATTTTAGTTACAAATGCTTCTTCCTTTATATTTCATTTTTAATATAGCGTCTTTTCAATCTTTTAAGTTAACTGAAGTACTTTAGATATTTGCTCATGAACTCCAGGTTAAATTGAAATAGAAATTATTTTTTTTAAAAGAAAAACTTGTGAGTTGTAAAGACTGAATATTAACTACAATAAAAAATGCCTCCCATTAAAATCCATTTACCTTAAATCTTTGATATGATACTTATACCAAGATTTCTGTATATTTATGCTACAAATTTTGAAAAATAATTAATGTGGACATTCTTAGTTCATTGATTTGGGTGAAAGAATAGTCCTGCAAAAAGACTGTATTCCGTATATAAGAGAGTGAAAAAAAGTGATGCAATTTCCTGTGTGTATCACAAAATGTTTCTGTTCAGGGGACTGGCTCTACTGAAGATTTAACTGATGTCCATAACAGTTGGAATTCCTATGCTGAGCCAGTCTGATCCCTTTGCATCACTTTGCTATTGCTCCAAGGAAAATAACAATGCCCATTGTAAACTTATATGGGGGATATAGGTGTGGACAAATTAATTCAATTATGTGAGGTGCTTAGGTTCGTAATGGAGTATAGTACAATCAACTCAACCAACTAAATTTGAAAGCAGCCTCAGTAACTTTATGAGTTGATTGATTTAGTTTCCTTGAACTCAAGGTCTATTAGAATTTTATTGTTCCAGTGTTCACTTGGGTTCATATCCTCTTGAAATGTATAATGAGTCAGTGCATTTGTCCTATCAAAAATATATGCTTAAGTTCCAATTAATAAGGCACAGAAATTAGCAAATGAGTTTTATATGTATTACAGGAAGAGTGAAAAGTGGACAGGAAAATCACGAGAATAGCAAATTATATATATTTCACATTAAAATTTCTGCCTGTTGGTTTTGGGGTTTTTTTTGTTGTTGTTTTGTTGTTGTGGGTTTTTTTTAATCTTGATTTTTGTTTTAAAATAAAATCAGTTCTGTACTAAGCCAATCAAATTCGTTTTCACTCTTAGCTATCCAAGAATTACTCTCCAACTTCATGATAAAATCATCTTCATTACAGACAGCCACTGCCTTCCTCCTGCTGGCAGTCATAACACACTGTGGCAATATCACTATTGTTATGGTTGAAGAAACACGAGGCTGCTTTCAAGGACATAAAACAAAAATAATGGCCCCCTAGGCTGAGGTTTCTCACACTTGTTTTTTACCCTAAGGTGATGTCTTTTTTTTTTTTTTTTAAAGCTTCATAAAATCCAAGTTGGGCATTTTATTAGCTATCCAAACTTGAAACACAGAAGCAAGTATTTTTCCCAACTTACATCAGCAAAACAAACAAAAAAATTAAATGCATTTTATATGTTTGAATGTGCATATCTGTGCTTTTCCTTTGAAATTTTAAAGATATACCAAAAGTGCTTTCAAGAACATCAGAATATCTACATGAAAATCTTCTGATTATGTCTAGCAAAAAATATAAAACCCACTTCTATTCCTTTTTCTACATAGGCTGTCAAAATCCAGAGAAACATCTGAATACATTTTGCAGGATAGAAAGGAAAACTAGAGGGATTTACCTCTAAAACTCAGAGCTCTCATTATTGTTACATTTATGTTTCAAGTAGCTCTGACCAGTTCTTATCATGCAAGTATTTTTGTAACCCCAGACTTTCCACTTGCTTCCAATTTGCCATATTCCTTGTGTCGCTGCATTTGCTGTTGCCAGATATCATCAAATTTGTAGCAGGTATTTTTATTCAGATTCCAGCTTCTGGAGTCAAATGACTTCTATTACTAAGCCTAGTCTTAATTTGGACTGAATTTCTAGTCCTCATTAGCACCTTGTAAATACAACTTTCCATAACAAAATAAATACAAGAAAGGTTTTTATTCATCTATTGACAATTTGAAAATCACCTCAGACAGCTGATGGTTATATCTTCTCCTTCAACTGCTAAATTTTTAATCTCAGAGGTTTTGGTCATCACTGTATTATTTAAAAACATCAGTGTGGGTGAACTTACATAAACTATCTGAGATATTAATTATAAGGATGCTCTTCATCCATACTGTAGCCTGTATAAACCCTGATTTGTGCTGTACTCTTTTGTCCTCTTATTGCCGCTTGGCCATTTCAACATTCAGTGACACAAAACTGTAGAATTGCAAAGCCCTTATCTTGCAGTTTACTGGAAATGAGAACCAGAACATATCTTGAGAGAGAATGCTGGACAAAACAAGACTTCCTCAGAATGTCAGATGTCAGAATGAAGCATCCAAATTTCAGTTATGCAAGACAATACTTCTTGCAGGAATAGTTGGTTTTAATGAAAAAAAAAAAAAAAAAGTTTAGTTTGTTTAAAATTTTCTGGAGAAATAGAATGCTTTCCTGCCTTGATCTAATTAAAAGCACTTTTAAAAACATAATCTGGTATTTCTGCTTTTGGTAGTTCAATACTTCAAAAATAGAAACAAAACATTGACTTTTCACAGAACTGTAAAATACTTTCCCTACAAGATATCCTGACACTGGTTTATATATGTGTACTCAATAACACCTAGCACACAGAATTCAGTGTCTGTAGAGGTGTGACTTGCAAAAAATACTACTCTGTGTGCACTTAAAAGATGGCTTTGTACTTAAGGTTAACTGGGGAAATAATGTAACATTTACAGGGGTAATGCTGGGCTGTGTCTTAGTTGTGTTTGTCTTTTGTTTCTGTTACAACCAGGTATTTGCATGACATTTTTATATAAAGAGGAAAATCACAAGAACGAAATTGTGTTTGCACTTTATGCTGATTGCCACATTATCCTTTAGGAGGAAAACAGTGGCCCTTGATTATGAGAGAAGTTACTCCACAGACTTCCCACAAATCATAGAAGTTAAAATTTGGTTCTTCAAGGAAGGGACTCTGAGTAGATGAAATTAAAACCTTTGTAACCTTCTTTGGCTGAGTGCTTTTCTTTCAATCCAGAATTAATGTAAAGAACCCCACTTGGCAAACCAGACTAAGCCCGTTACTGACTACATACTGTAGCATAGGCATTTAAGCAGAAGAAACATCAACATTTTTATTAATTATTCTGGGGAAGGACTTGTGAGCAGCTGGAAAAAGAGGACAGAGGAAGAATTGATTAGAGATCATATCAAAACCCTACAAGCCAGAATTTCAGCCTGTGTAAATCAATCTCTCTTCAGGTGGGGAGAGCCCTGCTGTTTTTAAACTGAGGATCTTTCCCTGACCAGAAGTCTGAAATTCCAGTAGCAATCAAGAGGTCAAAAGAAGTTACCCTTCCACTGACTTGTGCAGGGCTTAAGCCTTATAACACCTGTTACAGTGAATGCTTTTCTCATGGTTAAGGAAATATGGAAACTCTGAGAATGTACAAAATTGTGTCTAGTGCTTTAAAGAGAATAGTTATTGATAATGATTTTCTTGCTGAAAACTGTGGCACAGTTGTTTCTGGACTGATCACTGATGTCAGTCAAACGTTGTGTTGAACGTCTCCCACTTCTGAGAACAAACTGGTCAATTTGCTCTTGGTCTTTGCAAAATGGAAAATCACCATGCTTGTGTTAAATGCAGTGGAAAAACAAGAAAGCTGGAAGAAGCAAAATTCCTGTAAGCTTTTGACATGACCAAAAGACATTGACAAGATGTAGCATAGCCAAAAAGTTGGAACTCCAGCTCTAGAACTGTTGTATGTCTGCTTTTTTCCTGATGAGTCCTGCAGTGTCCTTCTCACTTTCCCCCATCTGCATAAACACTGCCAGCCTGATTCTCCACTGCATTGCTTCAGTTTTCCACCAACAGGATTTCGAAGATAAACCTGCAGTAACGTAGTGAGTAATCAGCCCCAGAACCAGCAATGAGCCCTCAAACTACACAGCACCATGTGAGTGTGAGTAGCACTGCCTTTCCTTATGCCCAGTTTTGCCATGGTTTACAACACTTCTGTTCAGTCTTCATCTCTTTGGAAATGCTGTGCTTTGTGGGAAAACCTGTTGTGAGGCAAAGCATCCTGCTCAAGACTAAATGAATTTTTGAACTCTTATTTCTGTGCAACTTTGCCAGTAACTTGGTTGCCTAGGTTCCTACAGGGACCTAATTACTGTTTTCTCTAAGCTGAGTAACTTTCTGGTTAACCTAGCAAAGTCATGACTATATTCACCTGTCAGGGATCCTCATTAGTGGCATTTTTTTGGTTCTTCTAAATCTGATGTTTAGTACAGCTAGATATTTATGATCAAGTGGTTTTAATGGAGAGATTGTACTACAGAAAAAGGTGTATTTATGGCAGATTTACTGTTTTCCAATGGCATCCTTACCCAATAAGAGTATAAAGTTCTCATAACAGGAATTCAGCTGTCATCCATTTTTGGAGAGAAAAACTGCAAACCTTTGCAATCTTTTTAATCCTCAGTAAAGGGAAAGCTGGAGAGAAAATATTGGTTAGCTGAGAGTGTTTTTCTCAAAATATCTTCTCTTCTTCCCTTAGGAAAAAGTACAGTCTAATTATCCAAGCAGTGGGTGAGAAACATTGATAGAAAATGTTAAATTGTGCCATTTTCATATGTTTTTTTGCAGTTCTTATTCCACAGCAGTGGTTTCTTTTACAGAATGCTGTGTGGCCATTTAGAAACAGCCCAGGACAATCTGAGAAAAGTTTTAGTGACACGAACTCCATCCCAAAATAATTGCAAGACAGACTGAGGTCTATTTTTGAATGCTAAATTAACAAAATGCCTCAGAGGATGTTGTCTATTTCTGGTTACTCATTCCTTCTGCACACAGTAAATCCAAGGAAAAAGTTTAAAAAGAGGTGATCACATAAAACATGAGTTCTGCTAAACCGTTTGGTTTATATCTCTGGGAAGCTCCTTTACTAAAAAGGAGAGTTGCGAGTTTTGTCATTATTACTTCAATACTATATTATCCTACTATTATCCTATATACTATATAGTAGGATAAATAAAATGTCCCTGCTTTCCCCTCCTTTACACACTTTGTGTGCAGCTGAGTGACATGTAGTGGTAATTCAAAATCAACTTGCACTTATCAGCACCATTAAACTTAAGGGAACAGAAGTTGCTATCACCAGTGAATACTCTTCAGAATAAGAAGGGCTGTAAAATATATTTCTTTGCCATCTTCAGACACTTTTCAGACTACAGTTGTTTATGTGAGTCTCTGCAAACCAAGCAACAAAACATTTTCTTTGATAAAGTAATAATCTAAGCACCACTGGAGGTCAACTAAAGGATTCTTTGCGACATTATTGGGCTTGGATTCAATCTCTAATAGTCTGTGCCAGGCATTTTAATGTAACATTTATGTTGGGCAGTATAACAAATCTTACATTGTTCCCAACCCTACTCTCCATGTTGAAAGCCATAGCAGATCAAAACTATAAGACTTAAAAGAATTCCTTTTCTGGCTTGTTTTTGCAGCTCCCCATTTTGCCCGGCACCATTATTCTCTCCAGTCTCCATTCGCAGTGATCTGGGCAGCTGTTGAAGGAGTGACAGACAAGTTCGGAACAGCAGATCACAAAAGCAAGAAGAAAGACAGCAAATCAGCATGAAACTTTCTGGAGGCCAGCGCTGGTGAGGAACGGGCTGGTGATGTAGAGCACAGAAAAGAAGTCAGGTGTGCAGTGGATCTTTATGATTCTGTTTCCTTTACAACATTTCTGGGTAGTGATTAATGAGGCCTTGGATCTGGAATGTAAAACTGGAATTTTAATATATCAACAGTAAATAACAAACATTTGAAAAGAAAGTGTGGAGTGAGAGGTTTGTCACTACCTACAGTTATTGTGAATTTGAATCCAAGGGGCCTGTCCCACTCAAGGCCCCAGTCTCTCTCAAGGCCACTTGTCCTCACAGTGTGATCTACTTGGTTCAGTACAAAAGAGACACAAGAACGGTGCCTATGATTAAGATATTTTCTTTCAACATTGCAATCTTTCCCTTCACAAAATCATGAAGTGCCACAGAATTCCTGTTGAAAGAAGCAAACTAAAGCAGCACCATGTGTTCTCTTCTTTATACGACCCTTGTCTGGTAAAGAGATGATCTCTATCAAAAAAAAGAGAAGGGAAAGAAAGTGACTAACATTTGGTGTGAAGGAACATCATATTGTTCCCTAAGAATTAAATAGTGCTATATCTTGTCAGACCTGTAAAACATGCCATCAGAGAAGATCTTTTCAGCCTATTGCAAAGAGGAAAGCCTTCATTTTAGATCTGAACAAAAAACAAAAGGAATTAAGCAAAGTTGATTTCTTGTGTCAATATTTCTTTAAAATTTAAGGACATCATAAAGAAATGTTTCAGAATACAGAAGATATTTATTACTTCTAACCAATTTATGCATTTTGAAGGTTGAACAGCAACATCTTGTTGCTGTTTGAATATGTAATGGGTATAATAATTTGCAAAAAAAAAAAAAAAAGATTACTTATAAAGTATTTTCTACCTACTTGAAAGTTTCTACATGAAAATTTGCTGGATATTTTGTTATCAGTAATTGCCTGGTATTGTGAACAGTGAGATGTTGCAGGTAAAAATGCAGAAAGTTTATGGACAATGCTGAACTGTTTTCTGAAACGAAAAGGTATTTGAATTTTAAAAATATGGAAATTTACTTGAAAGTTACTAATTATCTGGCAACGCTTAGGCAACATCTTACCAAAATGATAAGGACAGGCTTTACTTTGCCACTGGTTGATAAGAAAGAAAAGACAATTCTTTCTCTGAAGTTTTTTTATTTCCTTATTTTGAAGACTTTAAGAAATATTTAAGTTTTAAAAGACTATTTATAGCACAGAGGATTTTAATAAAATTGGAGCATGAGCTATTTTGAAATATAATTTCACATGCTATTTTTAACCCTGATTGATATAAAGGGATGTCACAGGAAATAACACCAAAATGAAGAATTAAAACTTTGGCTTCAAAAGTAATACATAAATTTTCTCTTAGTATGGTCCAAACCAATGACAAATTTCCTGCATTGGCAGTTGCATGTTCAAGACCTGATGATGCAAACGATTCCATATCAAAATCTCTGAGTCAGCTAGATCACAGTACTGACAACTAAATCAACCAACCTCCGTAGAGACACAGAGGAATTCTGACCAATTCTCCCTCCAAAAGCAGGACCTTCAGTAGCTCCGAATGGCAGGGGATGAAAGCATCTGTGCACTTTGTATCACCAGCCTCTGGCACTCTTAGGTTGACCCTGGCTGGCAGTCAAACAGCTGCTCAGCCAGGCACCCTTTCACACCCCTTCATGTATAGAGGAGAGACTGGATTTTATGATCTGTTGTTTTCTGTCGTCCTCAAAAAAGCCAAACCTTTGGCTGGAGCTGGATGTTGAAGGTGTTCAAGCTTTGTCCAGAGCACTGTGGACATTCATGAGTTCCTCCTTTTATAAAAGGAATTAACAGAGGCATTCTGTTGTTACCTGCCTTTGCTGAGACTCTAACTTTCTTCTTTGGTCTGAAAACAAGTCCTTCTCATTTAATAATCTAGCCCTAAAATTTCTGTGCTTGGCTTTGTCAATTTCTATTCTGAGCAAGATCAGTGAGATGTCTAAAATCAGTATTGCATGTAAAATTAACTTTGCTCATCTCTGCCAACAATCACCTCTGGGTCAATAGAATTCACTAGGCCGCTGTGTAACAGAAAGAAAATAATTCTACCTCCTTTTGACACTACAGAAGGAGTTCTAATATCTAATAATTTGTGGATGAGGTAGATATTTCTGTAGGTGGACATGAGTCCCTGCAAGCATTTTATTTAATCTATCTCTTGGTAATTATCTAAAATTGTATTTAACGACATATAAGAACCTATCAAATCTAAATGTTTTAAGCTGTTAGATATTTTCTCTTTACCTCTTCCCAAAACATTTATTTCTCATCCAAACTATGCTTCTCAACATTGAATAAATGACATTGGGTCACTGACAATGCTGAGTCATGATTCATTGATCCATGGAGACATTGATCACTTTCTGAAGCAAGATATTCTCTTCCTATAACATCTTGTTTTTCTTGCAAGGTCTTTCATTTATGTACTGATCAAAAGCAACTTTTATTTCCTTTTCAGAACATTGAAGGTGCTTCAGAGATGATCTGTTGCTTTATTTCTAGTGTTCTCTCCTGTTATCTACAGTAGCCATTCCTAACTACACCATCAACTCTGTAACAAAATCACATACGTCAATCTGTGGAAGATTCAAGTTCACATTGGCACTTAGGGTGAAGTTTTCCCTTTCTCTTTTCTTTACATGACAATGACAATAACCTCAAAGAAAAAGAGTGTATTGCCTGCATCTACTAAGTTTTAGTAGCTACAGGTATGTAGCATACAGGAGTTAGCATGCAAAACGTTTGAGCAACATTTGATTTAAATTTGTTTCCATGACAGATTATAAAGTGGAGCAATATTGGTCTAACATGTTTGTTCTTTTATGGATCAAGTCAAATGATACATGGAACTTTTTATTTTTTTTCTTTTTAGCTAAATGTATCTTGTTATGTAACACCCAGAATATTGCAATGGGAATACTAATGATAATAAGCAGACAGCACTCTATCCAAATCAAATGGACTTTGAGATGACTCATTTTCTTTTAGAATAACAAATGGACTTGTCAAGAATAAACAGAAGTAACCATAACAATGAAACACCTGCTATTTCTTTTTTCACAGATGTAGCTCCATATGGGCAGAGATACTTAAATATAGAGTAGTTGAAATATTATATGGAAAATTAATCATTCTGTGGTTTCAAAAAATTAAACAGAACTAATAAAAAAATAAGGAGGTGCTGAAATTTGTGCCCACTAGCACAGTTCCAATGAATCTTCTACCACTAGTACCTGTGTTACTGTTTTCCTAAGGATTTTTATAAAATGTTGTCTTTAAGCTTCAAATTGTCACAACAGTTCACAAGTCATTAACTCTGCTTGCTCAATTTCAGTACACTTTACAACAGTGTCAGATATTTGCTTAATTGCAAAGAATACATTCTCTATGATTCTAACTTAAAAGATGGCTTCTCTCATCTTTTCACGTTAAGATATTAAAATTTTGGCTTCTCTTTTAAACCTAGCACCATTACGGTCTGGATAAACAATGATGACATTTATGAATTCTTCAGTTCCCTACAGGAATATATGGGTTCTATTTAGTTAATAATGAACCAGTAATTTACATATATATCAGCATTCTGGAGATGGAGTTATGATTAATTTAAATGCCAAAAGTTTAGAGCCTCTGATTTGAGCTTTCTTTTCTGTCATCATATGGCATGTGGCTTCTAAAACTTTTACATCTGAAGGCAAAATTCTGGTTCTGCCAAATCAAATGGAATTTTATAATTTAAATGAGATTTCATCATCTATCCCATTTACCACTCATAAAAACAGATGTGTAAGTACTTCTTCCTAACAGATATTTGTTTTTATTTTTTCATAGGTGAATATACAGTACATAGGAGAAGATGCCCCAGTGACTTCTGTTTCTGCTAGAGTAAGTTAATGAAATAATTTCAAAATTATCCTTCTTAGTGGCTAGACAAACATGGTACTATTTCATAAAACTTTTAACCTTTTGAAAAAAAGATTTTTATGATTGTTATTACTAATCCTAATGGATCATAGGGAGTTAGTATGACAAAATAGGATTTCATGTAGTATATCTTAATTAATAAATATTTAGTTATAAGGTATATTTCACACATAATTTGGTAAGTATCACTTCTATTCCATATCAAAATTATAATTTACCCATTCTCTGCTCCTAAGGGATATGGCTAGTTCCAAGTGTACTATAACATCCAGAAAAGAGTGAGATATTCTTTCAAGGGTATAAAAAACAAAGAACCAAGTAGCAAGAGAGAGAGGGGAAAACTGAAAGTAATCTAAATTATAAGGAGAGAAACTCTCTACATCAGAATTCAATGGGAATGTGACAGGTCAGTCTTGATGTGTTTACAAATCTTTTTCAGGAATTCTTCAGTCAATTTCCTAATCCTGTACCCTTACTCTCTATAGTCCATGGAAAGTGGATCTAAGAAAGAGTGGAAATCTGTGTGTATTTGCTTTCTGGGCTGCTTTTGTCTCTGGTTCCTTTCCTCAGCTCCTGTGCCCTTCCATGCCATCCCTCATGAGATGGAAGTGGCAGCAGATGCTGCTGCAAGGGTAAGAGCAGTGTGGTGAAAGAATGCTGTCCACTTATAGGAATCTGCATGGATTGACTGACGTGATTCCCTGGGTGTTTACCACCCACTGAGTCTATTGTTGAAGGCACAAGGTTATTTACTGGCAGCATTTTATGCTGATTTCTTTTTTTTTTTTTTTTTGTCACGGAAATTTACCCTGTTGCTTTCAGAGTTGTCTGACAGAGATTACTCTTTTCCCTCTATGTTTGTTGTTACCCATAGATTTTATTATATAAAGGGTCTAATTTGTGCTTGAAAACAAGGTCTGTCTGCAAAAGTGTTTGTGATGACTGGGATGAAGAGTGTGAATGAGTGGAAAAACATAGAAGACTCGTGTTTGTGGCTTATAGTTTGAGTGTACTGACTTTCTTGACTGAGTGCATGGCCCAATAAAGTGCAGGCAGCTGAAGTCCTGCTACTGAGTGCTACATATCCCCAGTGCTTCTCCCTCTGCAAATTGGCTTCTCAAAAATCTGCTTTGGAGTAGATGATGAAGTGTGGCTAAACATAGTTATAGACATAGATATCTAGTTTTATTCAGATTAATAAGTGTCCCAGAGGTTTGAGGAAGCCTTGGGGTTCTTGCGCTCCTGTTTATTTCTCTTGGTACTGGTCCAGAGTGTAGTTAACTCAATCAGAAGTATTATTTACTCCTCAAAATTACTTGGCAAACACTAAACCCCACTCAGGCCTGTAATAATACAGTAGTAAATCATTTACAGCACGATTCAGAGCTCTTCTATATCTGTGGAATTTGCCTCATTAACTTCAATGGACTTTGCTGATAGTGCATGCAAAGAAACTGTTAGGTTAAGAGCACAACAATAGCAAAGCTAAAGCCTGGCTTAACTGGGTGTGTTGATATAATTCTACTTAAATACTTCACCTGTGATATTTCACTTGCAGTTCACAATGGCTGAGTGCTAACTGAAATTAGAAAAGCAAAACTACACCAGCTTGCTTAACAGAAGTGTTTGGTTGTGTGCTGCAACTCTTCCCCCTTTGAATAAATTGAGAAGCAAGTGAAAGGTTCAGCTGTAAATAAAGAATATTGTCATTGCAATATTAGAACTGCTAGGTGAGAAAGGGCTTTGGTCAAGTCATGGGCGAGATATGTAACCTGATATGGTTCAGGCAGCACTTGGATAATTAATGTGTGTGTGTCAGAACCCTGAGGGCACTAATAGGCCTTAATGACTCTGGCCAGCCTCTTCTGGGGCCTCCAGCCACAACCATGAGCTCGGGAATCCTATTGAAGCTTGACCCTAGCTGGACATGGCTGGGGGCTGTTAGTCTGGTTTTTATGCCTGGTCATGGGTTTTGCTAATTGTGACTTCCCCATACACAGGCTGATGTTAGGACCCCGTCTTGTTATCATAAAGCTGTGTCTGACCCTGGCTGCCCTCACAAGCTGACTTCTCTGTTTTAGGCTGACTCCAGAGGTGCCTGATGCCCTTGGCTAAGAGCTAGCTCTGAGATTCCCTTAGCTCTTGGCCCTTGTGGTGTCCTGACAAAGAAAAAAAGACTTGGGGTTTTGAAGCGGCTTTTCTGAAAATATGAATATGCCATTATCTGCAAAGATTAAATGGGGAAGGAAGAATCTAGATTATGAAATGGTTTTATTGTGTATCTTTAGAGGGATGATTATTTTACTGTTTGCATAATGAAAAAAGTAGCGCTAATTCAGGTGCAGTAGCATTCTTTGGAAACCTGTAGCTTGTTGCAACCATTTCAGGCCTGCAAATCAATGAGGCAACAGTACTATGTATCAAGACCATACATGTTTTGTTGGCTTTATTTAATATGATTAACCAACAGGTAGTTGGTCAACAGTCCTGTTCTGTTTTTTTTTCTCAAATCTGGAAGTTGTCAGTCAAAACCTGTTGAGGTACTTTGTAGGGTGTATTAGTCCCCCTGTATAATCAGTTTAGTACTTGTGAAGAAAATTCTGATAGCATGTTTGGCCCTGCTAACTAGAAAGATCAAGCTGATGCTCTTTGAGAGCTCCTCTTGAAGAGGAAGGAGGCTCTTGATTGTATGTCATATTGGTGATCATATTCATTGATAGCAGGAGGAAAACTGTTCCTTCTGTGGACAGTTTTTAGTTAATGCTTAGTATTTTTTAGCCATGTTTAGAAATGTTTAATAATCAGATAATAATTGTTTTGCATGCTTTTGAATGTTGCTGAGATGATATTTCATGAAACTTTCATATTATATCCTTAAGATGTGGAAATCAGAGACCAGACAAGCATGGCAAAATCAAGAACAAAAGAAACCATTCTAATGAGCCTTAATGAGCCATGAATTCTGTTCAAGTAGTGTATGAAGTACAGATTTCCTCATGCTCCTGGGAATACCCAGCAGCATAGAAGTGTGAACAGGCATTGGTGGTACTTAATGAGTTTGGAGGGATGCAGAGCAGGACACATTTCTGCAATGCAATTTTAGGTTATCCAGAATTTGGGAGAACTCTCTGTTTAATTCCTGTTCTGCCTCTGGAAAGCTTCTGAATAAGTATTTTGGAGGGGCTGAGACAGAAATATTAACACTAATGTGCATAAAATTGCCAATATGAATTTGTCTTTTAGTCAGGCACAGACACTTCAGTGGAGTTTTGAAAGCAAAAAAGTCAGGTTAGCAGTCAGCTGAGAAACTGCATTAAAACTGATAATATGCATAAAGAGCGCAAGCCTACTGTGAGCTGAGTCCAAACCAGTAAAAATCAATGAAAATACGACTTTTCGTATTTAATTGGTGCTGTATGGGTGTTAAAATTTTAAATCATTACATTTTAGAACTTGTATATCTCTCAGGATCAGTGTGAGGTTCTGGTGCCCAGGGTGACTGCTTATCCTGTTTTATTCTTAAATAGTATTAAGTACAAGGGTTCAGTATTTCATAGTTTTTAAAGCTATAGGGTATAGCATGAGCTAAGAGACAGTAAAATAACATAGCTTCTTCCTTAAAGATGCATATTACATGGGTGAGGTTAAAAGGCTAATTGCTAAAATGTTCAGGCCTCCTTGCTCATTGTTGCAGTTTCTTGGTAATCATTACTTTTTTGGGTACTCTGAACATATGTTGCTCTTATGCCTGAAGTGTTCTCTGCCTCAGACTCCCCTAAATGGTGTACAGGCCTTACACAGACATGTGTTTCATTGGCCCTATGAGACCAGTAATTCAAAAGAGTATCAGCAGTGTGTCTCTTTGGTATTGGGCTCCTCACATGAAATGACATTGCTATTACTGGGTGTAAAACAGGATTTTTAAGTTCACCCATGCACAAGCTTGAGGAGGGGTTCATTAAGGCTGAGTACTAATCCTCTTGATGCCTCTCTTGGGATGTAGAACACAATCTTCATTCTTGTCTGGGCATAAGGTCTCTGAATCCCTTTACATGAGTCCAAGATTGATATGGTATCACCAGGCAGATTCATACCAGTTAGTGCAGGTAATAACAGCAGTATAGTCATTTTCAGAGAGCAGGCTAATAACTTGAAGATGCAGCTAAGAACCTAATGGATTTTTCCAGTGCAGTCTGAACTCTAAACCACAACATCTTCAGTTATTAACTGTGTTGGTGCAAACCCAGTTACACTTGGCTGCAAAAACTCTTTTAAGTGCATTACAGACACAGTGCTGAGGTGTCCAGACAGAAAGCTATTCCCGTGCTTTGAATAAATGGGAGAATATCCTTATGTGACATAAATGGCTCTTTGTAAACAACTTTTGGCAAGGAGCACTTCCTTTCCTTCAGTCTATTATTTTTGTTTTTGTTACTGAACTCAACTGTTTTCAAGCAATTTAATTCTCCATGTTGATCTCCTCCTAGACTTGGTCAGCAGGGCTACCAATCAATGTAGTAAAAATACATAGCACAAAACTGGGTTTAGAAGCCCTGGAGCCTGGAGTATTACATTAGCAAGGTATTCTCTAGAGCCAAAGCACACCCCTGTGCAAAGAACCCGCATGAAGCCTCATAATTAAGTCTTGCAAAAGAGTGCATTTCTCTCAAAGAACCCAAAGTATAGTAAATATTAATATAAGGTCAGAAGAAAGGAATAAATTATAGACTAAGACCTCACCTCCACTGTTCTTTTTCCTGCTTGTATGTAGCTCTTCTCTGCCAAATCAATTGGACTGAGTATTTCACTCTTAATTTCTCTATAGACCTTTTTACAGCATGCTTAAAGTTCAGAAGTTTGGAGTAGCAATATAAGCAGGTGCTGCTAGGTTGGAACCCTTAAGCTCTAGATGGGGCTCCTGGAGTAACGTTGTGTTTACTGGAGTTTACGTTGTGTTTTGTATTTACTTACTTTTTTTTCTAGATCAGTGATAGGTTCACTCTCAGGCTGGAAGGCCTTGCCTTTGTTTCTTCCCATGTTTGTTGCAGGAAGATTTAAGATTGGTCTAAAAGGTTTCTGCAATTTTTTGTTAGGAATGAGAGATATTTGTGTAAAAAAGGTTCTTTGGACATATAACATTGAAAGAGATAATCCTGACACATGATTTGAAACACAACAGATCTAACAAATACTTTTTTAGTCTTCAGATGAGACCAGAGATGTAAATTCAATGTGGGTGAAACATGATCACTTTGATTTGTGGAATGTTTTGGGATGTAAGATACTGTATGCCAGAACAATTTAAAAGGATATTTTTCTTCCCTATTTGATTATGGAAGAGCATATAACTTAGAGGTAAGGTAGGAGTCAAGGCAGCAAGCATTTTTCTTTCCTACTCTGTGCAGAAAGAAACAAATTAAAGTCAGGAAAATTGAAAAGGTTCTTATAGAAAATTGAATGGAAAATTGAACATCTGTTTAAAAAAGCAGGATCATAACTTCCATTAGTAACATCTAAAGCAACATTTCCATTTAATCATCATGATTATATTCATTTGACTACCTTTTGTGGTTGTAAGCACAGAATGGCTCCAAAAGACTCATAGGAAAAATATTAAATGTTACAATGCTTCAAAGTTAAAGAATCCAGCTTCAGCTACTGTCTCTAGACTGTCTGCTTTTAAGATAAAGAGATGGTTGGCAGCATCAGTTTTATGTTTATCAGTGTGAGGAGGCTGATCTTCACTGGATGGTTTATTTGGCTCCTGCCATGAGGTCCATGTGCAGCACTGAAAATTGCTATTGCACCTTGTGATGGAGGCCTCTATTTAAACTCATTGTACTGGTGAAAATGAGACAAATTCTTTATTTCCGTAGTTAAGGCTGGTGATGTTTGCTTAGAATATAAGTCATGGAAGTTTACTTCACCCCTTTTCCATTCCAAATGAGGTCTTTGTCTTCCAAGGTCTGTTCATATATGGTAGATCAAAAGCCATTTTCATTGTGAGAATAGTAAAGTTTTTTAACAGAATATATCTGAGGTATTGCCCAGCTGTAGTACCTGATGCGTAGCAGCTACAACAAATAAAACAAAATAAAAATCCACAGAAGAAAGCCTCTAAAAATGATATCCAGATGAAGTTTCTGCTGGAGTCCCAGTGATAACCTTTAGGGAGGACAAGACAACACCCAAACCTAATCAATTTCCTTGCTTGCATCTCAGAAGTGCTCCTTCATGGCTTTTATTCAATGGAGAACATAATTCTCCTTGTTTATGTTCTCAAAGGTCATCTGCCCTTCATAGAGTTATTTCAGCTTTATACCTGTACAAGAACAATGTCAAGCCCAGTGAACCAATGTTTGCTCAATTAGAGCCAAGGAAATCTCTATGCAGTCACAAATCAAATACCCAAGTCCTTCCCGGCTCTGCTAATGGTTATATAGTGCTGCTCACACACAGATAAATCCTGGAGATTTCAGGCAGGAGTTACTCATTCATGACAGTATGCATACACATATATATGCAAATCTATGTCTCTGAATATATGCATATTGAGGTACTTAGATGCATGTGTGTATGTGAAAATGCATATCTGTATAAGATGCTTTCTTTTACAAGACATTTTTTTCAAGTATTCCCAAGTGCAAGAACCATTCAAAGAAACCGTCACGTAAGGCAGACCTGGACGCCACCGCTCTGTTTTCCCTTTTGGTGTCTGAATGCATATGAAAGTAAACATAGCAATGTCTCCAATTTCACAGGCAAATAGCTCTGAAAGGTTGGTTACCTGGTCTGCAGGTGTAGTAGGCAAATTGGTAAAGCAATACAGTTGTTCAATTAATTGGCTGCCATGCATTCCCAGAAATCATATGTGACACGTGGTGATGACAGAAACCAAGTCAGACCACAAATCTGTGCACACAAGTTTGTAATTGCACAGATATCTCTTAAGATATTGCTAGTCCTTTCACTTTATTTCTCAAAAAGAATATCATTGTAAAAAATGAGCAACTCATTGGGGTTTTGTTTATTCATTCAAATAAAATAAAAGATGCCATTTTGTTTGACTTGCAACTTAGAAAGCCTTAAGAAATACTTTTCTGATAACATATCAAAAACTAGTTCCTGGGAGAAGTATATCCAAGTGTGTAGTGGGTCACAACCCAATCGAGTTGTTAAACTCTGGTTTTAGTGTATAGAAGACTAAGACAATCCAGCTATTACTGTGACTGGCTGCACTAGCCTTATCTTTAGCTTCAGGGCTTCTTAAATGTTTGCTGGCTAGCAGCTGCTTATTATGGCCATTTTTTATTCTTCAAAAAATTAATAATGATACATACAAACCTCCCAAAACACATCTCAAAATGTCAAGTCCCAGAAGAGGATCTAATAAAACTGCACAGTGTCCTGTTACAGTCAGAATGATAGCCATTAGTTCAGCTCTGAATATCGGGAGACATTTAACCAAGTGCACTCACTGGCTGTGAATCTGGTTTGACACAAACCCATTTTTCTATAGATTGACAGTTAAAAACTAGGTTCTCTACAGTCTGTAAACTGTGATTTCATACCCAGCAGTAATTTGAAAAACTACTGCTAATGCAGATTTATAATAATGAACTCTTTGAGTGAATACCCCCATTAGCTCTCCTGTTTTCAAGACTTCTTTCAATATTAAAAGTTGCCTTTTTTTATTATATTTTATTAACACTATTTTTTCCCTTTGCATTTTTGTCATTACTATTTTCAACAGGAAACCTCATAATTACCCTGGCTACTAAGTCCCTTCTACTTCTAATGATTTTTTTATCCATCATTATAGTGTGATCACACTAATGATTGTTTCTCATACCTCTGTGGTATAATTAATGTAATATTGCAGACTGAAAAAGATAATTTTCAAAAAGCCTCTTAAGTTTTATATGTTCATTTGCAGCTATTGAATAATGGGCTTATACTCTGAAACACAGGAGCTGCCATAAGAGAGCACTGTAGTGGTCCATCTACTGTGATATCCCATCTCAGTGCACAGCCAATCACATATATTCCAAAAGAAAATATAATTTCCCCATTGGCTGTAACAGTAAAAAAAACTGAATAGCACTGCCTTACCCATGGGGGGAGTTTGTTGCAATTGCGTTTAACTGTTGTAGCATATCATCCACATCATTCACTCCCAGTACAAAGCCCTGCTAAATTCAGTGATGTCTGTGGCATTTTAGAGATCCAGGGAGGTGAAGGCAGAAGATTAATACAGCTCATTAAAACAACTGTATGCCTCTGCAGTCAGTCTGAACATAACATCCAGAGAGCTGCCTGAACTTGCACTCTTCTGTCTTTGCTTTGAATTATTCCGATCTTACATGGTGTCATCCCTACTCTCTGACCTGCCCAAGTACTCCACTTCCTAATAGAAATCTGGACTGTCTACATCCCATGATGTTCTGTACAGCTCTCCCTACATTCCCTAGTTATGCTGAGATCTCTGCACTGTATTTTGTTTCCTGGCCTGGTCTGTCTCTGTGGGTGATGCAGGATACATAATGACAAGATTTACCTTGCTCTGACTTCCCAGGTAGGGTAGGTTTTAAATGCCAGTCTGTTAGCTGGAATGGGAAAGAAGAAGCAGAGCAGGCATTGTCAGTGAAGTGTGGTTGTGTCTCCAACCTTGCATCTCCATGGAATATAGAAGCCTTATCTATAGGAGTCAGGAAATTCTCCTTCTGGAGATGCTTCACAATATAGAGCTCTGTATGGCATAAACTTCGCTTAAGTTTGAAAAATGTTTTTCTGACATTTCACTGAATAATATTCATATAGAATATATACAGGATTCCTTTCAGGCTGTCAAGAATAAGCTATGGACGACCTGCACTGCCTGGTCAGCTCAAAGAGTAAAGCACTAAATGGATTTCAGACTCTCAAGGCTTAATATTGTTACTTTCTTAAGTGAGGACAGACTTTCACAACCTCTTCCCATTACAAATCTTTCAAATGCTTAGAAAATTTTCCTTCAAGTTCCCAGCTGAATTACCAGAACTCCTAATTTTTCTGTTGATATTAATGTGGCTCTGATTTTGTGGCAGCTGGTGGGAGATTTAAGCCATTACAGTATCATCTTAAACCTAAAGTGTGTCTGTAGAGTGTAATTTGCCAAATAAGTGCCATATAACCAGCACGCAAAGAGTTTTATTAAAACCATTTCTAGCCTCACACCATCTGTTTGGAAGGAAGACAAAATTCATTGAGCAAAGTGAACCAATCAAACACACTGATGTGCATAATGTTACAGTAAAAGCAAAGCAAAGACAGAATGACAAATTCTGTGTTGTATTCTCTTCCTCTGTTTTGGTGGGAACTCCACCTTTGATTTTGGAATTCTGGGATATGGATTCAAAGCTGGAGGCAAGGTATTTGAATCAAAATGCCAACCCAGAGGATGCTTGCTTTCATTATTCATTTGGAGCTGATTGAGCACAGCTCTTCTCTGAGAAATAGAAGGCCCAGTGGGTTGATTCTCAGGAGGCAGTCAGATCTCTTTGCTACTGCCTTATTCAATAACTTAGACAGGGTGCCTTTTCCATCATATGTGTCATTTTGTCTGTTTACTCAAGGCTGTAAAACAAGTTCCCAGTCAGCATTAAAATCCTTGTAATTAAGATAATATTTTTGCAAATACTCTTCGTTCCCTAGTCAAATATTCAGAAATCTTTCCTACTAGCCGAGGCCTCCCAGTCTACTGCAAATAACTCACCCAGGCAGTCTATTCTTGCTGGTTTCCTAAGTAAACTTCTGTATGGAGACTCTTTCTTAGAATTAGCTCCAGTAAATTTCCATTAGAAATTTCTGTGAGTGGAGAGAAATCCTAGAAAACTAAAAGGCTATTGAGCTTTCTCTTTCCTCTATCAGACTCCTTTGCAGTGATATTTTGCTCACAAATTGCAGCTTTCCTCTGAGACTTGAGCCAGGTTTGGTTCCATCTAACAACCTGACTTGTAATAAATTCCAGTATTTCAGAGAAAGTTTTGTAGGGACTTGCTTCATTATATCATTTCTGGGTTAAAAGTAGCAAGAAGGAAAAAAACCCAAGATAGCTCTGATTGAGTCTTACAGTCCAAACAACCGTCAGAGTCTTTCATGCAGAACTTGAGGAAGTCATTGTTTTCGTTGCTCATTTAAACTCCATGTGCATGATTACTAACAAAACTCACCAAAATAAGCTTTCAATTACAATGACCAGAAAACTGCTCAGATCTTAACTTCACATGGAAATGCTTTAGATGTGCCTGAAAACCAAGAGTTTTTACTCTACATTGGAGATCCCTACAGTATTTAGGAAATTCAGCTCACCATCTGCATATAGGGCAGGGAAATATAATCATCCCTTTAGAAATAGAAAAGGCTTAGGGAAGGTAACACATTTTCATGAAGTCACAATGGAGGTGTCTTGACAGAGTGCTTATTTGAAAAGCTCAAGTTGTCTACAGGTAGAATTGGCCTTGGGAATTTGAACAATTCTTCTTTTATCACACTTAATTTCCACAGAAACAAAGGTAGAATTAGTTCTGGAAATCATCTATCAGCAAGACAGATCAGGCCTTCGGACTTCTGATTTGATTTTAGGTTGGGGAAATCCCTTTTTGCTTAATATTTGTGACCTCCCTCAGTGAGGATTCTAGTCCTGGAAACCAAGTGTGAAGTAGGCACTCTCTTGTAAGTAAAGCCCAGTATGACCTCCTCTTCATTTCCTCCTGCAAATCCTGGCCAGAGGACAGAGCCAGAGGAAGAGGCCTGCCAAGGGTGCCTAGAGATGCCTTCCTCCTGTAACTGGAGCTAGCTTTTTCTGGATCATCGTCATTTCTGAGAAATGATGGCTTGACAGATGGAAGGACTTCATGGCTTCTGCAAACAAGGACAAAAGCAACAGCAGCAATCATCAGGAAGGAGAGAGGGAAATACCTCCAAAGTGTTTTTGCTTCTGCTGCTGTAAATGTGGAGCATGATGTATGTGGTAATTTGTGCTTTGTTTTTCCAGCTATTTCATTATACATTTACTGTTTTCAGACATACACAGTAGCCAAGTACTCTGGAATGTTTAAAACGAGAAGTGATGCACTCTCCTTCCCCAGCTCACTCAGCTGAAAAGACCAAATTCCTTGACTATGTAAGGGCAGAATGATAGATATGATGGATTGCACACAATTCAAGATGTGAACAGTGAAGCAAAACACCTGCTCAGAAATATATCTCTGGGATGAATTCCTGCAGAAATTAGCTATGTTTCAGGGGTGGAGAGGTATTCACATGCATTTACTGCAGCTGAAGTTGGCAAAGAAACATTTTCTATTTCTTTAACATGTGAATTGCAGAAATGGATTTTCTAAATGAAAGATTTCCACCACTAAATCCTTTTAAGTGTGTTCTAGTTCCCCCAAGACAGCTTGGAAATTGCTCTGAGGCAACAGACACTTATTTCAATGTGTAATATTCAGTGAACCTTTCAAAATATCCTTAATAATAAAACCCCCGAGTGTGGACATCAGACTAATATAGGTGATTTATTGATTACATTTCCTCTGAAATATGAACTGGACTGGTTAACTCAGTGCCCCTGCAAACCTGAGAAATGCAAAATATAGAGGGGTGATTACAGAATATGAAGAGAAACACCTGCCTCAGCAAATTAACAGGTGTTTGAATCCTCTTCTCTAAGCAAGTGGCAGAAGTAATGATTAAAATCCCTGGCCTATGTGCGCTTCTGCTGCACAAGAGGAGAATAGCCACGATTTTGGTGGTGAGAAAGAAGTCAACCTAATCAAGAGTGGTAATTCATCTATGCAATAGATCTGCATAACACACCTGTGATCATGACTTACCTCTGCAGTTTTTAGTGGGGTTACTGAGGTGAATATTAGTCTGTGGGATATGAACTAGCCTTATGACTTTGCCTCTTTTTTTATCCAAAAACAGGGAATAAAATTAAGATGGTTTATTGGCTCTGAGGTTGATCTTGGAGAAGAGGTGAGGTATAAGTTCAATTCAATTCATACAGCAGTGAAGGGAGTCTACATTTGTCTGAATACCATCAAATTATTTTTTCTGGAAAATTGTGAACACTAAAATGCAGCGAACAGACTATTGAGTTTAGAGAAGATAATGCACTTAGTGCCTATGACTTTAAAGTTGAATCATAGAGTGGGCTTTTATCTTGCCATTGATTAGAGGCAGGGGAAATAGTTCTACATTTGGAAAGGGTGTCACCTTAAAGTGAAATCAGTGGATCTGTGAATAAATTTTTAGTTACTAAAGAAAATAGGGAAAAGTTTTAATTCAGTGAGTGACACAACATTAATTAGGTTTTTATATAAACGTCCTTTGGTGTATCTGCCCATCTATGACCAAACAAAACACAAGACTGCAATGTACAGCTCTCTTCTTTATGCTTGCAAGAAATTAACAAAAGATTTCCAAAACAGCCCTCTAGAAAGATGACAGAAGCCAGTGTTTGCATGTTACTATTTTGTTAGATGGCTTATTGAAGGTGATCAAGGTTCTGTGCAGAACTTGTTGTAGGGCAGTTTGAACATGCTGGATGTTTTACCTGTTCAGAAGCTTGGATGATCAACTACCTTGAACATGTCTCTAAGCCATACACACCAAAGTTCTAAACTTGACCTTCATGCTCAGTTTTTGGGCCCCTGATGAGTCTTTCTGGGCTCCTGTCCCCTCATCTACACAATTTAATGCATTTCAAAAGGATATTTGTGGAATTAGGCAGGCAATGTGTGCTTGTGCAGTTTTCTATCTCAATGCTACAATTTAATATTTTGAGCCTAAAGTACAAATACACAAGTATATTACCAACATACCACCATTTCCTTGATTCATAAATGAATATTACACAGCTTCCAAAGACACAGAAAAACTAAATTTATTCTAACACCCTCTGCAATGCAAAACAGATTAAATATAACTTCACCTTCTTCATATTTCTTCTATACGGAATTCTTTTTTTGGCAAATACTGCTGTAGCCATGCAAGTTACTATCCTGTGTGCACCCACCATTATATTTGATGGTGTCGTGACAACTGAGAGTAACTGTATTGACAGACCTTTCTTGAACATAATGACTCCAAAAAAGTAATCCTGAATCAATTAATAGTGTAACTTTAATTTTGAGGCACTTCACCATTCAGAAATCAATCGATCTTGTGGCATGGAGCCAATTGTTGTACAGCCTACCAGAGGAGTAGTAGATTGGCATGAGGAGTCATTTATATCACATTAACATCAAGAGAATGGGTTTCAATGGGAGCAGTGGCCTCAATGAAAAGACCAAGTTTAATCATTGTACACTTACACCAAGACAGTTCCTATAACCAGCAGTGTCCAAGACAGAAAATTATATCCATGTGCCTTTATTTAATCAGTATCCCATTCACAACCATGACTACTGGGAATGAAAGTTACTGTAAAAACAGCAAGAATTACCACCATGCTTACTGATTGTGCTGTGGCAGGAGGAAGACAGAGCCTCTCTCAATATCCGAGTCATAAAGGACCACATTACTCTATAAGTATCCCCTATAAAAATAATGAGCATGAGATAGCAAGGTTTCTTTTTTCCCCTTTTTCACACTCCCTTAGGACAGTCACAATATATGATATAATGCAACAAAGATGACTATGCTGACAAATAGTGATTAAGTTTAAAATCTCTGCTGACAGAACGGAAAGTTCCAGCAAAACTGCAACTCTGGATATGAGGAGATCAGAATTCAGGCTCCTCAGGGATTTAATAAGGTCCTCAAAGGAAATGTCACTTGGTCTGTTCAGTCTGGAGAAGAGGAGGCTGTGGGGAGAGCTCATCTCGGTTACAACTTCCTCATGAGGGGAAGAGACGGGGCAGATGCTGATCTCTGCTCTGTGGTGAACCTGTGACAGGACCCAAGGGAACAGGCTGAAGTTGTGTCAGGGGATGTTTAGGTTGGATGTTGGAAAACATTTCTCCACCCAAAGGGTTGTTTGGCACTGGAACAGGCTCCCCACAGAAGGGCTCACAGTACCAAGCCTTGACCACAGAGGTCAGGAAGTGTTTGGACAATGCTCTCAGGCACATGATGTGACTCTTGGGGCGTCCTGTGCAGGAACAGGAGTTGGACTCAGTGATCCCTGTGGGTCTCTTCCAACTCAGCATGTTGTCTGATTGTGTGATTCTGTGATATTGTGCAATGCTGTCTGGCTGATAAGGAGCTGTATGTCTTCTCCAGGTAAAGGATGTTGATCCCCAAGGTTGTGGCAGAGGATATTTTTCGTAATCTTATTTTTCCCAATGCATTTCAACACTTTTTTGCTTAAAAAGTCATGTTTGTCAAGTGAACTTAATGGTAGCAGCTCTATAAAATAGCTTGCAGACCTTGGTGTTTGGGAAGTAGCAATAATATGGCAGGCTAGATCAAACCAGAAAAATGTTTTGGATTACTTTTTTAGGTCTGAATGATGCTTTTTCACAGATCTCCTTGTTATTCATGTTTCACTCAACCCTCAGGTCAAGACTTCTGTAATTTAATTTCATTTTGAATATTTCAGCTTTAATATGTACCTAGAAAGCCTTCATGAGAGGTGCATTATGTAACTGCTCTTGGAGATAGATGCTCATTTCCATCATTGAAATCTTGAAAGCTTATAAGGTGGTTGCATGTCACAGCTGTTTTTTCCAGCACAGGGTAATATATCTTTCTGAAAACAGAATCTTTTGAGTAGCAGCTAATACATATTGCTAGATACTGCTGCTAGTAGAATGCATAGTATGAGTTCGAGGTAGCAATAAATACATTAAAAGAAAATAATTAATGATTATTAATCATGATTACAAGCAACCTAACAAATTGTTGTTATCTATAATTGGTGGTTTCAGAAAATGTCTGCTAACCATTCATTATTTTTCATTTTGATGGGTGTAATCTCCCCTACCACCCCCAAATATAATGTATGACTCAGCCCAATCTTTGAAAAATTATCTGAGGATAGCAGCATTACACTTCATTGAGCATTTTTTCCTTTGTAAAAGAGATTATGAGTATTTTACCAAAAGAAGTACTGCAAAGCTTCCTTACAGTTCAATGTGGTATTACGCTGTTTTATAATCAATACTATAGAACAGAGCGTATACACACACATATATTAAACTCTGCAAAATATTTAAATTCATGCTGGAGTTACTGTGAAGTAAATAATATTTATCATATTCTTTTATAATGCTGTCCTGTAAGATATTGCTTGAGAGTAGCTTTCTTTGCCCCATTTACTAGATGAGTGTAATAGCTGGAGTCCAGTCACTTTTGGTGCTAGACTTAAATTAGATTCTTAGAGTTATTCACATGTATTAACACATCTGCTGTATCTAAAGATAGAGATTTATTCTCTAATTAAAGTCAAAATTAGTTGTTTTTTTTTTTTTTTTTTAAATTGACTTCGGCAGTGGCAGGATAAAGTCCCATGATTATGTATATGTGGTAAAGTAGAAGATATTCTTACTCATAAATGTTTCCAGAACCCCACACAATCAATAGGGTGATACAGTAATTGGTAAAAAGTCTTTCTAAGGCAGTAATTTTCCCTGGATTTTTTTTCCCCTTTCACCTGCCATGAACACCAAGCTATGATACCTAATCTCTCCAAGAACAAAGATGTTATTAAACCTCGCTAAAATTTGGCAAATTATGCAGAAGAAAAATGTTTTTTTTTCTAGGTTTCAGGCTAGCTTAGTTTTCCCAGGATTTTAAAACAATTTTTCATTTCACAAAATAGCCAATCAACTTTTATCATCAAGCTGTATATTTTTTTGTTTTCGTCAAAAAAGCCCCCAAAACTGCCAGTCAACTCCCTCCCCTGTCCCCTTAATCCACTTTTTATTTGTTTTGGTTTATACATACTTTCATTATATGGATAAATGGAAAAGCAGAACTGAGTAAGAATCAGCTTTTCTGCAAGATTCTCGGCCTATAAATGAAACAAAACCTCAACAAAAAGTCCCTTTTCAAAAATTGATTTTTTCACCCTCACCCCCCTTTTACTATTGTAGTCCTAAATTAGCTCCTAATCAAACAAGTTCAGGAGGTTTTTCTTCAAATGGTGCCCTGAAGGAATGAGAAATACATTTCAGTAGTGAGAACAGTTCTCTTCATGCTTAACTTTTGTCATATCTACCGAAATCTACTTGGCCAAAGTTTAAAGCCGTGAAGAAATGTTGGCAGCACTGGAAGATAACATGTAACCAGGGATTCATATAATAGAGCTAAACTCGGCAAGCAAAACCATCATACAAAGCATTAGAACCAGAAAAACTATACTTAAAATAAAATCATGTTTCTTTATTAATCATGTCTTCCAGAATTTAATACATGGTTAAATGTCTCCATTGCCTTTTTTTTTTTCCTTGTAGTGATGATCAAAAAAATGAAAAAAATGCTTCAAAAATGTTTGCAACATTATTAGGAGGCAGAGTAATGCACATCACTCTTTCATGTACAGTTAACAGGAAATCAGGAGTATTTCTAAGATGTTAAATTAAGTTGGGAGAGGGGATGTGCAAGTAGCAACTCCAGTTCCTAAAATACAGAAAAATTTCTGACCTACTGAGACTCAAGCAGGATGAATAAGTGTCTGCAAAAAATGCGAGATACGCTTTCCCTTCAATTCAACTTTCCCCCCTCTCCAGTAATTATCTGACACTTACCCTTTGTCTACTCTTTTGGTTTATTGAAACAGAATCTGAAAATCAAATTGATGTCATCCTGTCTTGGTTCAGTCAAATGCTCTGTGGGTAGCAGTACAGGAAGGAGCATCTGTATCCAGCTAAAGAAGTGTCAGCTGTCCCCACCCTGTGGTGACAAGTAGCTTCATTAGTGAGTGAAGATATGTGCCTGTACAGTTGGGTTTCTTGTGCATGATGAGATGGTTAATCCTGGGCAAAGGTCTGAGTCCTATTTGGTGAGCACCAGTTCATTGATTTACCCCCTCAAGTCCTACCAGAATTTTAACTAACAACTCATACAGCTTTCACAGGCTTTAACTAGTGCCAACTACTTTAACAAAGTCTAAAGGAAGAAACTGTTTTGTCCCTATGGATGTGCTCTCACATGAGAATATTGGCAATACTGAATGGTTATTTTGGTTTTGCATTAAACATAATAAAGGTCCATGGATCCAAGGAGTCTCTTTAGCTGGAAAGATTTTTGGGTCGGGTTATTTAAAAAAAATAAAATAAAAAGAATGAACACAGCACATTGTGAAGCCCTAGAAAGGCTATGAGAGTAATGGTAGTTCACTGAGAAAGACAGTTCAGTGGGAAGACATGAGCTCTGAGGTTCAGGAGTGGCACAAGTTTTGTCCATGAAATCCTATGGAGTCTTGGGAAAAAAAAACAGCTGAAAATCTCAAATATTTCTGATCTTACATAACTGAAGGGTTGACTACTTCTGGCTTGAAAGATCCCAACTCCTTCCTCATTGCCTTTCAAAGAGTGTGGTGGCTTTCCTCATGCTTTCACTTTCCCCTTTCATCTCCCTGACACCTCATCTCTGAATGGCCAGGATCATTCAAGAGACTGCCAACCGCAATGGTTGTATCAGTTAACTTCCAAAAGCTCAGATAATTCACATGAAGGATAGGTGAGGTTTGCCGCGAGGCACTTTAAACAAAGTAATGACTTTTTCATTCTGAAACATGAGTTAATTTTCTATTAATTTGCTTTTATTGCACTTTTTTTCTGGGAGTGAACATGAGAATTTTAAAATGAAGATTAGAGGCAAAAATAAATAAAATGAATGATAGTATTATTGTCCATTGATTTAGTGTTGTGCACCAGAAGGCAAAGGGAGTTTGATTTGAGAGCAAATATAAAATGAAAAAACCAAAGGAACAATTTCACAAATGTGGTATATGATTCTGCCTCAGCAATTTTATTTTTTAATTAGGACAAGTTTTAATTACTTTTTTGCAATCTTACAGTGTACACAAGCACAGCAATTCCTTTTAACATTCAGTTTCCTAGAGACAGCAGGTTAAGGTCTGAACCATAACAAAGGATGCCTTACTCTGTACTTCACCCTCAAAAATGTATTAGTGGCTCAGTTCAATTCAATGCCAAATCTCAGCATGGGGCTTCTAGTAGTTTGTTTTTTCTGTGACTAAGCTCTCCATCCAGGTTACATCACACTTTCTAGGATTTCCGCTATCCATAAAGCTCTAGTAAAAGAAAATGAGGAAATGCTTCATCCAAATGTCTCAATACCATATCTGGAAATCTTTAATTTCCTCTTTTGAGAAGAGAAGTAAGCTGCAGATCTTTCCTTTGTTTTTTCTTTACAACTAAATCTGCTGGAAGTCCATAGATAAATGAAACATAAATAGCCTTCATAATCTATGGGGCTTAAATTTCTAGTCTATTACATGTGTCCTTTAGCATCCCTACACTTCTTTATAGCTCCCCTGTTCTTCCTGATTTTTAAGAAGTTCCTAAAATAAAAACACCCCAAAACCCAAGGGTTAGCCAAACAAAAATATCCCACTCCCCTTTTCTCCCCACTGATGGTAACATGAATGTCTTCTCTTTTAAGATGGAGCTTATATAAATGTCGTTACAGACATGAAAGAAATTACAAGAAAAGTAAAGCAGTTGAATATGCAGCATCTTTTTGGAATTCTGAATAGTGGGGTAATTCAAGCCTATATCTGGGAAAAATTAAATCTTTCAGTGAAATGTATAGGCAGGAAACCCTGGTCTGGGGTTGTAACAAGGAAGATCTTTGCTGTAAAAGAGAAGGAAAGCCAAATCATGCTGGCAATAAAGGCAGAATTTTGTTTGCAGAGATTTCTCCCTCTGTAGGCTGACAGTCTAAGATGACAGCGGTTGCTGTAGGAAACTGTTTTATACTAATACGAGTATCTATTTAGCATAAAAAAAAGAAATTCAAGGAAGTTTGGTTAACATGGGTGGAGAAGAACCACAATGTAACAGCAGGAAAAATGCCTCGAGGTTAATGTTGGTACCCACAGGTGAATAATCAAGACAGTAGGAGGAAAGGGCTGACAAAAAAAGCAAGCCATATGGGTTGACACTTTGTCATACATTTATAGGCATGTCAATCCCATTAGTCACATGTTCTTTTGAACATGCCAGATGAAAAATATAATTGAACATTTTGCTTTCAGTTATTTTTGAGTAAGTCCAAAGCCTTTCTCAGTTATCCCATGGAATTACTGCAGATTTACTCCCAGAGAAATGGCAGCACAATTTGCTTCATTTGTTCATGAAGAGATATACAAGCACCTGTCACCTCTTGCTTTCTCTGGCAACCTCAGCAATGGAGGAAAGTGCTGGCACTGGATAATGGAGAAAGCTTCAGAGTAAACCTCTTTCATTACTAACTACTGGGAAAGCATTCTTCAATTATTCACTAAGTCTAAAGGGATAGAACAATTGTGGAAGGCTATTTTTATCCTATTGGAGAAAAGATATTTTCTTGGGGAAAACAAAAAATAAAATAAAAGCTGAGTACTAACCACACTTCCCGTCCTATGTCCTGTAAAAGGTACTGTAAAATTGGGCAGAGGAGTGAACACTGTGTAACCCCTCCCTTTTAGCAACAGACTTTTCCAACACTGATCAACAGGAAGGGAGAAGCATTTTCAAATCTGGAACAGTAGTCACAGCTTCTGCTGGGATTCTGGAAGGGTGAAGATCACAAATTATGGAATGGTTGAGATGGGAAAGGACACCTGTTGGTCATCATGAGCAACCCCCCAGTGCTGTGTTACCTAGAACTGGTGTCCCAGGACCATGTCCAGGCATATTTTAATATCACTAAAGACAGAGATTCCTCCGGGAAACCTGTACCAGTGACTGTAAACAGTGCCACCTATTTACAGTCACTTCTACAGTGACTAAAAATGTGTTTCCTTGTGTGACATGTGACTCAGGGATTGCAGTGGTTGAGGAATTGCTGCACATTATCAAGGAGAACAAAATTTTATGGGCAGGAGTTCCAAGAGTTTTGTTTCACTCCATTGCTTTGGAACAGTTTATAGGACACTGAGTATGTCCCTTGCACTCTCCATCTTGTCTCTAATTGGGGATATTAATGCTTTTCGCTTATCCTTTGTTCATTTTTACTGAGTTACTGAGCTCAGGGTAACAGGTGCCAGGATGTGGATGCACAAGCACAGTGGATCTCTCTGGTTACAGGCACCAAAGCTATAACAAGAGTTAATAGACCTTCCCTTTTCATACAGCTTGTAGATGTCCCCTGAGCATCCTCTAATCATTGACTCACATGTACACAAGCTCAGTATCTTCTGTGTTCCTCTACAAACATTTCAAATGGGAATGTGAAGAGTGTTGTATGATGAGGTAATGTGACACGTAGAGACTAACAGAAAAAACTCTCCAAACTGGAACTTTGGTAGTGAAAACACAGCACAGATATGCAGGACTTTTTGCTAGCTAATGCATGAGATTTATTAGGAGCTGGAAGAGAGATGGTATTAGCTCTGAAGCTGGGTGAGAGTAGGGCAATATAGACCTGATCCTGACAAGGACAAAGCTAATTTGCTCTGGTGAGGATGGTCTACAAGAAAATAGCTAGTAGAGAGGGGAAAAATATGAGGAGGGTGAAAGAAAATAAGAAATTATAACTGCCTGGTTTAGGGGACTCTTTTAGAGGTCATTTGCTTCTCGAGTGGTCTGGACATTTATGAGTGTACCTTTAATAGGTGCACTCTAGAACCTCTAATTCTCCCCTCCTCATTTATGTAGCTATCCTCTGCCTACCTCCTTTCCTCACTTGTAGTCATAACACCCAGTTATGACTATGTATCGATTACACTGAGATGTAAATTATTTTTTTCAAGGTGGTGTGAAAGCATTGAAAACAACATGGGTCATTTGTTTTAAAATTTCATTTTAATTAAGTTATTCTTATCTTGAATTCCCATACCATCCAATTACCTGTGCAAATTTTAATGTGGTCTCTAAATGTAAGCATCCTCCTCCTCACTATTATTAAAAATAGTTATTAGTTTCATGAAACTTAGCACATAATTAGCAAAAAAGTATCACAGCCCTGCTGGCTCATCAGCTTCTGCATTGGGTTTATTATGGAATTAAAAAATAAAGTTCTAAGCATTTACCAAATATCCACAAATAGTGCTTGTCAGTGATACCCATTTTTAGAAGAAAACATACTGCTACTTTTGAAAACACTTGTAATGAATGTTTGCCTCATTAGCAACAGGATTTGGTATAACTTGCTACTTTTGATCTTGAGCAGTTCACAGGAGACTCTTAGCCTTGTTTCCCAGGGAAATGGAGCTCACAGCTCACTGTGTCTGTTTAATCAGCTGGAAGGAAAAGAGAATCTATTTGTATCCTCTATGAGTAGGAAACGGCTCTGTCATCTCAAGTGGTTTTAGGCACTATGGCATTCACATGCCATGTGGATTGTGTGTGCCTGAGCTGCAGAAAAAAGCTTTGTTTGGAGCCTGGACCTTAAAAGGCTGAGTCCCTGCCACTTGTGGGTAAGGTGGTCTGTCTGGCACTTGTCTAACTTATTTTGGATATTTTGGAGCCCTCAAGATCTTCCTTCCAGAAGTGGACAGCTGTGCATAATCTATCTTGTCCCAGCTTTGGAGAAGGTCAGAAAGTGTTTTGGGAGACCAAGATTGTGGGAGAACAAGATTGCAAGGCTGTTCTGCCATAGTGCCAGAGCTTTTTATGCCAAAGATAGTCTATAAGACACAAATTCTAGGTCAAATCAATCTTTAGTGGCTCCAGTGTTCAAACACTACTTGTTTCATTCCAGGTTTGCCATAGTAAAATGAACAAGTGGTCACCTTTGCTACTATATTTGTGATTCCTTGTGAGCCTGCAGGCACACCTGTCCACATTTAGTAAATTGTAGAGAATTTACATTACCTTCTTCTGAGGGGCAAAATACCTACACTAATGGAGACAAAGATCACACAGACAATAAACAGTAACAAATGTGCATGTTTCATAGCCATGCTTCCACTCAAGGAGTGTTAGTAAACCCATGGTCTTACACTGAGGAGTTTGATTCCCAAATACCTCCAAAGAGCTGAGATAAGAGTTTCCTGTGAGTTTGAACATGAAGACTAAAGATTCTTTTGTAACACACTCCAAGAATTTGGAATGTTATAGTTCCAGGACTCATTGAACCTCCATTTAATTTCATGACCATTTCAGACCCCTGAGTTCACTGTCTTTGGTATTAGGCCTTGTACCTTTTATGCACTTTAGGACTGAGTATCAATTGAGGCTACTGTGGATCTGCATACTTAACAGCTTTCCCTTAGAAAATTTAAAGTCAGTTGTATCAAGGGAATGACTAGGCTTCTAAAAACATCTTGTGTGTTTACATTTGCGAAAGAAATTGAGCTTTTGAAAAGTACATCAATGGAATTTTAAAAGTCTATAGGCAGCTCCACCTTACAGTTTACAATGCACAGAATATAACATAATAGAAGCTAAAATTTTCAGACACTGACTATGTCACAGCCTGACTCTTTCAAACATCACTATTAAGGTAGTGGGACTTCTTTCAGATTCTTCCAGGAAGCATTCCTTTCATCTCAGTTGAAAGCCTTTTCCTATCATTTTCTCTTAATAATCTTCAATAAAGGACTGTGTATCTCCTGCCATGTTTTTTTTTCTGGACTTCTCCCCAGTGTATCTATACTACAAGCAGTCCAGGAACAATTTCAGCATAAAAAGCTCACATAGCCCTGTAGAGCTTATCCAAACCCTCAGGCTTTCAGGTACCATTAGTGCCCGTCTCAGCACCAGCCACTTGTCAGATGTCAGAACTTTACAGCAAAATCAGTGCCTTGATTCAGCCTAGCCTGACCCTTGTCCTGGACCTTGTCACTCCCAGCTTCCTCTCTAATCATTTGGAGAGAGGGAAATGGTCTCCCTTATTAGTTGCCTCATTATTTTAATGTAGCCCAAAGTTCTTTTCGCAGTGACCCAACATTCCTTTTCTTACTTCAGCATCTTTACCACAAGGCTTTTTATTGATTTACTGTCACAAGCTTTCTTTTTTGAGCATCTCAGCCTCATAGTTAGTTCTCAAGCTCACTCAGTATGGCTTTAGAGGCTCCAGGTTGTTTATTGATGTGTATGTTGAGGTTTTCTTCTCTCCTGCCTGGTATCTGATCAAAGCAATCAATAGATGAGTGCCGTTATTATATTTCCAAACTCTTTGAGGATCTGTTACAGAGAAGGCATTGCCTGCTTAATTGATTAAAGCAAAGCTAAAAAGAGCCTCTTTGGTGGCATGTATAGACACTTGAGAAGTAGAAAAAGGAAGAGACATCCCTTTTCCCTCATGAGACCTTGAAGTATGGCTTGAAAGGCTTCTACTCTGTCTCTCATTGGCAACCTTTTAACTTAGAGACCTCTGACTTTCCTGCATCCACAGCTGTACCAGTATACTCCAGGTTGGTAGGGCAAGGCAAGTACAGTATCCTCCATATATTTTTTTTTTCAAAATTCTTTAATTGGCAAGCAAAATTTTAAGATTACTCATCTAACTATATGTTCTGTGAAGAGATGAAATTCTTGCAAAAATTACACAATTAAATAGCCGCACATAGCTAAATTTGTGCTTAATATTACAAGAATAAGGAGTTCAAAAGAACATGCTTTGCATCATTTATAATTGCAACAGTCAGCTTATAATATATTTTCTTGTGTCATACTTGACTTAGGCTTTCGGAAGACCTTGATCACTCTGAAAATAATCCCACCAAAGCTTTTTTCTTTATAAACCTATGGATTTTAGATCAACTCTGAAGTGTAATTAGCTTGGGAAAAAGCCCACCCACCTGACTGACAGCTCTTAGCTGGCACAGCAGAAATTCATTATATACATCTTTTGATTCCTTTATTGTACCTGTGACATTACTTAGGGCCTCAGAGCTGGACTCAACTCTCGGTCTTCCTCCTTTGATTTCCCATCTCAGCTTGGCAAGTGCTTTGCCAAGTGCACTGTTTAGACATTTTGTAGGTACAGGGCAAGTCCCTCCTAACCTGACTTTACTGACCCCAATGCCTTTACCTCTGGTGCAAAATTGCCTCTGAGTAGAATGGGCAGTTTGAGAGGATTTCATTAACATGTACCTGGGTGATGCATATTGCCCAGACCTCCCTTCTCAATATTTTATTAAAAATTGAACTTCCTGTGACAGTGATCTCTCAGGAATGCTAAACTTTAAGCCTGTGACAGTTAAAATCTATAGGGCTGCTCATGGGCATAAGTGTTTCTGCGGGATCATGGCCTCTGGGGGTGCATTGGCAGGGGTACCTGATGGAGATTAATAGCAAGGAGCCCTAGAGGCCAAATTAATTTTCCTCATGGAGCATAGGAAGCAAGATTGTAGCTTATTTTTCTTTGTATGAAATGCTATTGAATAGAACAATTTGTCCTGCCAAAGCTCCAAATGGCTGTCAGAAAAGTAGTGTTACATTTATTTTTAGTCTGTTTTCCTAGGGAAATATGGCTTCTTTGATCATGCATGAGTGTGTGTGAAACAATATGTGTATAACTGCTTAAATGTCTGATTTTGTCCCTCTTCCACCATAATATTGAGCTGACAGTGCAATTTCAACCACATCCTTGACAGTAATACAGAGGTCTCAAGGAAATTATTTTCTACAGTGTGAAAATAGAAAGGCAGGTAAAAAACAAGAGACCCATTTACTTTCCGCCCATGAGAGAGGCTGTAGCAAGAGCTTGTTGCTTATTAGACATCTGAGAGGGCACATTGTTCAAAGTGATGGCATAAATCCATATGAAGACAACTTCCTTTCCTTCTGCTGGTCACAAATCTACCGATTTTATTCACAGATACTGCTCTTTCCCGCTTCCAAGACCTATATGATATTCTGGAGTGTTTTCCTACAGTGCTTCAAAAGGTCACTCTTCTTTAATAACAGCTTGCATCAAAAAGTTGAAAAGTCCCTGGATAGGGTAGTAAAATGAAAAATATCAAATTTGACTTGGCCATGAAGCAAAGGACTTCTCTATATACCTCTATTCTTCCTTCAAACTTTACTGTGTTTAGAATATTTTCTCTTTAGAGAAAGGGAAACTCTACCCCGTAAGCAGAGTAATCTGACTCTGCCTGATTTAGGTTCTTCACAAGCTCCAAAGTTGGAAATTTTAATGATCCAAGTACCTGTTTCTATGTGGCCAAGGGATTAATTTTTTTTTTTTTTTTTTAATTTGGGAGAGTAGTTTATAATTTACACCTCTTACCATTGTGTATGCTACACAGCTGGAAATATTTCCCTTTCAAATATATGAATTTCAGATGGAGTGAAGCTTTCTCTGGCACTGAGAGAGTCTGTTCCCCAGCCCAGTATAACTGGTAGTGCAAAATGCTACAGTCAAAATTAAAACATGCGTCCAGCGGGTTCCAGTAGGATATGAATTCATCAAAATATGTACTTGGAAAGGTACTAGAGCACACAGCTTAAATACCTTTGTTGGATTCTCAATGATATTTAAGCATTTTGAGTCCTGTGTGCTCTTTACCACATTTTCCTGGTGGAATAACCAAGGGTGGTCTTTACAGGGCTGAACTTATTACCTTCAAAACACAATGGTGAGCCTTCCCAGCAGCAGAGTGGATATCCCGTGCCTTCTAATGTAGCCAGCTAAAGCAGGATTTATGAAAAGAAACAGACTGAACCTCTTAAATCCAAACTACTACATGTGAACCGAGGATATAAAATGACAGTATCAACCCCCAAATGCTTTGTTCTACCATATACTATTTTTCTTCAGAGGCTGAATGGGAGAAGGTAAAAATAGAGATGATTCAAATAAGAAAATGAGGTGTCACTCTTCATGAAAAAGCTAATATAAAATGTAATTTCTGCCCCAGAAGAGATTGATATTTTGACACTTGGTCCTGAGTCAGGAAAAAAACTAAAACTGAAATATCAAGATTTTTCATAGGGATAAAAAGTTATATGAAAAAATGGAGTTTGAAAATGTCAAACTGGTTTGGTTCATTTCATGCTGATACCATACTGTGCTCTAGTCTATAGGAGTGGCAGCTCTACATCACTGAAAGTTATTTTCCTTAAGGCTTTCCTCTTATCTCAAATTCCTCTGCAAGGAACTTCAGTCTTACATTTGGTTAAAATACCATGGGATCTGGTGTGCCAAGCTGTGACTGATCAATGACTCAGATGCTAATATTCTCTTGATTTTCAGATTCATGGGGGAACATATAATTTTTCCAAAGTAATCTTTGCCCCAGGGAAAATGTTCATTCAGGTATCAGAGAAGACATGGAATAAACAGAATTATCTAAACTGATTGTGTTTAGCTTGTACAAACAGTCAGAGTGAAGGCAGACTGACTGTGTGGCCAAACAGTGGAAACGTGATTCCTTTGTGATGGATGGTAGGGGGCATTTACACCCTCCAGCTGAGCTAAAATACCTTTCTCTTGAGATATTTCTTAATGAAGAAGATTCATCACTTCTGTGTGACCCAGAGTGTGCTGAAAAACACAACCCCTGCATGTTTGCTTGAACTTGCAGGGTGTTTTGCTTCGTTTTGATTTGTAGTCCTCTGCAAACATTTCTTGTAAACACCTACATCAATGAGCTTCCTTAGTAAAATCCAAACAGGCAAACAAATAAATAGGGCAAATAAAGTATGTAAAATAATGAATTTCCCTGAGATCACCAGAAATGCTTAGGAAAAACAAAACTTCTGTTTGAGTCCTCCTCGATGATGCACAGGGAATTACCACATTTCTTAAATGAGCAACTGGCTTTTCAGAATTCAAACTGTTTCACATCCTTTACAAATGGCCAGCACTGTACCAAGTGCCAGTGATTGTTGCTTATGCACCAGTGCCTTCTCTGAAAACAAATGTGGGGCTTTTTTCTTACATCTGTAAACTCCAAGAACTGTGACACTGGCAAGATGATCAATTTATTCAGCATTCAGAAGACAGTAATTTATCCTATCCTAAACTTGCAGGTGAAAATGTTTTTTTCCATTTAAGAGAGTGTTGGAAACTGATGGAAATGGTTGGTCTTAAAAATAGGAAAATAAAAATTGTTGTATAAATTCAATAATATAGAAAGTGGCTAATTTTCTATACTAAAAAGTTTTCCCAAAATAAAAAGTTTACCTGAACTGCTTCTTCTGACTTCTGTGTAAGATTCATAACTGGTGAAATTAAATTAAAATTACTTTCAGAACAGCTTAGTCAAATATGCAGAAATAAGACTTTCCATGCCTTGGCTAAAAGTCAACATATATGCATTCTTTATACAACACCTCTTATTTTGTGCATCGTATTGTTTGAAGGAGCTCCATCTAGACCCTAAGGGGACATGCATAACCATGCCTTAGCATTAAGTTCTTACTTAATATGCTGAGATAGTTTATTATTAGCAGGTGCCCAGAAATACAATGGCAAGGTATTTTGGGCACTTCAAATAATTGAAAATAAGTTTGAGAATCTGGTCTCAGTCTTTCTCACCTACTAATTAATTTAATTTGAAGTCATGATCTTTTTTATTGATTGTATTTTAAAGCGTTTTAGCAGTAATTATTTGTTCTGTGGACCTTCTCAGGCAATTGCAATGTAAGAATCAAATCAATCATTATTTTCATACCACTTTTTGAAACATTACAGCCAAGAGCTTAGGCCAAGAGCTTGGTGTAAGCCTTGGTCTATATATTTCTCCAAAAATATCTTGAAAAACTAGCTAATGAACGAGGGCAAAATCCTGGGGGAATCTGTGTATTCCCCACACTCTTGCAGGGCAATTGAACGACTGCAAATGCAAAATGAGCACTGAGTTTTAAAAGAAACATAGTCTGGATGGGAGCAGGTACAGAAACAAGGCCAGACATTACTATCTAGACAGGTTTCTTAGTGATGTCAAAGACAGCATAAGTTTCTCATGGATTAACCTTTCTGGTGTGTTTGTTGTTAACTTATTTATTAGGGCTTATTTTTAATTCAATATAGACTGCCTTTTGTCCATGAAAAGTAAATACCCCATCCCAGACTGGCAAATTTTAATTTCACCTATCCTATGCCTTGTATTTTCTCAGGTAGGTCTGTACTTCTGCTTTTGTTTCTTTGGGGAAATAATCCTTTCAGATTTTCTTTCCAATTAACATGTTATTTTTATTTCATTCATCCAGTCATAGGTCATTTCTTTATATTGCATTATCTGATTGAGTTTACTATTCAATTTCCTGGCTACTTTCTCTAACTCTCTCTCTCAAAAAAGAATTCTTATCTCATTGTGGTTGAAATTCTGAGGAAAAAGACAAACAAAACCCCATCACCTATTCTTAGGGAAATACAAATATATCATTTGATTGAGGTCATTAGATAATTTGGAGGTTTTTTTGTTTTCTGTTGAGATGGAAAAAAATATTTTTATTAATTTAAAAATCTCTACAAACTAAGTTTTCAAGTGTCAAATTCTTCACTGCATTGCTATCTGCCCCCCAAGAATGTGGAATATTCTTCTCCTATATTTTGTGCTAAATGATAAACAAGGTATAAGCAATTGAACTCTTCACATTTTTAAGGGCAGCCTTCAGTGGGACTACTCAGTGTTTTTGTGGGGATTTGTGTGCTATCTACCATCTTACTGAGCCAAAAGTCATGAGTGCAAGCAGATCAGTGTTTCCTGGGATTTGTCCAGATTCATACAGTCCAGGAAAAGACTGAAAACTGCCAGGCTCTGAAGTACTGATGCCTCTTTAAACTGCACTAGGCAGGGATCTCTTGGCCGTCAGGGCACACATTCAGCTGATCAGGAAAGTCTGTGTGGCAGATTCATGACTGGTGTAAGTACATTTCATTTTTCTGGTGGCAGTTAATTTCTTCTTGCCACATAAGAAAAATCATTATTATTTCCTAGTTTTAGGATGAAGAAGATGAAAAATATATATCTATCACTGTGAATTTACAAGTCCTGATCCATAAATCATCCCTCTGCTGAAGGTACTTCTTTTTTTAGTCCTATCTTTTCTATCTTAATTTAGCAAGGGAGAGGATTAGGTTTTACTAAGGGTTACATTGCCAGCTGTATTTGTGCTCCTTTATAGGAAGAAAAAGTTACTTTCATTTGGCTTTTTGGCTTCACCAAATTTCAGTCTTTGGCACCTGAGTTAATTTTCTACATGTAGTACCTGAATATTTGGTTCTGCTTGCAAATAACTGCCTTATAAAGCAGGAAGATTCTAATCTGAGGACAACTGGTAATTTATCTCTATTTTCAAATCTTTTTATAGAAACTAAACAGAAATTAAAATATTTATGCAAGGTGGATTTGCTACTCTGATCATTCCTCCACTAGCTTGATTAATCCTAACAATAAATGCCTAAAGAGGAGGTTTTGGTAGCACAAAGAGTTAGTTTAGTTAATGATTCCTGATCTTTTACCATTCAATTCTAATTTACATTTAATAATTATATAAATATCAAAAAACCTCACCCAAACCCAAAACAAAATGTCTCTGTGGCTTGAAAGATCATCCTGAAGCTGCCATAGTTTTGCATCCTGCAATCTGACTTGCATTCCTGCTTGTCCAAGGGTGCACTGAGGTAGTGGACATTGCAAGGGGTTTTCACTTAGCTGAGCACTGCCCAGTCACAGACCTTCCCCTGTAACTGGATGATTAAATCCAATTCTTCTTTTGGGCACTCTTTGAGAGATGCCCTGGCTGGTCACAGGGCTCCTTGCAGTCTGGAGCACATCTGGATTGAAATCTCCATTCTGTGTGACTCAGAACAACAAGTTACAGGTAATCATTTCCCATCAAAGCTGAGTGCTCTCGTCAGCACCTGTAAAAAGCCAAACACTCCTGGGTGTATTTTGAACATGTATGTAACAAGAAAACTCCATACAGACAGGGTCAAGATACTCATCACTTCTCTAACACCTGTGAGGACTGGTTTCAATGGAGAAAGGGTGTTGTTTTTTTAGCCAAACATTTGCTTCTCATCTTTTCAATCAAGCCTGAGGTTTTGAAAGCTGATTTGATGAGGCGACTTCAGGGACAAATGGAACAAATCCAGGTTCTGCTGCATCTGTTACTGTCTTCCTATCTGACAGCCATTATTAGAGCTGGCATTCCGTTTTAGCCAGCTCATGTGCTCTACCTGATATTGTGTACTTTCCAGGGAGAATAAGGAAGCACCTGTGCAGTCATTCTGTTCTAGAGAGCTAGAGCATAAGGCAGCTCTGCCATTTTTGTGAGGAAGGTTTAGAGGTCACCAATTCAGCCCTGCACGTCAGTGACGAAGTACTTGGCATTTCCCTGTTGCCATTCATTCAGACAAAGGCATTCATTCTCCTATTTTTAATTAATTAATGCTCCTTGTAATTAGTCATTGTTAATCTTTTCTGTTAATGGATTAGCAATCATTATAAGTGCAAAAGTTGCTGAAATTTTACAAATTTTAAATGTTTTTATGTGGGAAAAGGAGGCTGTATTTTAGTACAAACTATTTTTGTCTTTTCCGATAAACACAATGGACTTTTCTCAAAGTGACAAAGTGACACCCAGAGCAGAGGGACCTACACAGGATTTCAGCAGCATTTACCTTCAAATTCCTGCTTAAACCTCTCATTTGTGACAGAATCACAGTAGCTCAGCTGCTGTTCTGCTGCTTTCTGGCCAGTGCTCCTGAGACCAGCTGTATATGCCTGGTTTGGCCTCTCTTCCTTAGATTGCAAACCCTCTGGCATGGGGAAAGTCTTGCACTGTGTAGCGTTTTTGTAGTTTGTAGCACCACAGGCTTTAATTCAAGCCTGAGAACAAAGAAATTTTATGGCTTTGTCTAAGTTACAGGACCTGGGAGTGCTTCCCGGTGCTCCTGGGACTGGGTGAATATTGTGATGCATCCAAGCTCTTTCTCTTGCCAACATTTGAGAAATGCAATGCCATATGGGAGGGAAAAGTAATTAGTCTGCAATGGCATGTTCTGGTCTAGATGATCAAAGAACTGGAATACTGAATATGTTGGAGGTTGTATATAATTAGAATACCTTATACAAAGGTCATCACTATTATTAATTATAGCTATACAGTTGGAAATAAGTATTATTAAACATTCAGTGAAACACAACCTTTCAACAAAAGAGCAATTTTTATATAATGATGAAAACTAAAGAAAAGCAGTGTTCATTTTCTGATAAATTATATTATTTGATTTCATAAATTTGCTTATAAAAGAGACATAATAATTTGAGTTTTAAAATGAAGAGCCATGTTTTAATAATAATAATATATATAGGTATTACACAACACCATGGTGAATAAACAGCATTTTAAAGAGACATAGCAAGAAAATAATAGTAAAACATTTAAAAACTGCATATGAAAGTTCAAGTCATCACTTTCAGCTGCATGGATTTCATCCAAACCCCACTGCAGTGAATGGAAAGACTACCATTGACTTTACTGAGTTCTGAGTTAGGTGATGTGGCTTGAAACACTAGATCATTGATTTCAATCAAAAATGTGTGTCTATTTTACTCCTCATATTCTTCCACAGGGAAAAAATAAAATAAATCAACTGGAGAGAAAAATGTATATTTCTTTTGAACTCGTCACTTAATTTCCCATGAGCATTACCTGAAGTGATCATTTTTGTGTCTGTGTAGGGCCTGGCACTTTCATTAATATAAGGCAGAAGAGTGTTAAGCATTTTCCAGAGTATACAGGAGGACAAGCACATCCTTTCCTTGATCTATGCCCTCATGTGCAATAGTTTCAAAACAAACAAACACAGAGTGAGAGCATCTTCCACTCAAAGAGGAAGCATCCAACAAGTGCCTTTTGTCCTAACATGCTAGATCACCTTGTGGAGACTCTGAAATTGTTGTCTTAACCCTGCAGTGTTATCCTTGCAACCTCCTATCATCTGAACCTACAACCCAAACAGAGACTGTATCTCCTCACCTTCTCTCTCCTCTCTCTCTGCATGTGAGGGCTCCATATCTTCTCTGCCCTGACTACTGTCCTTCAGGAAATGGACACAACTTCCCAAATCTGCTGAGTGTTCTCACAATTTATTCCCTCCATGGAGGGTCTGATGCATTGTCTGTGGGGAATTTTCCTGAGCTTTGAGCTGCGGTGAGTGGTAAAATGAGTGGTACTTTGATAAGGTCTCAGGCTTTCCTGCTGGAAATGCCAGAGTAGGACCCATTCTTTTTCCTGCAGCTTGGCTAAGGAAGGAGGTGGGAAGGAGGTGGGACAGTTTCTCTGCCCAGCCAGCAGCCAGCTATAAAGCCCTGGCTAAACTGGAGTGCTTCTAGACAAGTGCAGAAGCAGGATTTAATCAACTGCAAGAAATGGCTGAGGTGCTCAGGACAATAAATGGTGTTTCAGGATGGAAAGGTGCATCTTAAATTTTGGGCTAGATATTAGAAACAAAATAGGGAAGAGGGAGGAGAAAGGTTTGCAATCCATCTCACTGCTTCCTGCCTGTGTATCTAAAAAAACCCTGTTAAATGTTTCCAGCAGCCACAAGATGCATCCAAGAAAAACATTTCATGTGGATTTGTCTCAGCTTTTGAGAAACTACTAGATAGCTCTACTTTACAATGTGAATTTACTACTGGGGAAGAAAATTTACCATGTCTCTCTCTTTTTCCTATTGCACAGATACACTCACACGGACTAGTTTCTGTTTTAATTTCTTACCAGATTTCCCATTTACACAACAGCTGTGCACTTTTTCACATTTCCAGGAGTACTGGAAGTAAGACAGTGGCCAGTGATCTGAGGCCCATTGACAGCAAGCCTTACACAAAGCTCACAGCAGTTGAATTTCAGTGGCTACAACATAGTCTCAGTGGGCTAGGGACTGTATTTGCCTTTCCTCCTGCAAAAGCTCCTGCTACATCCCTTGAGGTGCTGAGCAAATCACAGTTTTAGGAATTGCTTTCCTGTGGCTCCAGAATTGTTCCCTGGGCTTTGTACCATGATGTGAACTCCTAACAGAATTCAGAGGAGCAAAGAAAAGGAGTTAACCTTGAACCTCTCCTAAATGCCTTGCTCATTCTCTAAGTATACAATTTTCTGCTTCCCTTCCCAAAGGTTCTTTGTTTACAGTTACATAATTGATAGCTCAACCCTCTGTCCCCTCAGACCATTTTAAAATCCAATATAAATAACACCTCAGAAACAACCTCCTGTGGCCTTCTACTCTTGGCATCAGAAACCGGGTGTGGGAGGCTTTTGCTTTACTTACTATACGGAAATGCTTTATGAACTCTTCTTAAAATCTCCGGCCATGCATTTAAGTGTAGCTTCCAGTTCCCTAGACATAGGGTTCCTTTCATCACTTCATGCTCTCTTTAAGAGTTCATTTTCCATGAGACACATAGTGAGCAATCCTACAGTGGGGAAAATGACATGGACAATTTTGGGGATTTTTGCTTGTTTGGCTGTCTGATTATCTTTTAAATGTATTTTGTTTGAGGGGATGGGAATGTGCTGTTGTGTCCAAAGACAGTTAAAAAGGATCCATGGGGGTTCAATTGCTGTGGCTTATATCTGGATTTTTTTTATATTTTTTTTTATATTTTACAACACTTGGGACTGTACTAGAACACTATGAAGAAAGAACACTTTTATCACAATATGGACAACTCTATACAGACACTACAAAGTAAAAAATACTTTTATTAAAAGAAAAGTAACACTGTACATGGAATAGGCTTACTCATCATCTATGAAAGGGCCTGCAGATCTGTAGAAGGGAGAGGTCCCTGTCTCTGTGGGGTACTGTGAAAAGAAACATTGGTAGTTCAATAGGATCTCCAGACACAGTACAAGATAGATATATTAACAGACCCTTCACCATAGGAGGCTGAGGCACTGCAAAGGTCCTCAAAAGAGAACATGATCTTCTGTAGAGCAAACTGTTTAGCACAGTGGGACAGCTGCAGTAGCCTGTGTGCCTGTGAAGGATGACTTAAGAAAGGAGAATATCCATCTTTTTTACTTGCTTCAGTTTGCTGGAGGGTGCTGCCCCTTTCCTCCCTGACCCACAATGCTCTGCAATGCTTATTTGTGCCATTCCTTCAGCTTCAACAAGAAAACCCCAAACCCAAAACCAAACAAAAAAAAATTTCACTGCTTGGAAGGCTTCATGCTTTGAGTCAATTTTCCTCCCCTGCTCTTGCTGCTGCCTTGTCCCCCTCTATGCAGTGCAGTACATGAGTAAGTGAAACCATTGATGAATTGAAGCAGGTCAGAATGTAGGTATCAGTACTGTGCAGTCTCTTGAGCAGCATTTGATAGCTTGTCCTGCGTGTTATCAGGGAATTCGTAAAAGCTTTCTTGCAGGCCTCTTCACACCTCAGTCATGGTGGATACTTAGCTTTTTGGTGACCTCTTGAAATTAATAGCAAATGAATTCATTATGGTCCCATGGGCAGAGGCAGGGGGAGAGCAGTGATTTCTGTATTCCCAGTGAAGACCTTTTGATACCACAACACAAGCTGTCTGAGCTGCTGTTAAGTTAGATACACTGCAAAGCTCTGAATCAGAGCCTCAGCTTCATCTTTGTACTGTGCCACGTTCTGCTAGTTTGGTAAGATGGTTTAGATTTCTTTTTGTGCATTTTCTATATTCAGATCTGTTGTGACTTTCTTTTTCCTTGTTTCCATGAATCATTTGGGATACTTGGGAATCTGTGCACAACAGGCTCCACATTTGCAAGAGTTATATCTAGGAGCTTAACCTTTCAAATCCATTCTACAGTCTTTTCTAACTGGAAAATACTGCTTTCAAACCAGGCTGAAAACCAGTCTTATTTATCAGGATTACTTATCAGTGTGCAAATAGTAACATGTTTTCAGCTTGCGTAAAATGTGGAAAGGAAAGGGTAAAACTCCCACAGCCTTCAGTGCCACACTGTCATTTTGGGAATGAAGAGAACAGGGAAAAGATTGCTGTAACATGATATATGCTGGATCTAGGCACAATTTACTGTTTGTTACATACTACACAAGTCATATAAGGAAATAAAAAGCACTGCATACAGTTTTCTTTGATCTGCCATACTGCACACACATTCTTACCATCTTGTGCATCCTAAGGGAAAAAGATATTCAGTGAAGAACTAGAAAACACCAAAAAAGGAAAAGATAAAATCTGGGACAATGTATAGGTTTTGTGTTCTTAAGTTTTCAATGAGAACTATTCTCTGTCTTCTTACAATGTATACAGAGAAGAAATTCAAGAGTTAAATAAATGCTTTTAATGATTAACAATATTTTAGGGGAAAAATTCTAGTTTTTTTCCATGATATCCAGATTCTGAATTAGCTATAATGGGTGTCCAGATAATGAATCTTATATGAATGTATCTTAGACCAAGGAAAGCAATAGTATCCATGTGGTATGGGCCTGTGATGATGGGGTTCTGACAATGTGAGCTTCCAAATTCCTGTAAGTACTGGAGATTCTACAGCTGACAGGCTGCCAAACTTCGACTATGAGAGCAGAGCTCCCTCAGCTTCTCAGCTGTCTGTTGTGAGTGCAGTGCACAGGCACTGGCACCAGCCAGTTCTGTATCTGGCTTGAGACGGACCACATGCAATTGTTAAAATCTGTTTATCATCCATTTAAATGCAACACCACTGAGTTGGTGGCCAAAGCCAGGAAGCAGATTAGGCAGATTCTCCNTTTTTTTTTTTTTTTTTTTTCTTTTGTTTTGTTTTGTTTTGTTTGTTTGTTTGTTTGTTTGTTTGTTTGTTATGGGTTGTTTTTACTCACAGGTTAAATGCTAAGAGACCAGCTTGTCTGTATCCTATGGAGAAGATGTAGGAAATGGAAATGTGCTGCTCCTGAAAGTTTTCTGCTTGTAAACCAAAGAATCCTTCAGAGAAGTGGGGATATTTTTGGATTATTCTTTTCAAGCTAGGTAATATTTTAAAGTCTAGAGATACTGTTTTCTGAAGTTATTAATAAAATCTTCAGGTGTCATGCATTCTTGAGACAGCCAATTGTGAACTCATAATTCTTCATGACCTTTTACTCCCTTCCCTATATCTGATTCATTGCAGTAGAACTTTGTGAGGCCCCTTCCTTAATACACTGGGAAACACGAAGGTCTTCTCTTTTGCTTTAGGTTTTGATCAGTCATATCCAAAAAAGGGAAAGTGACAAAGGGCCTTGGCCAAGTAAACATCCTGGGAAAGACCTAGGAAAGTCAGGCAAACCCCACATACTATAATGTATACAGTATGCACCATGCTAAGTGATCAACTCTCTTAGGGAACAAAAAAAGCCTCAAACAAAACCAGGGAGAAGGAAAAAAGTTTTAACTCTGGTTAAAATTAAATAAATAACTAATGTTTTCTTAAAAAAACCCACCAAAGACTAGTTTTTCTCTCAAAATTTTTATTGGAAAATCAAAATTTTCCAGCTAGCTCTAATCCCAAAGGAGTTAACAGATGAGCCTTTATTTTCTGAATGATCTTTGTGATTCTTATTGATAATCAATTTTTTACAGACTGGTCCTTATCACCATAATTTTAACTTCAAAAAACATGACTTCTATTGAATGAAGACATCATCTAAGAACTGCCACTAACTAACAAGGGCTGGGACAGACACCAGTAACTGAAATTAGGTATCATGATTTGGATCTTTATTCTGACGTTAATTGTGCTGCTCATGATTTGAGTGCTTCTAGATAGAAAGTGAGTATTTCAGAAAGCAGCAGTCTGACTGGGGGAATGTATGGTCATTCATTCCTGGCAATTCAGGCTATATTTAACAGAGCAGAGTGCTTCTGAGGAAAGGAGTCAGGTGCTTAAAAATGAAAAATTATATGTTGTCAGGACTTTTTGCTTTTGACTCTCCTTCTACAATTCCAGTGCCTTGCTTTCTACCCATTTTTCTTGTAGCTGGGAAGCATGCTGTGGCATTTTCACGTGTCAATACAACTTCCTTAAAAATTCTGTGCAAGCTGAAGATCTTTGGTTATTGGAAAGCTCAGTTGCTTGTAAGAATTGCTTCTTCACCCATTTAAGTTAAAATAATCTGAATTTTCCAAAGCACTTTAAACATCTGCTCCTTGCTAACCTCAGTTCCTTTTGTCTGAGACAAGAGAATTCACATGAGCGGTTCAGCAGGCAGAGATAAGGAGAGCTAAAAAGCTGTGCAGCACAGCTGGAGGGAGGTAAGGTCAGTCATTTGCTCAGCTTGTAGAAAGACAGTGTGAAAGGGTGTGTAAACAGACTTGCAGTACTCAAGGAGGAAAGCTGGAAGGCTGGATGTAGAGCACTTTGGGATTTAAAGTATCATTGGCGGCAGCTCCTGTCAGAGAAGCACTTGGGTGCACTGGCACCAGTGCAGCAGCATCCCCATGTTTCTTAGTGAGAATCAAAAGTTGTGATTCTATTTACCAACAGCATGTTAATTGCAGGCTGTTGATGTATTTGTAAGGTCTTGCTTAATCAGGGTTAGTTAATCCTAAATTACGTACAATCAAGACAATATTAAATTGCTTAAGGTTTAGCTTCCCATCTCCTTCATTTACATAAAGTGAGCAGAATAATGTTTAGTCATTCTGCAGCATCTGATCTGAAGGAGGAGGAATTCAGCTGGTACTGTGCCTCTTAAAGTTTATTAATGTTTAGCCTTCTTTGGGAACATTAATATGGAGTCATAAGACTATTCTGTCCTGTTAACAAATTAATCAATCACTAAATATGCTTTAATGAAGGATCTACAGAGAATATATGTGAAAGCTTGCTAGTGGCATGAGATTTGTATAACACATATGGACTCTGAGCATATGAGTGCCATTTTACAATTTCTCTGCATGCCTGTCTGCCTGGTATACCATGGGTGAGCATCTGCAGGTTTTCTTCAGAGATTTATCTGAATTTTAGGCAGGCTTGCATTTCTTTCACACACCCACATGCACATGCACACTGTATTCATTTCCCGAACAATTTGCGTGACATGGCACACAGAGCACTAGGACTGAGTTCCATGGCAGCCTCACGCTTGGTATCTGGGTGTTGTAACAAATAAGCAGTACTTAAGGGAGGGAGGGTTATAACTTCCAATGCTATTAACTATAGCTCATTCATACACAGACTATTGTCAAAAATCAATGAAACTAGTATCACACAGAAGCTGTATATTGATATTCATTTTCTTCTGGAATATGGCTATGTTTTATAACCCTTTCATTTTAGGCAGCCAGCTCTTTGGCTTGTGTAACTCAATACAGTTTCAGTGAAACTGCAGAGTGATGGATATATATTTATACATACATAGGCACACAGGCACTTCCATATGTTTTCACCTTGGACTAGATTTTTTCCTGTAAAACTTTTGTAAAGTAATGCTGTACACCACAGAGCAGAATTTCTGAACAGATAATTTGTATTAATTGTTCCTGGTTATATTGTATAATATACAGTCACTACTGTTTTTCTTAGCAGCATCTCCCATGATTTTAATAATTTTTTTAAAAGCTGTCTTTTCTCTGGGAGGAGAATTTTGCACCCAATTGCCTACTTAAGAATTATAGTTGACTGGCAAAAGGTTTGGTAAAATGTCAGTGTGATCTTCACAAACTTTCCATCATTCACCTTTTCCCTCTTTTATTGCCGTTTCACTTCTCACTTGTGTTTTCCCAATTCGCAGCCCTTTTTTTTTCTCTTGATAACTGGGGTTTTCCAGCCAACACCCAATCCACTTAACAGATGGCTGGCGGTCAGAAACCAGATGTGTAGTGAGTCCTTGTCCAACATTATGACTTTGGCTTAGTTGCATTCATGGCTTTTCTAGGCAAGGGTCCCAGATTTCAAGAACCCTGCCTTCATCCTCTCTTGGCTTCGTGCGTGTTGTACCAGAGGGACTGATGAAACGGGCTGATGGGGACTGATACAGCTTATGCAGAAAGACTTCCATTTGAGAAAAGGGCAGTCTCTGACAAACTCAACTCCAGAGGAGTCAGGTTTCTTTTTAAATATCTTTCATCCATGTTAGAAAATTTCTGAAGCAGTAACAATATTCAGGAAGCTGGAATGGTATGGCCTTCACCAAACTTTTGCTGGAACGTGCCCATGACCTTGACTGGCTGCTATATAGGTTATAACAAATGATGCGCAGTCAGTTTCAGAAAATCTCTTGCTTCTCAAAGCTGACTAGATAAAGCTCTCCTCATCTTTACCTGCTCTGTCTGATGATTGTAAATATATAGTAAAATGAACACAGCTGTTAGTGTATAAAAGCAAGTTCACGTAATATAGAAAAGTTTGCACACACTTGACCAGGGAAATTTTTAAAATATTTTTTGGTAAAAAAATGTAAAAGCTCATTTTTATATTGAGTATCACAGCTGCCATGATAATTTAAATAATTTATTGTAAATAACTTATTATATATTTGCAGATATCTTTAAGAAGTCTTAGATGGTCATTTAGGAATTATATTTGTGAGAACTGCCCAATTTTGCATCAATATACAATTTACCTGTCCTTTGTCTTTGTTACAAGGTGTCCTCCATAAAATGAAATTTAATTCATCTCTTTTCATGTCTAAATGCCTCATAGTTGTCATATAACTGTGAAAGATGATCCTGCCTTTGGTCAAAAGTGAATAATGAAGTCTCTGAAAACTCAAGGATGGAAACCTTGGAAGTCTGGTCTGAGTTTGGTATACCAAGATCTGAAACTTGTCAACTACTATAGTGGTTATTGCAAGCTAATGAACAGTCAGTATCACAGAGGACAGCAGCTAACTGTTGCACTAAATCAAATGCAAAAGGAAGCTGAAAGAAAAGTAATTTCTTTCATAGAATAAATCAGAGCAGCTTCATTCCATTAAAGCAATATCACTCTAAAAGAAGTAAATCCAGCCCAGTGAATGGAAAATCTCTAATGTGTTCCTGGCTTCTGACCAGTCCTTATCCTGGCCAGTAACTCACTGACTCACAGGCAGAGCTGTCATGCTTACCTAGCAGAGTGAGAAAGGCCCTAATAAGCTGGATTTTGTAAGCTGGTTCATCAATGCACAGATGATTCACTAGAATAAAATATCTACTTTACATCTGTGGTAATGATTTGAAGAAATTCTTTTCTTCTGTGACCAGAGGAACTGGTTATGGTGTCCTGTACTTTTCTCTCTTGCCCTGTCTTCCATTTCACCATGCCCTGGTTACACTCCACTGCTTGATTTTATTACCACTCCTAACAGTTCTATTCCTGTCCCACAAACAGCATACTCACCTCAAACTTCCAAGTGGTGCACTGTTAATTTATGTGACATTCTGTGATATGACATATCCCTTTTAGCTACACGGGACAACAGGGCAGATGAGAGCAGTTGACAGCAGCCCAAGTAGCAGTCTGGGAGAGTTTAATGGATGTACAAGAGAAAACTGCATTTTTCTAGCTTTCAGGATTCAAAACCTGCTCATCAGCAGTTAAACCTTTGTGACAAAGCAGAACATGATGCCTTCCTATGAATCTTAATGGATTGCATTTGCTCCACAGCAGTGTTTATAGTGAGCATGATTTTATACATGATTTGTTAATTAAGCAAATTAGTGTTAACAGCTTTCTCAAAACCTCATTACCTTTATATCAATTGACTTTTTACAAATTAACATGATTAATTTAAAAAGCATGAAAAATGAGAAACAAGACTAAGAATATAAGGATGAAGCTTGAGGTCACTATTTCTGGATGTGGAAACAGTTTCTTACATGAAATTTTCATTGACATTACACAACAAAACAAAAAAATACTAAGAGAGAAAAATACCGTCGACCGTGTCAACTTACATTCAGCTTTCAGCTGGCTTTAAAATCACAAGAAAATTCAGTGTAAAGCCAATCCTGACTGAGACTTAAGATTTAAGAGCTCCTACCACAAAGTTAAAAAAAACAAAACCAAAATGACCACCAACACCAAAAAGTAAACACACAAACAATGATAATGAATTCTAATGATAAAGTAAAATTTGGCTGGGTGAAACCCAGAGCAGCCTGGTCTGGCTTGGAGCTTGGTCCTGCTTTGAGCAGAGCAGGCGGACCAGATGATTTTCATAGGTCCCTTGTAACCCTATTTTATGAATCTAAACTAAGCATCTTCTTCCTCAGTGGTGAGGGCTAACCTTGGGAAGGTGCATATAAAGGGAAAAGTGATTCTTTTCCATTGCTTCAGTACAGTAAGAGAGGATTCAGTCCTCAGGCACAGTGGGAAGCAAGCCAGTTCTCTGGATTCAGCTGGGGAAAAGGAAGGAAAGAATTGGGATGTTTTGCCTGATAACACTGCTTTTGTAGACCAGGAGCCAGAGACCTCTCTCTGTCAGCTGCTGAACACATTAATAATGTGAGAAGAGCTCTGCCTTGAAGAGTTTACAATTTAAGTATCAACTAAAAATGACAGGAGCAATATCTGTATTGTTCAGATAACTAAAGTGAATTAACTTCAGGTTAACCAGGGAGTCAAGAGAACCGAGTTTAGTTGTCAAAATCTATGTCCATCATTCGAAACATGAGACCATTTTTCCACTTCAAGTTTCATCCATCAAGTGTGTAATACCAGAAAGAACATAGCTCCTCTGTACTTTTTCAGTTCATTTCAGTTTTCCATTTGACCTTGTGTTCATTCTGTTTTCCACATCATTTTATGTAATTATTCACACAACATCCTGTTGTTAGTCTGGGTATCTCAGGAATTTATAGAGGGGGGAAGAACATGTATATAATAGAAAATATATCCTTGTTCAAAATTTGCTTGGAGACTCTGGAACCAGAACACATCCTGGAACTGCTTTTAACTTAGTCTTTTCACTGACAATGTGTCTCTATGCATATATGGAAAGAACTGTAGAATTTCAGTCTGCTCTCTGTGTTTGTTTCTCATTTTATTTTTACAGTATATTAGAGACCAGCCAGGGTATTCAGAGTTCTGTATGTATTTGCTGATGCACTTTTCTTTACAATAGAAATGTCTGACAGCTGAAGCTTTTCTTTATCTTCAAAAAGTCAGAGTTAATGTCTGATTGGATACTGTACATGTTATGAACACCTACAGGACCTTTTACTTTCAGATTCCAGAGGCAAGTATTAACCTTTTAAGAGCAGGTTAGTCCCATTTGGAGGTGTTTTTAGCAAAGAATCTAACACAATGTTGCTAACAAGTAGCCTAGTCCTCTTTGGGTTGACTAACGACAATAGAATATTAAACAAATGGATAAATGAAATACAAGTGTTTCTGACTTTGCCAATCTCAGCTACAGATGGCTGTAATTCCCCTTCCTATTCCTGGGTGCCTTCATTTTGGTAGTATTTATGATTCTGTCTTTATCTGAATTAAAAGGAGTAAAAGCCACCCAGTCATATTTGTTCTCATATTCTTATTTTTACCTTTTCTTGTTCCTTCTCTCAGAAGTGCATTAACACTTTGCACTCACAGTTTGTACAAAGGTCTCGATACCTCTAGTCATGCCAAATATGTCTTATGATTCACCTCATACATGATCAAGATTTTGTCCTTTTTCTTGGAGCACACATTCTCTTGTATAGTGACTATAGATTGTACCCACAATGAGGTCCTAAGTTTCAATACTAATCAAAATAGTGGTCACACTTGGGACCAATCCTGTGAGAAGTATCTCAGTAATTTTTGTGGTTGGTTGCATCTCTTCAGATCAGTGAAAATTCAAATCTTAATGAGCTGAGGCAGGGGCTTCCTTACTTGTGGGAGGAGGGATTGTAAGAGAATAGAGATAGTGCAGAAAGCAATCTCACCCCTGAGGAGTTACAGCTGTAGTAATTGCCAAAGAACAGCCTTGTCCTTAATGGGTCACAGCTATGACCAATGAGGATGAGTGTTGTAAAAGAGTGGGTTGGCTGGTGGAGAGGGGAGTTGGAGTTTGCTGGTGGTGCTGAGAGGAGCTGACTCTGGGAATGCACAGCGAGAAGCCTTCTGAGGCTGTGTGGTGTTATTCTGTGTATTGTGGCTGTCTCAACTGTGGTATGTGGTGACCCTGACATGATTTGGGGTTGGGCTGTAGGGTGGGGTACAGGCAGAGACGGAGCCCAACGTAGCAGCGAGAGCAGGGCAGGGGGGACGCTGCCTACTCCGGACCTGACTGATTTTGACACCTGCAGTGATAGTGAACCAGGTGAGCTGCTGGGGACATAATGGGAATATGCCTTTCCCTGAAGTAGACTGTTAAGGTTGCTCCTGCAGAAGTACAAAAAGAATCAGAGCAAGAAATTGGAGTTAATGGGGGACAAGAAAAAAATGAGGTTCAGCTTGAGAATGTGCCTTTCCCTGGAGTAGGGACTGTTGAAGTTGCTTTTACAGAAGCTTCTCCAGGGTCTACTGCTGTGGGAAACAAACAGCAAACTGACACTGCCTCTCGATACCTAAGCAGAGACATTACTTCAGCAGATAGAAGAACTGGAATTGCAGGAAACAAAAGCAACAAAGCTAAAAAAGGAACAAGAGAATTTATTAAAGCAGCAGTGAGAGCTAGAGACAGAGTAGTTCTATTATTCAGTACAATGTATTTATTTGCTAGTGAAACATATGAAAAGCCCTAAGTTGATGTTCTATACTGTTAAAAGCAAAACTAAACCAAAACTCCGAAGCATATGTTTTTACTGTAATGTGTTGCCTGAACATTTGTATAACTGTTAGTCCTAAGTGAAATTTGTGAATGTGTCATACTGTCAATTTACTTGGACATATCTTTCTAGAGATGCTGCAACTTTGCAATTAAAAAAGAAAGGAGGAATTGTGGGAGGAGGGATTGTAAGAGAATAGAGATAGTGCAGAAAGCAATCTCACCCCTGAGGAGTTGCAGCTGTAGTAATTGCCAAAGAACAGCCTTGTCCTTAATGGGTCACAGCTATGACCAATGAGGATGAGTGTTGTAAAAGAGTGGGTTGGCTGGTGGAGGAGGGAGTTGGAGTTTGCTGGTGGTGCTGCGAGGAGCTGACTGTGGGAACTCACAGCGAGAAGCCTTCTGAGGCTATATGGTGTTCCTCTGCATAACGTGGCTGTCTCAACTTTGACAGTTACTGTTACATGTTTATAAATTCTTGACACCAACTATGATCTGCAACAAAAAGATCATTCATAGCAGTACTCATGCAGCTACATGAAGAAAAAGTTTAATCATATAAAGGGAGGACTATTTTACCACAGAGCTGACAGTGTGAACTGAGATGTATCATCATTGTCATACAGTAATGCAGAGAAGTGGAAATGACCCCTAAGGTATTTCAAGTACCTCTTTATTTATTAAAAAGCTAATAGTGTGACAGGGCAATGTGTATTGGGTTAAAGAGAATCTTGCCTTTGAATTACTATGGCAATGGAAAAACCAAGGCTGGATATTAATTTTATTTTTTTTTTTCATTGTTTACTTTAGAAGGCTTCATCAGTTTTTCAAACACCCATTCAAACCTCCATCCCACCATATAATACCTGAACAAATCTCCTACCAGAAAGGATCCGGGCTATGGCAGCTTCTACTGAGATACTACTCACAATTACGGTTCTAGTAAACCGTAACTGTGTAAGTGCAGTAAATTTTCATTTGTGTCTGGGGGTCAAATCCTGTAAAGGACAGCACAAACAGAATAATCAAATGGCTGTCTTAGGTGAGACTGAAGGAAAAGACAATGCAGCAGATCCTGTGGCTTGCAATGCAAATAGAATGGCTTTAAATTTCCTGTGTAGTTCTTTAAAAACAAAGCAATGCAGTACAAGGAGCATTGATAATATCTTATTCAAACAGAAATATAAAATAGCAGAAAAATTTACATTTTACAGCCAAAAAAGACCTTTAGTTGTTCTAAATTATCTCATTTTAAATGCCAGTAAGTTTGTTGTGTTCCTAAGGACTCTTGTCATGTTGGGCTAATCATTGCGTTCTGATGGGAACTTGTTCTTTTCAAAAAATGTCCGGCTGGCCACCATTGTCATTTTTGTTTGACAATTTTGGTGAAACACACTGCTGCACTTCCTCCTCGTGTATTCCCAACCAGAGGAGTGTTTGTTTGCTTAGCATTAATCCCTCTGTAACCTGAAGACATGGTGAGAATCAGCTCACACTGGGTATTGTGCTACTGCAAAGTGACTGAGTCCAGGGTCTAACCTGTCTCATTTAAAGCAACATCCCATTTATTGACACAACTGAAGACTGCAGTATAAGCTTATCCTGAGTAAAGCCCTAGGAAAGATTTAAAGATTTTCTTCATATCTTGTGTCTTGGGAGTTATAAAATGAAAAGAAAAAGCGGGGGGATCCAGGGGGAAGATGTGTTTCTGGGAATTGCAGCCAGCAGTGTGTCAGCGAAGTTTTATTTTGTTATTCATATCTCTTCATTTCAAATTGTAAATCATGCTCTGAGGCAACAGGACTTGGTTATAGTGCTTGCGTCTTTTCCCTTCATTGATGAAACAGCCCCTCCAGTTTAAATACTAACCTCTGATCATGCAAATCCTGGCAGGTCAAAAGGACAGTAGAACTGAAATACGTGCTGATGCCTCCTGCCAGATTTTAATGGCATTAGCTGTAGTGAAAAGATCTTCCAGAAAAGCCATCACCACATGTGACTGCAGCAGAGTGACCCCGGATGTTCAGCAGTGTAGCTGAAAGAAGTTTATTCTGCTATGGGTATCACCCAAATGTGCCAAAATCCAAGTCATTTAGATGTCTCTTGGGTTGAATAGGTCCCAAATAGGATTTTTTTTGTTTCTAATTGCCTACTTGATTTCACAGGGAGCATGGTTCATGAATCTAGGTACTTGTGACCATTTCTAGGTATCCAAATACTTTAAAAAAATATTTCTTCTTAGTCTTGCTAGAGTTCAAGAGCTTATTTCCCTTTTCTTCCCCATTTCTCTCCCATCTCAAAGATCCAAGGAATTAAGATAGGAAGTCCTTCTTGACAAGTTATTGTTGCTTTTGTTAGCAACTAACACAACTGTCTACAGAGTTTCAGGGAAGTGGGATTTTTGTGAGCTCCAGCAGGAAAGTAGATATTTGCTCCAAGATTACCCTTTGGTCTTCAGTCTCTCCTTAAGGAAGACATGTAGTGGTCTTGGCACATAGATTTAAGAGCTTGGCTGAACAGCCAAGAGTGCCGGAGAGTGTCAATAGCTTTATTGTGCTGCATAGGTAAATAGAACAGGGTCACCTGCTCAAAATGTTTTGACTATTCCTTGGTGCCAGTAAGGAGATTTGGGTTCTGTGTTAGAGGTTATGAAAGATAGCCTATGCTGCCATGGAAAGCTATTTAGGACACATTTTTAAAGTTCTAATTTTTTTAGCTGCCTTCTTCCATGGCAGAAAATGAAGCCAATAAACTGAATCTGGAAAAAGGGAACAAAATTACCAAACTATTTTGAAGGCCTTGACCTTAATCTCCCTGTTCTATAGTTTTTCCAAATATGGTATTTCAGTTTTTCCCAGATCTGGTCTGCAAATAATATAACTGGCATTCAGAAGGACATTAGGCCATAGATGAAACTATAGATCTGGTTTTGGAAACACTAAGACAGGAATACATCTCACTGTTTTGCTTTTGCTGTAATATTTTTGGTCTTACTGCTAATACATTTCTGTCTACTGAGTTCTAAATTATTTCACCAACATCCTGTGCTATATTTTAAGGGTCGGCAAAACTTTTCATCCACATTGAGTAAATGCTCATATAAAATTGAACTGAATCAAATATCAGAGATAATCAGCAGGAATATTTTGTCCTGAGACTTTGCCAGGACTACAAGAGAGGAAGCATGGTCAACAATGGCCACCTTTCGCCTCTATCCTAAATCCTGACCTTTTTTGTATGTACAAAGCTTTATGGTTCAGATTAATTTGTCTGACTTTAGACACATTTTAAAAAAGGTGTTATTTTAAATTAATTGAATCACAGTCTGAGCATACTCTCATTGAGTATACAGCTTGCTTCGGACATCTGGGTTTCATACTTAGTCAGCTCATTTAAGTGTTTAAAGCTGGATGAAGCTGGTTGCACCTGAACAGAGCATTCTTGGGACATTTTCGTCAGGGTACATATACTGAAGTTCTGTATTGAACTTCCTGTGAGAGGATATGATTCACATCATGTATCATCAGTTCATGAAAAAAGGTCTGAACATTGCTCTTCAATCCTATAATTATTTTTATGCAGAATTAGGAAATGAACGATACGCTGACCCAGAATATTTTGTTGTTTAAAAGCAGTAATACTAGAAGCTGTTTGATCATGTCAAATGCAAACACCTTATGGAAATTCCATTTTGTGTCTTCTTCTACCTTATTATTTTCAGTGATTCTGACTTCTGATAAAGAAATACTTATTCTACACAGCATTTCAAAGAAAAAGAAATACTGTAATTGACTTTTGTTTTCATTGTCAATGGAAAAAACAGGTATCATTATAAAGACTTCAAAGAGTTTTTGGGAAAAAAAATATCAACAACTGTCAGTGATATGTCAATAGGAACACTGTTTTACTTCAGAGCATGGCTTGGTTTGCTGCAGGAAAGCTAATATTTCAAAACACTTTAGATTTGCAATAACCCAAACTGTGGAGTTTGGCAAGGTACTTAGGGAGCAAAGCCAAACCATTGTAGTGGATTTTTTTTTGGTTTGGTTTGGTTTTTTTGACTTATGAAAGCCCATTTTAAATTATAGTGAGGCAGGACCCCAGAAAACATACCCTGTCAGACCTGTACCTGTGCTGTCCTAGGGTAGAAGTGTCTATGAAGAGCCTTTGAAACACAATATTCTTGCATGATGGCTTTATATATACAGTGTGTATTTTTTAAAATTCAGTAATATGCTGCTGATGAGACCAGAAAGGAAGAGATCTAAAGACAAAATGCTAAGTGATCATAGATATTATCTAATAACAAATCTGTAAAAAATATGACTCTCCAAGGCAAGCAAAATTAAACTTGAAGTTATTTTATTAACTTTTTCTATTTAGGGATACAGGAAAATTTTTTTCTTTATTATTAATTTTAATAATTTTGTTCACTTGACCTACAGAGTGGCTCTCCCACCAACCCTCTCACTGCCATTCAACCTCAATGTCCCCAGTGTTAGTACACGATAATCTCCAGGGGAAATAGAGAATGTCTCCGTTTGGGAGGAAGTGAGTTTTTTGGGGATAAAGGAAATGAACAATAGTATAATTTCAGAAATAGCATTGAGGTACTAGCTGTAACCCACCACAGATGATTACATCTTTGCACCCTGGGATGGAATTTACTTGTATTGATATTTCCTGATCTGAAAATGGATACATTTTTAGCCTTGACTGTTTTTACATCTCTTTGTGGTCCAATTTCATATGAAATCAAGATGTTAATGTAATATTTTTAGTCTTCTGTGCTAGGTAATTTTTTAATCTATTTTCAATGGGATTACCATGGACTGAATATGAATCTGAATATGAAATTTCAACTGTGTTTTGAGCTGCACTAGCAAAAGCTCAGCCAGTAGGCAGAGGTGAAAGATTGATCCCCTCTATTCAGTGCTTGCTAGACCACAGCTGGAAGATAATGTCCAGTTTAGGTCTTCCCAGTATAGGAAGAATGCTGATTAACTGGAGGGACTTCAGAGGTGAATCACCAAGATGGGTGAGTGCCTGGATATGCTAGAAGAGGTTTTTGTTCAGCCTCAAGAGAAAAAAGCCAAGGGTAGAGTCTTCTGTTGTCCTTATCTTCTCCAGAATCACCCAATAGGGAGTTAAGTCAGACTATTCTCAAATTACCAGGTTTTGAGAGGAGTTGGATACAAGCTGCAGCAAGTCAAACTCTATTGGATATGAAGGGGAAAAAAAATCATAATGATGGTTCAGCCCTGTGTCAGGATGACCAGAGAAGCTGTAGAGTCTCCATCCTTAAAAATATTTTAAAAAGAAATTATTTGGAATGTTCCAAAAACCAAAAGAAAGGAGGGTTGCAATATATTGGTTTTCCCTCACTACACAAGAGATTAAAAAAACAGTAACAAAACCACGAAAACACATTCAGCAAAGAATAAGAGGGAAAAAATGTTAAATTTTATTCTTGAATTTTCAAAAGGTTTTTCCTTGTCTCTAATAACAGTGCTGGTATCTGATATATCAGCTGCAATGTGTCCTAACACCTTTCCACCCCAAACTTAGAGCTCTAGCTTTTCATGCTACATATAGATGACACCTAGACCGAGTTTAAACCTTTTTTTCTTCTCAGGAAAGACAAGGAATAACAGATGGTTCCAATTAAAAAACAGCAGGAGAAATTTATTTTTTTTTTAACCAAGCAATCTGGGTCATGAGCAAATACAGTTTTTTTCTTTCTGCTTCATCTTGAAATTGTAAAGAGTTTTGAAAAAGTCATAACTGGAGATCTGTAAGATAAGAAATGTAATTAAGCCTAGTAGGTGTCAAGCTGCTTTTAAATACCTTTAAGCAGATGGAAGAATGGAAAAAAAAAACCTTAGATGATACCAGATATCCTTTGGAAAACTAAAGAATTATATGCTTTTGTCAGTGACCACTGTCTTCCACTGGTATTCCCAATGGTTTGGATAATCTGATACTAAATGTAACTATTTTGAAATTTGTCCATGTAGGTTGTCCAATATAAAGACTTGGGAGAAACTACTGTTTTTCTGTTCCTAGGCAGAACACAAGAATCATCAGTACACCTCACGAAGCGCAAACACACCAAAATAAGTGTTACTTTCCCAGTCCCCAAACTGCTCACAGAAATAGTACTAAGATTTATTTTATTACTCCGTGTAACACTCTCTCAAAGGAGTGTCATCATGGTTGAGGGCTGGTTGTGCAGGCAACAAAGGATTCCTGGTGCTCTTGCTGAAGTCATCTCAGTTATGAAAGGGCAGAAATCAGTGGCAAGAGGCCTGGGTTCAAACCTGATTTTTGATGCAATTCCTTGTATAAGCTAATGAATATTCAGGACACCTTGGCTAATTAGTACCTATTTCTTCAATCAAGGAGCAGTATTGGTTTGTACAGATGACACAAATGGCTTTCTGCTATCATGTAAGAAAACTGCTTTTTAACTCCAAAGTGCTGAGAATTGTATCTTGGTATCTAAGATGCCAGGCTTGCAGCTGGGGTCAAGCCAGAATAGCAATCAATCCCATGTGTAACGAAGTTACTATGTTCTACTCTTAATGAGAAACAATCCACTTACCACTGGTAAATAAAAATATAGATAAAAGTAGTTATTTAAATTATGAATAACACCAGCAATTTAAAAGTAGTGCTTTATGTAATTAATGTTTAGCAACTAATAAATTTCTTTACCAGTAATTAAACACTAATTAAATAATTTCCTCAGGAATGTGTTTACTAATGGTATTTCTGGATATTAATTTTCCTTTTAAATGTTTCATAACTGTTGTTGAGTAATTAATGCTCACTAATTAATTTTGAAGTAAGAGTCCTGACCCTTGCAGCAGTCTAGGAATGGAATTCCCTTAGCTGATGTGGATTCATTTAACGCTATTCATAGTAAGACCAAAATATAGTATAGCTTAGAAGAGATAAAATACCAGTGCCTTAAAGTTCTGAAACCTCAGGATTCTTAGTGAGATTTGAATCCCTAGAGGCAGGGCTGCAAGGATTTATTTGGGTGTTGGATCTGTGCTTGTGCTGTGAGTGACTCTGGGATGAGCTGCTGCTCCAGTGTGGCATCCATCCAGGTGCCTTTAAGTTATTTCAGTACACAGGTTAAATGAAGTGGCTGAAAGATTACAGTGTTTCTGAGCTGAATTTTTGCATGTTGTCCAAGCTCAATGGAAGCTTCTCTCTTTCTCCTCCCTAGACTGTTGTGGAGTGGGAGCTTCCCTAAGGCTTGGGGGGCTGTCAATGCAAAGGAGTGCTCCTGGCACCTGCAGCTGCAAGCGCACCCTGGTGCAAAGGTAAGGTCTCCCAGGCAGCCTTGGAGGATGGATGCACAGACACTGCAGCAGCTACATTTAAAAGGTACCTCTGCTTTGTAAACCACCATGGATGGAGAGTCAGTGTATGTGGTGCCACTGGCCTCACTTCTTAAAAACCACAGCTAGGCTCACACACCTAGACATGGCTATAAGGTTTGGAAAACGAAGCTAGTAGCAATTAATTATCTCAGACTTAAAGTATTTTTAAAAGAACAAGTATTTTGAAAAGTATCTTGAAAGAACCAGCTGAAGCTCCAATTTCACAGGATCAAATCTCATTTTCATTAACAGTGGCTTTACAAGGGTCAAGAAGCTCGGTCTGAGTCAGTCAATATTACAAGATTACAAGTAGCAGAATGAATGAGTTATAACTGTTTGAATGCACATGACCTGTCTGTGCTCAGTGGTAATTGACTTCAGAGTGACACTTTGTGGGCATTAAGTCAGAGCATGTTCTTAGCCCATGGATGTTCTCTGTGGCAGTACTTTAAAGTGATCTTTTCAGTCCATGCATGTCTGGAGCAGTCAGGAACTAATGAACTACTGAAACCATCATACATCTTGAAGAAATAATAAGAAAATACAGAATAACGATTCCTTCCTACCATTCAATTGAAAAACATGGCTTGGCTTCCTTATGGCCCCATGATATTCACAGGCAAAATAAGGGAAGGAAATAATCTGAGCCTAGTTAGAAAGGTAGGCACAATTCTGCTTTTATTCATGCTGAGGCAAATCTGGAGCCACTCATGTACAGCCTGAAGGTGGCCTTTATTTTTAATTGCTGTATTTTAGTGCTATTTATTCAGCACAAAAAGGGAAGGCGTCAACCTGGGAAGCAGAGGTGGTGGTATCTGCAAGCTAATACTATACTATGAAAAATGAGTGTTTATAAGAGTAAAGAAAATACTAATGACTTAGTTGGAAAAATAATTAAAGGATATTGTTGACATTTCTGTCAATTGCAAACATATATTTTACTTGCTTTCAGTTTATGAAACAATGACTAATTTCAGCAATTAATTGCTGTGATGGAGAACTGTGTATTTGAAGTTGACATACCCCTTAATTTTACATTATGCTTCATGAACCTAGTAATTTTAAATGAGTATCATTTAATTCTGAGGACAATGAATGAAATAAAGGAGACCTGGGAAGTTACGATGCAATATAGAGGAGTTTCTTCCCCTCCAATCAAGCCTATATTATTATTTTTCTTCTGGTGTTTTTATAAGATCTTATTCCTCAAAAGTCACTGTGAGGCCATTCCTACAAAAGGCTGCAAAATGCTCAAATTGCCAGTTGGGAAGTGCAGCTCTGCTTTCTGATCCTGCCTTAGCTTTGAGTCATCTGTGGGTGACTGCAGCACGCTGTGAATGTTGGCTGTGTCACTGCAGGGAGCGGGGCGGCAGCTTTGTCACAGCGGCGCTGCTTCTCCCCCGAAGCCTCCTCTGGCACTCCCAGGGCAGGACAGGCGAGTCCTCTTGGCCTTACACAGGAGGAACTCTGCAGAAATGAGGGAGGGTAGCATAAATAAGGTCCCAGCAGCACCAGATGACCTTTGCTGGGGGAACAAGACCAGGATGTGACTCTGCCACAGGCAAACAGAATAGCAAACTCATCAGGTGACACAGGCAGAGGGTAACCGGAGAAATAGAAATGAAGTGATAGATCAAGTGGCAGCAAAGGCTAGCAACACCTACTGGATTAAAAATATAGGTTTCCTGAGTCTGAGGTGAATCTGGTAATCCTAAGATTATCTGCTTATCTAGCCCTCCTCTAATTTGACCCCAGTGAGATTCTGTGTGGGAATAAGGAAAGAAGCAGGGAAAGGATGCAGCAGCTGGTGATCAGAGAAATGCTTAATTTTCTTTGTGCCATTTGTGCAAGCCTGTGCAGCCAGCACTGAAAATCCCATGACAGGTTTGCCCAGTAAAGAAACACAAATGACATTTTTTCGAACTGTGGGTATTTTTCAAGTAGCTCCTCCTTCCCAAAATCCAGAGATGAATATAATTGTGGATATCCATGAAAGTCATGTAGGAGTGACTACTAAAAGTGAAGGAGCTTTTATGCATTCAGATGAACTGCACAATACAGAGCTGAGATCTTGCTGCTGGAGTTAGGCTGTCACCACAACTGAGAGCAAAGTGTGTGCATTTAACAGGCTGCCCTGTGCTTTCCAGGTATGTGCGTTTAGTCCTTTGGGTGATTTATGTGTAAATGAGATCTAAAGCCATAAAGAGAGACTGGGTGGAGAGACTGCAAAGTGTTGGGCACAACATATTCTGGAAGATCGTGCACTTTGATGGTGCACTTTGTGTGAAGTGTTATTTTGCCAGTGTTAGCCTGCCCTCTAGGTGCTAGATTTCTCTTTGAGATATATTGCACAGGTGGCAAGTATAGGCTGGATCTGTGTGTGTGTTTCTAGGACACAGCATTTTGTTTAAAATCAAATTCTCTACCCAGAACTGGTCTTGCAGAACCAAGCTGCTTTATGCTGTGCTTCTTGTCACAGGTGCCTTTGAGGAAGTGTCAGAGTAAATGCTTTCCAGGCAGTCTTAGAAGTACAGGGAACTTGCAGCAAGAATAAAGCCATGGTAGTAATAATAATAATAGTTAGTAGTGAAACAATAATGCATGAACAAAATTCACTTCCTGTACTTCCAAAATAATATTTTTACCATCTTTACCTTTAACAACCATAACTTTTTCATCTCCATCTGCTTCATGGATACATAAGATAAGATCAGTCTTTAAATTTGAGAACCAACAGAAGGTCAGTTGTCAAGGGAGTTGTCGAGCCAAGAGGTATGAAACTTGATGAGCCAAATATAATTTGGCACTATTATTTCATAAAGACTTGAATTCTGTGCATCAACTAAATACCATAAAGAGTTAGCTGAGCAGGGAGAGAAACACTTCTTGGTTCTTCCTGTGTCATGATGAAATAAGAGATGTGCTTGTGTGATATTCCTGTTGTTCTTTAAAGTTTTAATGGATTCAGATTCGTGGGATTACAGAGGTGGGTCAAGCTGATGATCAGTTAACCAAATTAATTCAAGTATTGCTTTGGAGAAAGAAAGGATAGTCTTGGGAGTAAAGTGGAAGTTCATGACACCAAGAAATTTCTCTTGGATCTGTTCTCTACTATTGTACTTCTTTGCTGAAGTGTTGACTTAGTTGACTTGTGTCTCAGTTTCTCCATTGGTCTGAAATAAGCTGTAGTAGCACTGTTAAGTTTTTTGAATGGACACATGAGCTTTGTTTGAAGTTCTACTGCTACTGCTTTTTGCAGCCTGATGTTCTGCAGGGCTTCTCCAGTTTCATACATGGATGTACTGCCCTGGTAGAGAAGAAGGAAGAAAAAAAACATTCTGCTGTGGCCAGGTCTGCTCTGAGCCCAGCTTTTTCTGCATCCAAATTGAGTTAATCAGCTTGTTGATATTTATGTTTTGGAACAAAACTGGAAAAAAAGGATGAAGTTAATGAGGACATAAAGTAATGAGGGATGAAACCAATGATACAACTTTGCCTCTCTTGGGAGGGGGTGTTACACAGAGGGCACTGTGTTGTTGATGTATGTGTATAAGGAAAGTAGTGAAGAAAAACAGAATCAAACAATTTGGGGAAGATATGTGGTAAATTGAAATGACTTTGCTGTCACAGACTGTACTGCAACTCCTAACCTTTAAATTTCTCCTTTGACCTTGAACTTTGCATGCATGTTTTTCTGGTATAATAGAGAATCTTAGGTCTGCAGTAGAGGGAAAGAAAATAACTCTTAGCTGATTACTATTTGTTACCAAACACTGGCAGAGGTTTTCCAGCATTTGAGAGCTGGGCACTGCATCCATCTTATGTACATTTAATGACAACCCCTGGTTTATTAATGGGTGAGTACTTCTGGCTTCTGGGAGGCCTTCTGTGCTGAAGAAATGTCATCATGCTTCAGCATTGCCTGTTGCTTGGTAATTAGGCTGCTTTTCTGTCAAGGAAGACGTGAATTTGAATCCTTGTTAGGAAAGGAGCTGATTAGATCTAGTTCTTATTTTAGACAGTTCTTATTCTGCCTAAGTGGATGAATTTAGGGGAAATCACTGAAATGGGGAAGGTACCAATGCCAGCTTATCTGGCAAAATTTTATACAGAGCTCAACATGTGTCCTGGATGTATTCATCAGATGTACAGCTTTTGGCAGGAGAACCATGTGTCTAATGTTCCTGAGGATCTGGGTTTCCAGGTCATACTTTGTTATGATGAAAACAGCCCTGTTCAAGCTCAGCAGTAGAAATCTGAATGGCCAAGCGGTCTAAAATTGATCACTGTGTAGTCCACAGATGACTGGAGGGAGAAAGCACATCTTCCAGTGTGCTGAAGTACATTCACATATGCAGCCTTCAGCCTTTACCATTAAAAGGTATAAAAGCAACAACACTAGAATCATATCTTCTCAAGCCATTTAAGTATAGTACGGGTTTCAGGAGAGTGGTTTTCTGATCAGCTGTCAAACTTGCTGGGAATATTCAATCTGAACTGTAATCAGAGGCTTTTTGTGAGTAACAGGCCCTTACAAACCAAGTGCTAATTATCTGAGGGATGAATGAATCCTAACAGAGTGATAAATAGATATGTCTGTCAGTGATACTCCAGTACATGTCAACTTGAAGTTCATCAGATTCCCTTCTTATTGTATTCCCTGTTGCTGAATTAGTCTCCTTACGTGCAGATGTTGGGCATGCATTGGGTTTGACACTGTAACTATGAGATCTTTGTATTTTAAATGTGTTAGGATTAAAAGAAGAAATATGTCACCACAAGTCTGCACAGCAGACAGTTCTGGATTCCCTTTGTCAGTCAGATCTGAAGCACCCAGCTTTGAAAAAAGGTGTCTTCTCAGAGGCACACTGAGCTGAGCGCCAGGATCCTCATTCTGTGTCCGATTTCTACATTGCAGTGTCTCATGAGTCATGGAGGTGATTGAGTGCCCCCTGACATGAAACACAATGGGCTTTGTGCAACATCAGATTTCCATTTGCTCTGAGTAATAAACCATTAGGTGTGCCATGTAATGATCACAGAGGTAATATTGTTTAATAAATAAATAAACTTGTTAATTTTGCCAAGTTACAATTTATCATTAAACAACCACCAAGAGTCACTAGGATTTCCATTCCTTGCAGCTCAAGTTTATTTTTCCACTCTTGGCCATTTTTAACTACAGTGAAATTTTAACAGGCTCTCTTGAGGTCCACAAGAGTATGTAAAGTTCAGCTGCTCCCTGGTGTCCAATTCAAGAATCCCTAGAATAATTCTGTTTGGTAATAGACAAAGGAATTCTCATTCCCTAATAGCCCCTGTTCCCTCATCATATGTCTTGAGGGAAGAGTAATCCTTGATGAATGATAAATTTCCCCTCTTGGAGTTTTACTGCATGGTTTAAGGTCCCTCTCAGAACTTGTTGATTATAAATCACATGCAATTTCTGTTAAAGCTTGGGGACCTTGAGTTAATGATAATTTCTCATGAGTTAATGATAATTTCTCAACTTTTTAAAATCAAGCAAAAAGTTTGAAGCACAACTCTTTGCAAGAAGGAATCAGCTGTGTTGTTGATGTCTCCTGTAGCCTAAGGCATCGATGTTAGCTGTCCTTTTCTGAGATGAGAGAGCTTTTAGGCTGCTGATAATTAGTGGTCTCAGACAGGATCAGGCATGCCATAATTTTCAGTCTTTAAAATCGCTATGTAGCTCTGACAGTTCCATGGGATATATACCCTTTACAAAACAAAGAAAACAATTTCACTTTGATCAATACAAATGCCATAGGAGGAGATTCTTCCTTTCAGAAAAACAGCTTCCTCAGATGGGTAAAAAAAAAAAAAAAAACAAACTGCAAAAGCCTTGTGATATTTTCATGCAGAAACATGAATTTTCCTGTTCTGGTTAATTAAGAAAATGTCATTGAAGCTGAAACTGTCATAGCTATGAAAGAATGTTTGGCTTCACACCTTGAGAAAGGAAGAAGTGCACTTTTAGATTCAGTGGTAACTCAATAAATAATAGGTCTTGCTTTATCAGTGCTTGGAAATGCACTGATAGCACTGGAAACAAACAGCAAGAAAATAGTGATTAAAATATTTGAAAACCAAATATATCTAAACAAAGCTTTCTTTTTTTGGAGAGAATGTGCTCATGATATGGAAAACTGTGAGCTGATTGTGCAGCTCTTAATGTAACGTGGCCATGATCTTACCTTTTTTTAAAATTTGTGGAAAAATTGCTGTTTTATGTGTTGTGTACATGGATTATGATAGCAGTTATACACACGGATTCATTTTATGTAGAATATACTTTAAACATCTTACAGTGATTAAAAAAGATATTCTTGGTCAGGTTGTAGCCCAACACCTAACATTCAGGGGAAAAAAAAAAATCAATCAAATCAGCATAGTGCTCCTTAAATATATACAAAGTAGTTCCTTGTTAGTATCACCAATAAATTGATGTCCATCTAGGAAAAGGGGAATCAGCAGCCTTCTTGAAGCAATTATAAAAACTCAATACAGTTGAAGGAAGAGGGTCACCATTCTAATTTTATTTGCCTCTTACAGCACAAAATCTCAGAAATTTGAAAAATTAATGAAATGCGTATCATTTTTTCAGACACCTTTAACCAATTTTACCAAAGGCTGTGTAATGAAAAAGGTAATTAAAACCAAAATAATTTTAATTTCTGATGTTGCTTTTGATTGTTTCATGAGTGACTGGCATGAATTTAGAAGCTTATATATGAGTTTCTGCTAGCCTGCAGATGTACAGGTTCTCCTTGTAATTCTGATCTGCTGACTGATTTATTCCTCCCCTTCTTTCTTGGTGAGAGTTCGGGTTCATTCTAACAGAATAATTTCAAAGTGATTAAGCTCCGTTTCCAGTGATGCAGGTAGACTTTCACCATTTTCTGCTTGGTTAAATTACATTACCTTGGAGTAACTGGGTAGAGAATAAGCTTGTACAACCACTTTACTACCAGAGGTATTCTAGTGATGAAAGTAAAAACCATGACTGGAAAAAAGAATATTGTAATTATTCATCTAAGGGCAGTGTCACAAGTTTTGATGAGCTACGTACCTCGAACTATTTTTTTTCACTTCAAATTAATCTCTTCTGGACAGTACTAATAGCTGAGTTGCGCTAATACAGGCTGATAGGAACCAGTTGCTGAACTAGAACTCTGCTTTGTAACATGTAAGACACTGGAGGGGAGGGTGGCAGGGGGAAAGTTAGAAACTGGGTGTCTAAATAATACTTTTGAGTATGGGCACTTAAAGAGAACTTTATTTTGCTGAGAGAATATTTTTTCAGTAAATGTTAATATATATGGTCTGTTGAGTGATTCTAAAAATACTAAGTTTACTAAGTTTTCCAAACAAACATGCCTTCAGAACCTTTGAGCCTCCCATCTCATGCCCAAGGAAATTAGCTTATTTTGCTTCAGTTCAACAGTTCCTGTTGAATTCTTGGTTTACTTCAGGCCTGCTCACAGTTTTCCACCCGTCACGTGTCCCCCATTTAAACAGCCACACCGTCAGCAATGGGCAGGGTGAGGGGATTTCATAGAGGCTGGGAAATATTTTCAGCCCCACTCTAACAAGTCCCATGTAGCCACTCATCTTGGTCTCCTGGGCTATCGAAGAACACCTCAGCAGATTTTTACCCACACATTTGCTAATCTCCAAAGGCTCCCTTTAGCTGCAAAGCCCCCCTCTCTGTCTTGCCTTGGCATACCTCTGCCTCATGGCATATCCTGTTCCACTTAGGGGAGATCGAGCTTCAAATTACTCTGACACATGGGAGTTCTCTGCTGGTCCCTCATTAGTGCAGCTACGGCAATGACAGCAAAATCCACTAACTTAACACATAGGACATACTTCGGTTGTATCATCATTCAAGGCAGGCTGCACCCATCTACAGGCTAAAGTTCCTTCACGGCGGGATTATTTTTTTCAGAAGTGCCACAGACAGAATTTTTGGGAGTATGAGCCTGCTAAAGCACAGCTCCCATTTACAGGGCCATTTGCCAGTGCTCAACAGCATAAATCTGAGAGCATAGCTCTCGTGGGAGCCAGCTGTTGGGTTTGCCGCTTGTTCAGAAAACATGGGGGTTTTTCCTATGTTTCAACACATCTTTCTGTTTACAGGGCATCTCATACTGCAGAGAAGTATACATTAGAAATTAATGAAGGCTGAGTTAAAATTACCAAAATAGCACTTCATATTTATAAATACTTACGTTCATTATGAATGTGCTATTTGTACATATAATCTCCTCCAGCTGAGGGAATATGGATATTTCTAAACTTTTTTTTCCTCATGAGGATTGCTGGTTTTAAGTTTTTTTCCCCACATTCTTCTGTCCTACAAAAAGTTATTTCCTATTTTTTAAGCAAGTCCATGCTTTATGGGTGTAAGGATAAGGCTCATGGACAACCTTGTACAATGTCTGGGAACAAGGATCTAGAGACAGCTTGAAGAGAAGAGCCAGGGCTAAAAGGTAAGAGTCAACCAGCAGGTGGTTCAGCAGGTGTGGGACTAAAGTAGCTCAGAGCCATGGAGGTGAAGGACCAGTTAAATTGAAAGGTTTTATAAAGCATACTTTTTCCAATGACTAATCATGACAATGGTCAGATTCCTTTCCCAGCTGCAAGGACAGAGTACCAAATGCATTCTCATAAACTCATTTGTTTTTAATAATTTTAGACTTGAGTTTAGCTAGCAGGATAGAGAACTGGAGCAAATAATAAGTATCCCAAGAGCCGAACAGCAGACCTGGCACTTGGCCCTCTGTGGTGACTGTGCATTGATGCCCTGTGTGAATTGCCCCTTATCCCTAGGTTTATGACTTGGGTGTAAATGTCTTGCTGTGGGTGATCTCATCTCTGGTCAGACAATGTGAATTCTTCTCCCAAACAATGTGGAAGAATGCCTGTCAGGATGTAAGCAGTAGCTTATCCTGCCACTGTTCTACCCTGCTGTAGGCCATGCCTTTAAAACCGAAGGATGTCATGTACGTTACTGTGGGCAGGGTAACACCATGCCTTTAAATGGTTCCCTTGTGCCTCTCAGAATAAAGATACCCCTTATGCTCAGCTGACTAGGACCTCACTCAAGAAATAAACCTTTTTCACACTCCCCTCAAATTTTAGGTATGAGAATGCTACAGTTTACATAGCTGAAAATAAAAGCTGCTTAAATTCCTTTTGTTGGCATCTGCATTGTTAGCACCTCTTCTCTGTATCCTTTAGAAGTACTTTTGTTAGAATACTGTGGCACCTTTGCACTGCAGGCTAATCAATGCGATGCATAGCACAGCTAGTAAATACTCATGGTATTTAAAATATATATATTAAAAAAGGTTTGCTCTAGTTTTACCCAATTTTCTTACTAAATCATGGATTTCTTTTCTCTGTCATGCTTTCGGGAAGAGGGCTTAGATTTGTATTTTTTTATTTTTCAGAAGAAAAAATTAGCCCAATGATGGCTAAGAAAAATTTTTACGGGAGATTCTGCTTCACAGAACAGTGACTGACTGCTTTGAGATTTGTGGGACCTTGCTACTTTTCAAATGAAGCAAATTGTAGTTATTTATGGACATTTAAAGAGTTATGTTGAATGTGTTTTCAGGCTTGTGCATAATAATTTTATCGCACACAGGTAAAAATCTGTAATAAAAATGGAAGTTTTCTCATAGCTATGCATGTTTTTCACTGTGCTGCTCCTGAGCACCTGCCACAGGGAGCAAAGAGCTCCTTAGGCTGTGTTTGATCTCCAGAATGAACTGGAGAAATCTGAACACTGTCCTGAATTAAGCAGTTGTCAACAATTCTATACTTTGTGGCTAACAGCATCCTGCTCACTGGTCCTCAATTGCTTTTTGTAGTCAAAGATACCAGCTGTGAATCAGCTTTTGAGAAAGCTGTCCTAATCCATTGATGTGCAACATGGACTGAACTTCCATCAGAAGAACAAAAACGTATTTTAGTCTTCAGTTAAGTGTATTAAGTGTTGCAGGAAAAATAAAACTAAGCTTTGACTTCCAAAGCCAGAAAAAATATTTCCTTGTTTTCTTTTCTGTTGCCCAGAAAGGTGATCTGCCTAATTCTGAAGAGCCTTAAGACAAATGTCAGTCATTAAAAATAACAATAATAAAAGAAAAGAAACCAAAACACAAACCTGATTATTCCTCTGAAATTTTCTTAGAGGTTTTCCTGTTTTGTTTTTTTTTTCTCCTCCATATAGTACAAATGGAGACATGGGTATTAATTATACAAAGTACAAATATATATTTTCATATATGAAAGAATTCAAACATCTGAACCAACTTTAGTTTTTTAACTCTCATTTTGACAGTTTTGTGTTCCAGCTACATTTTACTTCTAGCCTGGAAGTCTCAGGCATGGAAGAGAAAAGGAAAGCTTATCTCAAAAAAACCTTCTGTGGTATTTGTCTTCTAAAACAGCAATGTCCAAAATAAGTGCTTATAATAGTCTTGAGAAACTGCTACTTAATTCTACAGATCAGTGCATATAACAACTTTCTGGGGTGAAATTCTTGAAAAGAGTGTAAGCAGTAATGTCAGGTCCAGTAATATGTAGTTTTGAAGCATGACAAAAAGTTTCCTGGACTGAAACTTCATTTGTGTAAAGTGTTAGTGGGTCAGTAAACTTATCTTCCAAACAAACTAGAAGGTTTTCCCACATCCTTCTAGGAAGTTTGGAAAGATACTCATATTCAGAGCAGTGATTTAAGCCAAAATGTCTGGAATAGGTATTAAAGTCAGTGACGCTTACATGACTTTTTATTATCATGGTTTGACACAGTTTTCTCTTTGGTAGAGGATGTGTTTAAAAGGATAATTTAGTGTGATCAAAGCTGGTGAGGAGCTGTAGAAAATGCAGAGTGTCAGATCTTTGCAGCTGGCTGCCTCCTGTGTTGCTGGTGTGATTCTTAGAACGTGGGTTGTTCATGCTTTTGAATATCTGCCACCAACAGATCACATGTTTGGAATCCTAGAAATGTGAAATACACAGTTTTATCTCCCCAGAGAGGAACAAAAAACTAGAATTTGGCAACTTTTGTAAAAAGTGCATCATTTGAGAGAAAATGCAATAAGCTAGGATGGCATAACCCAAGTGAGGCCATGAATAAAAACATGGAAAGTTGTGGGGTTTTCTAATCCAGTGATTTGTATTGTACCCCATTAGACACTGGATGGACATCTATTGACATGAGTATTGCTTAGGCTGCACTTTTCATTGCTAGAGTTATTAATGAAATGCTGGATGCTGATCACTCCAAACATTTGCAGCTTCAAAATTTGTTCAATAGCCCAAAACTAATGAAGAAAAATCAAAAAAACTGGAGTTATTACAGATGTCTGGGTCGTTGGTTTGTTTTGTTTTGTTTGGTTTTTTTTTAGATTAAAACCTGAACTTTTAACTTCAGGAAGATATGTAGGCTTGAGAGAGACTGTGATATTGTATGTGTGGTTCTGTGAGAACAAAAATTAAATCCTAGTTCGAGTGATTCAAAACACCACTTTAATTCAGTCTGAGGGGAAAGTGTCATTACTCCTGAGCCTGTTTCCTCAACCAGGAAGGTTCATGTCCTTTGATTATTGTCAGAACATTCTGGGTCTCTCCAGTTTATTTACATTTTTGGTGAACAAAAGTGCAATTCAGCTGCAAAGTGCCTCTGCTGACATGAAGTGTCACTGGTTGGAAACTTCTCTGTCTACTCTACTGTTACGGCTGCGGAGTCACTCGTCATTTTTGAGAACACCATGTAAAGGGCTTCTCACCAGCACTTGGTGTTTCCCTGGTGCCATGTCATTTCACAGCTGGAAGCTGGCAAATGTACTGTGATTTTAACATGTGGATACTTGTGAGAAATACCCTTTGTATTCATGGCTACAGTGTGAATTATAAAATTAAGAGAGACACAGAACTGTCTAGCTGTCCAGAAAATTTGTCTTTAGAAGCAAGGACTGGGGATACTTTGTAGACCTGCACAATATTTAAACATTATTTTTCATGGTGAAAATCATAGAAATTCCATTGGTTTGGTGCTTCTTCAATCTCATGCGTTTTTATTCAGCAAGAACTACAAGGGCTTTCATTCCTTAACTTTTATGTCTGGAGTATATGTAGCTTTTCTGCATTCTTTTATACCATTTTTGGTTAGGCACACTTCCTGAACTGCTAGAAATGAAATCTGCTTTTGGCTTAAATAACAGGTACAGTCACTAAGGAAATAAGGATAAAACATAGTCTTAAAGCACAGTGTCAGACCTCTTAATTGCTTGGCTTCAAGGCATATTGATTGACAATATTACTGCTCTGATTTCCAAGTCAACATGGTCCCAAGAGGAGTCTATCATGGAGCGAACAGACTAACCAACAGTAAAGGCTGCAGCAAGGGCAGCCTCTTTTTTTAACCTCAGGAAACCTTCTCCAGACTGTGATGAGGTGACCTCCCAGATCTTGTGAGAGAAGAAATTAAAGGTATATCCTAGCTTCCTGCAATGTATCCACAACCACGGGGTGGGCTGATGGGTCGAGGGTTAGAAACCTCCCCTGAGCTGCAGGGCAGAGGAGCCCAGACTCTCTGGGATGCAGCTTTTGGCTGCTTCTAGCTTCCCTACAAGGATTGGAAGTTATCTAGGACATCTTGGAAGAAGTCTGTCCACAAGGAGAGCCCAAAGGTAAAAGGAAAATTCAGGCTGGCTGTCTCATCACATACCTCAAAGTGGAAGATGGAGGTCTGTCAGTGGGTGCCAGATTGAAAAGCAGAAAGAAAGGGAACAGCCCAGTTTCCTGAGCAGGCTGTGACAGGGAGGGAAGCAGGTGACATTTTCATTTAAATGGCTATTTTCATTGCAAATATCTGTTTCCATGGCTGCTTCCTACACCTTTAAAATATTTTTTGACTACAGAACAGACTGGAAATGCTGTAGTTTTCAACTGCAGAAAACTAAGAAGAAAAAGTTATAAAAAAACCCCATATTTCATCTTTGTTATTGCTGTTTTGACTCTTACAGCAAAAGTTAGTATGTTCCAAATAAGTCTCATGGGTGATACTGAGGTCTGTGAACCTAAGGAAGACAGCTGAGTTATCATGGAGCCCAATCACTCTGCTGACTGCCCAGAAATTTCTCACTGGGTATCTGAGTCTCATAACAGCCTAGTGGGTTACATCAACTTAGGGAAATGCTGGTGCGTCTCTCTTGTGGGCTAGAAGCAGGGCTTGAGACTGTCCAGCTTTTAAAAACAAATTAGGCTGTGTTATTGTTGCAGAGCATGCGCTCCATTCAGCTGGGGTGGAAATGCATCCTGATTGCCTGTGAAAAATGAAACTGCAGTGCCTGACCTTCACCTAAAGAAAGCGATCTCAGAAATCTGTGCAGGATCTGTGCCCTGGCTAATTTTTATTTTTTTTTTTTACATCTGTGTGTCAGGATGCAGTGTTGAGGCACCCACAAAGCAGCATTTTGACTCCCGGAATGCTAGAGAAGAAGTTAAGCACTGGGACAAGTTTTAAGAAAGTATGAGATTTCTGTGGATAATGCTGACATTGACTAGTTGAGAATTTGGAGTGTACTTGTCTACTTTATAGGCAATATTTCTTTGGGACTCAGCTTCTTTCAAGAAGACACAGGTAACGTGGCAGCAGGAAGAGCATGTAAATGGCTCCTTGATGAGACAGCCCTTTAATGAAGCAAATACTCTGGCAGTCAAGTCTACTTTCTACATCAGTTCCTTGTAACTACTGGGAGAAAACAGATTGTGTCAAGAAAGGAAGAGTAGAAAAGAGCATCTTGACATAGCAAAGGACACAGGCTGGGAAAGAGAGGATGAGGCTTGTAAGAAAGAGGGCTATTGCACCAGCAAGAGGCTTTCCTAGCATGTGAAGCTAAGGCATAATACTGTTCTCTTAAGAATTGACCAGGGGGGAAAAAGGCTTCTGGTCATCAGAATCATCAGAATTATTTAAATGCTAGAGGATCCCCAGGTCTTATTCAGTTGACAAATAAACTGTAGTTGTTATGAAAATTGCCATGCAGCTTTATGCTTTGTAAAATGACTTTTTAATGAGGTGGCTTAGCCTAGCCAGCTTAAACAGAGGCCTAAAGTATATGGCTGTGGCTCTATTCAGGAAGAACTCTTCTGTTTTCATGTGGGTATCAGCCATGCTCTGTTTCTGGGACATACCTGTCTTGGGACGCAAAACAGAGGTTTGTTTTGTACTTTATGATATATCAATTTTATTCCATGAGATTAATACAGAGAAAATCTAAATTTACCCTTGTAGATATCATGTGAGGCTTGCACTCAAACAGGACTGGAGAGAAACTCTTTGGAGCAGAGCAGATATTTCTGTCTTGCTTTGTATTTTGCTGTGACCATGGAATCAGCCAAAGCAACTGGCACTTCTTCACTGCAGTCTTCTGTATGCAAGTTTATGTACACAATATCTGCCACACATCCATCCAGTCCTGACACATTTTGTTACAAATCCAGCCTCTGTAGCTGTTCTAGATATTGTTCTTCTCTGTATGAAGGATAAGTATGGAATATACTTGCATTCTTCAGTGCTCTTAATGGACTCCACTCCACATGACTTTACTTTGGAAACCCCACAGAGGGACTGAACAAATTATACCCTTGATAAATGTCTTACATGAATATGAACAAATAATTCAAAAATCAAGATAGTGTTTTGATCTCTGTTCAGCAATAACAAGTACACTGCAGGAATGAGAGTTTTGCAAGGCTCTGAGTGGGAGGATGTACTCTAAACGCTCTTCAAATGGTGTCCTGGACCCTGGGGAGCTGGTTCTTCAGGCTCGCAGGCCTACTCTGGAGTCTCCTTTCTCTGAGCAGCAGAGGAAGGTCAAAGAAGAAGCTGCCTGTCACAACCTGTCTGACCAGCAATCTGCAAGGTGGTCTGACAGCAGAACCATCGTGTCATTAGCACTCCTGTTTCTGCTTACTGGAGAGCTCTTGTAACTGTTCTGAACCATTCAGTGGGTCACACTGAAAAAAATAATGAAATCCCACAGTGATGCCTCTTGGGGTGAAAAGAAGAGATGGACAAGAGCATGGATTATTCCTTTTTATGGCCCTGTGCAGAAGCAGAAGTGTTTTAGAACAGTTTCTTGAGGTTTATTCACTGCTTTGTACTTCTGGAACCTTTAAAAGGTTTTTGCACTGGATAAACCCTGAGTGCTCTGGGCACTACCAATATTGTATGAAAGAATACAATAAACATTGCTGCTGCTCTTTTGCAAATATATATATATATACATGCATGTATACATAATGCAGGAATAAATAAAGATAGCAATAAATCCTGATGCATTTGTGTCACACTATGCAGACAAGATGAATTGGTCACTCAGATGTTGTCTCACTCCTGAAATGCATCCACCTCCAGGAAGGATTACAAATGTTGTCACAATGCAAAAAAATTTGAGACAGGAGAGGTAAAAATACTAGCTACAACTGCCTCAGTCAGCGCATAAATTTATACTGTTGTAATAAATTTATCCACTACATTTTCTTGCTTAGAAAATTCAGGAGCATATCTGATTAAAAAAAAAAGTAAAATCAGTGCATGATTATCCCTCTTTTCCTAATCAATACAATCACCCCAGCAGTGTAGCTTATTCAAAAGCACTCATCATATCTGCTTTGTGAAAAGAAAGACTCTTATCACCTCTTTGTGATTTTATAGCAGTGAGTATTTTTCTAATGCTGCTTCCACTGAGCTGTGGATCAGGGTCACACATGTGGCCAGAGAAAAACAAGCATAATCTACTATGTGTTTGTGAAACTGGAAACTTTGAAAGCCACGCTGCTTAGGTCTTACAGCAATAAAGTGGGCCTTCCTAATAAATCACAGGCCTGTGATTGCAAGCTGTGTATAACAGATCTTTGCCTATGAACTTTCTCTTTCCCTTGGATAACTCACTCCTGCTTTCTTCAAAATACTCCATTTACATCCCTCTGAACCTAAAGGCTGTATTTCTCTCTCTTTCTCTGTTGTCAGGGGACTGCTCCTTCTTTATCTTTCCTTCTTTCTGGGGCTCTGCGTTGGTCTTTGCGTGACAGACATACCAAGATGAAAAGTACCCACTAGCAGAGCAGGATGGGAGTGCATGTATGCTGTTAAACAGACATCCAGTCCTGCTGCCAAAACTTGATTTGCCATCCACCTACGCTCTTACATTTCAATTCTTGGTAAACTACTTTTTTCTCAGCTGTTAGTCATTTTTGCATAGTCAGACATGACCAGTGCTTTGCTAAGAGCATCAGCTTTGTGTTGCGGACAGGCAGATGCCTGTAGCTTGAGCCTATTCATGCCTAACGTAAATGAAAAAAAAAATTGTTTTTCATCTGACAGCTTAACTAAGATCCTGTAAATTCCCACTCTTCCCTATCTTTTGTCTTGGCTGAGAGCAAGTCACTGAAGAGCAAACTCCGTGCCTTCCTGCAAACCTGCAGTGAGTGCTGCAGGTGTAATCGAGGGAGCTCAATAAAGGTCCTGAGCAGCCTGCTCTGATCTCATAGCTGATCCCACTTGGAGCAGGAGGTTGGACTACAGACCTCCTGGCTTCCTCTTCATCCCAAGTGATCATCACATGATCTTGTTTGTGATCCTGGCCTTATGGTTGTAGGATGCTGTATGTCTTCACCAGCCAGTGTGGTTGTATCACTACAATATTCTTAGTCCAGGGTAGAGTAACGTTAAGAAAAATAAGATATACGAGATATACTTTTTGATGTAGATTAGGTGCACTCTAAAGCTCGCTCTGGGCTACTCAGACTCTGCTAGGACGGTCCCTAAGTCTTGCAAGGACATTGGAGAGAAGTGAGGAATAATGTAGTTACTTGAGCTGCTATGATTTTTTCCATCTTGTACTTTGAACCATCTCACTTGGTTCTCCTAGCTTGAAGGCAGATCTGTAAGAAGTCCTTAGAGAACTACTAGTATCTGAGTGATAGAGCTATCATACTCACCTCAAAAGCAGCCTTAGTAAAATGGAAAACTGAAATTATGTCCAGACTGTCTCATGTCTCAGTTTCCTGAGAAGAAATTTCCCTCTTATTCACTTAACCCACTGTCTGAAATTTCATTAGCTTCATGTCTTACAGTCCTAGGATGTCCTGAGGGACTGTGGTGGTCAGGTCACCTGATGGTGGCTTAATCATGCTTTGCTAATTTCAACTCAAGAGCCAGGACTGCTCATAAATATACTGTGTGTTAATCAGCAAGGCAAGTGTTTGCTTTCTTGCTTCTTCAGTTGCACACATTTTATGGTTGAATTCTGTTGAAAATTCCTTTTTTAAAGTAATGAAATAGATCAAAAATATTCTCTGTGGTCACTTCTCAGTTACTTCTGAACAGCTTACTGCTGCTGAAGTTATTTGAAAATAATACTTCACCATATTTCAATATTGAATTTGCTTGTGACTGTCTCTAGTGTGAACTGAAAATTGCAGCCACCTTACATCTTAAGAGTGGCTTAGCCAACCTGAAATCTAAATCCAAGCAAGTAAGTTCAGATTGTGTATCATTCTAGTGATATCATTGATTGCTTTCCCTGGCAAAAACAATTCCACACCACAGGTATTGACTAAGTAATTAAGGAGGGCAAAGTGATACAAGAAATGATAAAAAAAAGTATTTAAAAATAATTCCATAAAGTATTTTTTATACACACTGAGCACTGAATGGGAGTTTATCACTGACTTTAAAAATTCTTCTTTCAAATGTTCATGTTAATGAACATAGGGTTAAAATCAATTTTCAGTAGAGCAGTTTTGCAGTTCTTCCCTTGCAGTGTGTGGTATGGGAAAGACATCATTTTCAAACAAGCCATTTCTTTCAGAGTGGCAGCCAGATACCTTAGCAATCCCATGGAATTACACCAAGAATGACTATTTGTTTTTTCATTAGGAATTTAATATTGTTGAAACGCTTACTTGACAAGTACATTTCCAACTCCACGTGCAGTTAAATCCATTCTCATCAGCCTCTGTTTTGAGATATCTATGCACTGTAATACCATCTATTAGAATCTATGTGCTGTATCATTGAACATTATAGATAAACTTACAGATTTTCACCTAATGTTTGGGGGGCCGTAAAGAAGGAATAGAAATACAGAAAATGCTATAATCTCTTTAGTTCCTTTATGCCCTTCATTTACTAAAAAATATAAAATGGATAGTAAAATATTTACTACTACTTTGCAGTTCTCAAATGGCAAAAATCAAATTGTCTAGTGTCTCACTTTTGCAGAAAGACAGCTTCAAGCAGGCAGCCACTGGAAGAAATGGGCTTTTTAACCAGTGTGCTTTGAGGACTAACATAAATTTCTTACTGGTCCATGCATCACTGGAATTGGGACTTTTGGCATTTATGGTACGTCCAGAAAAGTCAAAAAAATGTGGATATTTTTGGTCAGCTCTGGTAAGAGATTAAGTGAAATTTTTGAGGGCTGCAAATGACCCAATTGAAGCGATTTAAGAAAAAGTAAACAACAGAAAGTTTCAGCTAAGCACTTTGATTTTCTGTTCTAGCAGACAGCTCACCTATTGAGATGAACACTGACTGCAGCTCAGATGGGGAATGGTAACCTTTAAGACTCTGTGTGTAACACAAAGTGTTTTACTAGGAGAGCTCTTGAACCTTATCAGGGTGACATCCTTGAGTGAGGTGTGTGTGTTTCGAGTTCCAATCAGAAACATTTCTCAACCCTGTAGTTCCACAAAAAGAAAGAATCTAATGGATTTTGGCTCATGTTATAATGTACCATAGTGGAAACATAAAATTACAGTCATCCATCTGAAAAACGCTGTTGAGTAGACCATAGAGTTTCCATCTTTCAGGTCATCCTTTTTCTAATTTCACCTCTACCTTACATGAACCAGTCAGTCCAGTTTAAGCTGTTTTCATTTCAACTGGATGAAAAGCAAGCCCTGCCTTGATTTTAACATCCACCATTGCAATGCAGGGATAATCCTCTTTCCAGTGTAAATCATAATCTGAACATAGTTAACTTGTGCAATCTGTGTGGATTCTATGAATTTTTTCATCCAGTTGATGACACTTGAAAATTACTTAATACAGACTTAAGCACATCCCATTGTTCTACTATTTTGCAAATTGCTTTCTTTATCTCTAGGCAGAAAATCTTTTCTCAGTGTTTCAGAGGACTTAAAAGTTCTATACATCTCATACTATCATATTTCATGTGTATTATATTTTGTCCATCATCTTTTTGCCACTAGGTAATATATTCTTTAGGAAATATAAAATGTAAATATACACACCCTGACATTTAATGTTTGGGATAATAGTCCAGTATTCTTATTCTAGAATCCAACTCCTTATTCATGTAAGTGTAGAAAACCACAAATAGAAATTAATTTGAAATGCAAATATACAACTTGGAACTGCCTGCAGAATAAAAACAGAGAAAGGTTTTATTAATTTAAGCATTAATAAGACAAAGAATGGTACTCCTTTTAACTTGAGTACCTAGCCATGACGAATGCATCTTTGTAAGGAAAGAGAAGCACTGTCACTTTTTACCAACAGGAGGTTTTGCTCTCCAAGGGGTTTCCCTGTTACCACTGCCCATTTTTGGCACTTTCATTTCCAGCGTTTCACTGGTGGATCCCTAGGAATCCAGCTGTGACTCCCCAGCTGTTGGTGAGTGAGGTGGGGACCATGGCATGACCACAGCATGATGGCTGGATTCTTTCTGACTGGGAAGTCACCTTTACTAACCAAATAAATGCTGTAAAGGATGGAGAGTCCTAGATGCTTTTCCTGTGGTGAGAATTAGGCACCCAAATGAGGTGAGGATGTGTGGCTCAAAAGAAACCCTGGATCTTCATAGTTAAACACCTTCTTAAAAAAAAAAAAAAATGCATCCACAGGGAGGACCCTAAACACCTGATTGCAATTCAGCCTGAGGGTGAAATGTTTTCTGTCCCTCATGTTCAAACCGTGAACTGTGCAAAGAAGGAAATTACAAACAGTAAAATACAGTAAGGCCTTACTGAGGCACAGGAAAGTCTGTGAGAGGGATGCTTATTTCAGAACCTGAGATTTGGTTCTAGTTCTGGCTTGTCAAACCAAGCACAAGATATTCTATTCTCATTTAAGAGCCAGCACCCAGGACTGATCTCTTCTTTCCTGCTGCCAGTCAGGAAACCATCAGTGCTGAAGTCTCATCCATAAAGTCTTGGTGCAGCTCCTTTTACTGAACATTGAACTTTCAATTCCTCTGGACATGGTCAGGTTTTAGTCACCTCTCTGGAATACATACATTTATTTAGATGGCACCTAAATCTCACTTTCTCACACTCTAAGTCTTTTGAGCTTTACTGATAGACACTTCAAGGTCACTTATGATTTTTACGTATAATACAAAATCATTAATTAATTTGTCCATAATGAAAATTAACATTTCTCTAAGAAATGCAACTGCTGACAGTGTGATCAGCAAAGATTAACTTTTTAAGTTTTTCTCATTACTTTTGCAATTCTGAAAGCATGAACTTGAAGTCATAGAAACTGCTATAGTATAATTACAAATAATAAAACCATGTTGTGGCTGGCAGCTGTGGAGTGGCACAGTAGAGTTAACAAATATCTTACAAAAGTTTATTGCTCTTTTATTAATTAGGTGGTGGGAAGGAAAATGTGTGAAGAAATTTCATAGCTACTTTGGCTAATTGATGAATCTGTTGAAATTCCCTGACTTCATAATATCATGACAAATAAATAAGCCAATAAGTAAATAAATAAATGTATATATCTCCACACGTGCGTGATACCTCAAAACTGAAATCTTAACTGCTTTTTCGACTAAATCTTCTCCTTTCATGTACTGACTACTCTAGATATGAATTCAAGAATTCAAGAAAAGCCTGAATTAAGCCTATTCATTGCTTGTCATTTACAATGGCAAAGGCACATTTTTGGGTTTTGTATTTTTACTAGATATTTTAATTTCAGTGACATGAGAAGGTTTTCCATTTATTCCATTGCAGCTATAGTTTCTAACCCACATTTTGCTACATATATTGAATATTGCCAGATCTACATAACGTACTTGGGTAGCTAATTCACTTCAAAAGGGTGCTTGAAATAAGCTGAGTCTATGTTGAAGCAAGTGAAAAGTGCTCTTGCTCTGCTCTTTCAGCTCTGCATGGTGTGTTTTAGTTTGAGGGGTGGCAATGGACAGCAGGAGGGGGACAGGAGTTGAAGGGTAACACTTGTGTTGCTGCACTTACCTTTCCTGACCTTCTCCCAAGGAGTGTTGCAAGAGAATTGGCAAACCAAGAAAGCCAAAGCTGAGACTCGTGCTGCAGTTACCTGCTGGAGATTTGTCTGGATCTTTCAGTTCCACCATGTGCTCAGCAGTGTCTGACATGGCAGAGAGTCTAACAAAAATGGACATAGAAATATATCAAGATCTACTTTCTATTGATGCAAATGAGATATTAAATTCAGGCAACTGCAAGAAGTGGATCATATTGGAAGCAGAATCAGTGATGCTTTGTGTTATACTCCCTGTGAAAACAGGATATTTACTTTTAAATTAGTTTCCTATTACCAACCTGTTAAGATATCCAAAGCTTATGAAATAGTATAGCAGGGGGAAATTGCTTGAATTGAAAAAAAATAAAAAAGCCAAATTGCTTATTTATCATTTATCAGCCTCTCTCAGCTGTCAATCTAATTTTCCTGCCTTCACTGATCATATTTTTGCTGTCTGTTCCTTAACAGATTTTGTTTTGATTGCTTCTGTTCAGATTCTGTCTGTCATCTCAGTGTCTAAGCAGACCATATGTTAGCTTGACCCACTACCAAAAAAACTTCAGCCTGAGTTCACTTGAGAAGTTACTCTTGCTATTATTTGAAGATTTATTAATTTTACAATGGCATCTGGTTCTGTAACACCTGCCCCAAAATCTGCTTTTGTTTTTTTCACTGCTGGCAAAAAAAAAAAAAAAAAAAAAAAGCAATAATTTCTGCCTTCAAATACATTCAGAAATAACAACTCTTTTAGTCTTTCATCCTACCATAAGATGGTAGGATAACAAAATACCATCTTTGTGCTGCTAAAATGCATTCTATCTGAGATACACAGTGGGGAAATAATATTATTGCCATTTTGTTGCTTCAGAAGTTGAGCCACAAATGAACAGTCTGATCCAACTGTCCCTAGTAAAAGGATGGTGGTGTAATGAAGACTGCTCCCAAAATTATAATTGATGTTGGTAAACAATTAAACTTTCTCCTTAATCTTTGAGGCTGCAGAAGTTACACAGAGAGAAAGCACGGCCAGCCTTTGAACTCTGCCCTCTCTGGCACACTTATGACTGGCAGTAGAACTCACTAATTCCTTTCCATCTCTGGCAAAAGCAAGAGAGGAGATTCTGGAAAAGGTTTGGAGATCCCATTACTGGCTATTTCTAGTGCCTTGAGTGGACTGATGAATGACTTTCCAACTGCCAGAACAGTGACAGGTCTGCTCACTCTCACTGAGTGGAAGAGTCACCCAGGAACGAGTCTTTAAACTGCAGGGTGAAACTTCCTTTCTGCTGCTTTGCAGTGTCCTAAGATTCGTGTTTTTAGTATTCAGCATTTTCATGACAAACCCCTCAAAGCTTGCATCTGAACCTTGTCTGTGCATGAAAACAGGACTCTACAGTTTGTGCCCAAATTTGTTTTCTTTGTAATGAATTGTCCATCCTCTGTCTTTCATTCCCTTCTGAAACCCTTCTAAATATTATGTTGCATTGAGCTTAGCCCCTCCAATCAAACTGATATATGAGAGTCGTAAATGCTGGAAGATACCTATGGGAATACACTGAAGAGAGCCTTGGGCAGGCAGAGGAGAAAGCTGTGCTAGACACTGGTAGTTATTTTTTGAATAATGCAGAGATATAACTTGAAAATTCATTCTCCATGTAGTGTTGATCTGGAGATAAATCATATGTCTTTATAGTATCTCTTTAATGATCAGGGTTCAATAATCATTCCTATATTTTTACTTGACTTTATAATTCCTACCTGTTCCCTTCAACTAGTTGAATGATAAAGACTGCATTTTCTAAACAGTTATGTTGTTTGTGTTATCTCTCCACTCACTCAGAACTGTAACAGGATGTTTATCTACTGAAAAAAACCCTGTCTCTCATTTACTCTGCAAAGCACTCCACTGCCTTCACAGTAACTGTAGCTGCAATTATCATTGTTGGCATCCAGAGATAGTGATTTTTCTATTTACACTCCATGCCTGGCCCTTGTGAAGTTTAATAAATGAAGTCAGAAGTTGCATTATCATTTGATAGACTCATCACCTGATGGTAGCTGCTGAAATATGCAATAAATAAAGGTCCTAGAGGGAAGAAAAAGGATTAGAAAAAATAAGCATTATATGTTTTTTCTAAGGAATCATATTTTTTCTTTTACCCTATGTGAAGAAATTTAATTACAGTTTGTCTTTTTTTTTCCTTTTTTTTTCTTTTTTTTTTTTTTTAATATTTCCTTTCTTCTGCATTTTATGAGAAGTCACCTTCAGGAATTCATCGAAGCAAAATTTAACTCAGGATGTAGGACACAAAAGAAAAAAAATAGGAAGAATTGCCCAACATTTTGCTGAGATCTTCACTGGCAGTAGCTGGGTAGGGTTTGTGGTCTGTAGAGAGACACTAATTCAAAATATGCATCCAGCAACCTACACACTAGCAGGGCTGGTGTGATGCTCCTTTGATGGGCCTTAAAACCAACCTCTCCACAGCACTGGAAACAGCCCGGACAGCTTAATACGAAAGTCTCAGCCTTAACAGCAAACAAAACCAGATCCTCTGGAGACAACTAAGTCTTCACAGTGAACAAGCCCTTTCTGATGAGAAATCAACAGAAAAGAATCTCATTTCAGCACATGGCTGAAGATAGGCTGAATTTTACAAATCATGCCAAGTATTTCCTTAATGGGTTTCTTCTTTTAGCCAGACAGTAAACACTATGATGACTAGCAGTGTTTGCTTGGTAATAAGTGCTGAGCACAAACTCAAATAGTCTATTCACCACTGGGCAAAGATGAATACCCACCTACACACATGTAGGTTTTACCTGGTACTCCTTTCATCGCATTTTTCAAGTACAAAAGTAACAAAGTCATTGAAAGAGTTTAGCTTACTTGTGTTTTAGGTTCTCTGTGGCAGGAAAATACCAGTTTTAATCCCTGCAGAGTCTTAATGAGAACTAGACATAGGCTAGATGGAAACTGGTGAAAAAAATGTTGATCTGTTTTACTATGAGCAACTGTAATGGCCCCTGCAAGTAGCAAAAGCACACACATTTAAAAGAAGTATTATGTATAGGCACCACTGTTATTAAAGCCACTAATAATGAGGAAACATGGAAAATGTTTATAAGGAAGCACGGAAAATGTTTGTGAGGAAGCATGGAAAATGTTTGCATTTTGAAAATGTATTCAGAATAGTCTTGTCATAGCTGCTTGAACTTTACCCTCTGTAACAGATATTATATCTTCTGGAGATTCCTGGGTTGCTTGAAAGATCTTCACAAAATTATCATTTGTGGAGAAACATGGATAGATGTGTGTCCTTCCTCTCAACCACCCCAACACCAAGAAGAGAGTTGGGGTTGATGTGGATTTGGATTTAATGTGATTTCTGCTCCTTCCCTTTTGAGACTTTCTTTGTTTTACTTCTTCATGCTGTTAAGCATATAAAATCCTTTTTTCTGCATCATAGTGAGCACTTATCCAGTATTTTGCTCATTGTTTCTTCAGTCACAGGCAGCAGTAGCCTCTGCCTGAGAACAGGGTGCTTGGTTTTGGACCTGGGACCTCTTCTGCTTTTGGTGGTTCAGCTGGACAAGCACTGCTCTGAGAATGAGCTGCAACTCTGGGCTTAAGCCAAAAATGATTGCTATAATAAACTATTGTTCATTGCGATTGCTATTGTTCATTGGCTTGGGAGGACTCAAAGGCCTGGATTAAACCATAAATCCTAGGGAAAATACTATCCCTTTTCCAAACAGCACACTCAGAGATGGCCCCAAGACCGTCTTTGCATTTGGGGCTAATAATAAATGAAGCAGTGATTATCTTGCCCCCTAGTTTGTTCTTCTTCTTAAAAGCATTTAGGCACCTGCCCTGCTAATTCTCAGTTACCCTTCCTTATCTCTTCTTACCAAAACAATGCACCAGATGCCAGTGACTACAAACATGGCACATAATATAAATATACATAAAATAGTCATATTTACAGATAAGATGTATATAAATATATAAAGATATAAAATAAGAGCAAATATTAAAATGGTCCTGCTAGCGTGGGCTTATCACAGCAATTTCCAGTCTGTGAATGATCTCTGCTTTCATTTTTGTCTTTAATGAAATAGAAATAAAAGGTGGAAGGGCTCAGAAAAGAAATAAATAAACAATGTGCGAATTCAATGACCCATAAAAAAAAAAATCAGTCTAAGTTTAGATAATCTGAACTCAAAATACATTGTAATAATAATAATAATAATAATAATAATAAAATCTAAGTCAAAATGTACACAGCCAGATTTTGACAGAGCAAATATTTGCTTCAATTAAATAACTTTTTTTTTGCACTTATGAAATCATGCTACAATATCTTGTGGTCACTAAGTAATTATTAAACATGTTTCTCTTTCAAATGGGGTAGGTTGTGTATTTTATTAAAAGGAATTGGGCTGCTAAGAAGAAGCAGTATAATTCTGAACAGTGGTCATACTGAATATTGTCAAAGTCACCAAAAATCTACAGGAGCCAGTTGTTTTTCTCACACAAGTCTGTTCTTTTTTCTTTTATGGGTTTTGCATCAAGTCCATTTTGAAACATTGTCTACTGACACCTCCCTGTTCCAGAGAGGAATGGGCTTGCTGATGAAACAGTCATTTTCTGCCTTTGAACTGAAACTTATACATTATGGATGATCTGATTGAAAATTTTAACATGAAATCCTAGTCAGTTTATATCAATACTAAAACTGCCATTATACTCAATAGGGTTAAAATTTCTATCTGGATCCTTGAGGGAAGTTTGGATCAGATTAGAATGTTAAATCTACCTCATTCTAAAAACAGATAGAAAAAAAGCTGAGAAGACACATGCCAGGAAATTCAAATTTAACATAGCTTTGATGCTTAACTCATCTTTGGGAACCTTTATTTTTAGAACCATCCAAGATAAGAAAAAGATGGTGCCTGTTGAGCCTTAACAGGTTTTGTCATTTTGCATTGCAAAGTAACTTAGATCCTAGGATTTATATTATCTGTGAATATCAGTTCCAGGTTTCAAATTATAAATACTATAGAGCAGGAAAAGCTGCTGAAATATCACCTGTCTTTATGGTGCTGACACATGCCAGTGATTTTCTGAGATGTCAAAAGCAGCTCTAACAATACACCAAATCCTAATCAACAGAAGTCATCAGAGTTATTTTTTTTATTGCTCTCTACATCAGCTTGTTTTCATAACACAGGCATTTCACTTTATGCAGGAACAGATGTATTTGTGACTATTTGCACTGAAATATCCAAACATTACAGTAAAGCAGCAATTTACAGTTGGCTGACTGTGTCTCATCTTTAGTAGACAATTAGTGAACAATGAAAAACTCATTATCTTCTTATTTCATTACAGCCAGAGAAGCAAACAATTAAATTTGGTGGTTTAAAGGACATACAAACAAAAAGCATCTTGACTTCCCAGAAAGAACAAAGTGCAAATAATTCCATCAACAGCACTTGAGTGAAATTCGTCAAAGGGGTGTGTTCCAAAATAGAGTTCACCTTAAATGCTTTCCTTTAACTTTCATTTTTAGAGAATGATAGAGAAAAAACTTATACATTCACTTTCATCAAAATACTGATACTACATAGGGAGGTAATATATATGTAAAATACACATATATTTGTAGTGTATCCAGGAATCTAGGCATCTTTGAACTGCTTTAAAATATAATTATTTTCTTTTTTCCTTTCACACTTGGTTGATGTTTGATCTTGACTATAAAGCATGGATCATACTTTCTGTCTCAGAATCTCTAAATGTTGCTGATATATATTGACCAAAAGTTGCCTGAATCTCAAAAAAATCACATATACTGATGTTTTCATATTGCAGAATTTCATGGAGATTAATTTTAACATGGAAGTTTAACCAATTTTAACAGTTCTGAAATAAGCAATTTCTCATATTTACTGGTTTTCCACTCATGCTTATGTTGCTAAAAAGAAAGAAATATAAAAGCCCGCTCAGTGGAATCTGGACATGCCATATATTAGTACACAGTTCTGTCTTTTCCTCCTGTCTCTAGCTTTCCAGTAATCATTATATTCATCTTTCCACTGATAAAAATCAAACGTCTAATTTTCACTGTTAGTATCTAGACATTCATATTTTGCTTGTGAAATACAGCAACTGAGATAATTCACAGATTCAGAGGTTAATCTGCACCAGCTCTTTATCAAATCTCAGTACTGTGTTCTTCACACTTTCTTACATGTCATAACTAGTGTAGCTTGAATTTAGGATCCACATGGTAGACAAGAATTCTCATGCAATTTCATCAAAATTGAATTTCACTAAGCTAGCTACCTGCTCTTATAGTCCAGTGTTATGGAATGTCTTCATTTTTTTCCCCTTTTCTTTTTTTCTTAGTACTCTGGAGAGAAAAAAAAGAAAAAAAATTGATTATTTTCATGGGTTTCCTACAGCTCAGAATCTTCTGTGGTATATTGGACAATGCATGTCCTGAAGTCCTGATTTGTTGAAGGTTGTTTGATGTTGCTGAAGCTACTTATATTGAACAGAGGCAAAAGGTACAAAGTTTCTGCAGTTTGCAACACTGACATAGAACTTCTCTCTATGACTCAGGGTGGAGCAAGGAAAAGGATGCTCAAAAACAAAAGGAGTTGTCAGTTCACTTACTTCATGTTAATGTTCAGAAAGAATCAAGAAGGTTGTAGGCATCCAAGTTCCTTTACTTCTCCCTTCAGATCCTATGTCATTCTTCAGTTTTTTATTTCACCGCTTAATATTGACTGATCCTGCTCCCTTGCTGCCCTTCAGCTTTCATGAACATTCTCTTTTAAGATGTTAATTTTATTATTTGAGGACACTTGCTTGTGGGTGGACATCTTGCTAGTATCTTTTTAGGCCAAAGATATTTTAATCTTTAGGCAGGATCTTTTAATTCCATTTTATCCTTCTCCCTCACTTGTCCCTTATTCTCATAACATCAGCAGCAAAGACTGAATGGTAAATTTTTTTTATGTGATTTGTGTTTAATAATCAGCCTGAATAACTATGAAAAAAAATAATCACCTCAAAAATCACAGCCACTTAGGCGTTATAAAACACTACATTCTCGGGTGAAAGGAAATACAGAAAGGTAGAAGGTGCTAATACTAAATCCCACAGTAAAAGTTCTTTACTACACAGAATGAGCATGTCTAGGTGAAGACCTAAGAAAAGGCAAGCATCTAATTTCATCTACTGTCCCACATGGTAATCAGAGGAGAGAACTAGCATTGGGAAGGTATGTCCTTCTGTGTATTCCACAATGGATAAATCTTCCTCTGTCAGGGCCTATGGATATTGAGGGAAGACAAACAATCCTTTCTCTGCTGCAGTTTTAGACAGAGAATGGCTGATTAGCTTCAACTGGGTGCCCAGCTTTCTGGTAACAATAGACTAGGTGAGATGAGTCCTTACCTGGTGATGAAACAGCAAGTATAAATTTGGAGGACACACCATGACTCTACCCCATCTGGAAAACAGGCAGATCGTTGCACAGGGTAGTTTTTTGATAACACCTATATCAGGTTTACATGGTACTGAGGAGAATGGGTTAGATGAACTCGTGAAATCTCTTCCTTATCTGTGGACTCCAGGCTTTTTTTTTTTTTTCCTAAGTGACAGAAAGCCAACAGCAATTGTTTTGAAGACAGATACAAACATCAGAGCACAAGCTAATGAAAATTGCACTGATTAGAGCTGTTCAAAATCCCTGTTCCATGGGAAAGGTTGATATTCTGACATATGTTTTCTTTGCAAAACGGGATGAGAATGGTCTAAATATCAGCAATTTTCAGGGTAATATTTCTTCAGGAATGCTGCAATAAAAAAGAATATTTCATTTTGAAATAGCTATATTTTTAGCATTTCAAAACAACATCTGAAACATTTCCTCTTAGTCTCAGATTTTCACACTTAACACACATATTTTTGTGCATATATATATATGTGCATATGTATATTTAATTTTGACTGTTTCCTTTTAGAAAATTTTAATTTCAAAAACTCCTGCATTTTTCCAGAAAAGTTCTTTGGTCACTGCATGTGGTCTTTGGTCAGTCATAGTAACAGCATGTTACTAAAGGACATATGGGCTGTCCAGTTCCATGATAGAAAGAGAGCTGCTTAAAACAGAAATCGACAGGAAAAAAATCACAGTTTGGTTGTGAAATCGTTCTTCATAGTGACTACATATCACCATCTTTCATTTACTGAGATAGGACAGGGAATAATCCAATCAACATCTCACATGAAAACTTGCTAGAAATTATCATTGATAACAAAACAAATGCAAATAGCAATCTTATTCATACTGTGTGCTCCTAGCACTTTCATGGTTCCTTATACTAAAATAAACAGCTTTTTTATTTCAATATAGAGGTACAGATATATTTATCTGCATGATGCACTCAAAAAATGCTTTTAAATCTTAGGTACAATCCAGTGTTTAAAAACCCCAATGTAAATAGACAGCATTATTAAGAAAATAATGTTCTTTTAAAATAGTTTAAAACAAGGATTTCAAGTGTTACTTGTGAGAGGAGGAAGTTTTATAGGTCTTTGTGGTAGCAATAGGTACAAGTTGGGGCTGAAATACCCCAATATGCACATATGCAGTTTATGAAATAGTGGCACCTTCTCAGAATTAATTTATTGGCTGTGCTCTGAGGCACAAACCCCGTATTTTGTTTCTCAAGTAGTGATGTAGCTTTTTGAAATGATCAAGAATATTGTTTCTAGACTTCTGTTTAAAGCTCCTCTCTGAAGCTAAACCCTGGTGTGAATATATAAGATACTGCCAAAGTAAAACTTTGGAAAAACATTTAGGATATTAATAGAAGTTAAGGATCCACTTTCATAGTATTTTCAGTGTCTGAAATCATTGTATCACTATTATTTTTACTTGCTTGGGTTTAAAGAACACAGCTTACTGGCTTTATGTCTGCCTTGTTTATTTGGAGCCCGTGTATTTTAGTATATGCAGTTTCTGGCTCTTTTTAATACCTAGGACACCAATGACCCCCTTGGCTCAGGCCACTGGCTGCAAATGCAGAAGAATGTCATTAAAAATACAGCAGGAAATCAATTTGGTGACTTTACATTGCTTTGTAATGGACATTTTTGCCTCTAACTGTAGATTATGCCAGGATGTTTCTGAACAAAAGAACATCCTGTGAAATCCAAATTGTAACTGATCCAAAGCCCATAAATGGCAATTTTAAAAAGTTACTGTTTTTATTGAGATTTCAACTCACACCTCTGTGCTTCAACCCTCACAACTACATTAGTTTGGGCTTTCTTTTATTTAAGTTGCAAAAGAAAACTCCTATATTTCAAATATGGTAATTTGAAACAAATGGACAACAAATTTTAGTATCAGAAAATAGTCCTACATAGTAATATACACGTTCCAAATTACTATAGTGGGTTGCCAATTTATTTAATGCAAAAAGCCATGAGAAGGCAGGCTCTTATTGCCTCTCCTTGAAAGAAAGTATTAACCTGCATTGTGACATTGTAAAGAAAGCCCCATGAAGTAACACCATGTATGCTTTTTCAGATATTTTTATTTCAGAGGAAATATATGTATAAAGTCAGAATGGATTTATTGGATACATGTTTCCCCATCACACCATTTCAACACCCAGCTCTTACTGGAGTATTAAGAGGGCATAAATAGCATAGCAGACATCTCTGTTGTTGGAAAGACCTAAAGAGTTTGGAGTGACTCTCATTGTCTCAAAGGTTCAAGGCACTCATTCAAAAGAACAAAAAATGACAACAGATACAATCACAAATTGTTCTGACTTGTGGAAGTGTGTTTTGTCAGGAACTTCTGCCTATTAATGTTCAGATTCTTCACAATATTTGGATGCTAATCAAGACCACATTGCCAAAATAAATAGTCATTTTCTTGCTTTATCATTCTGATTCTACAGAAAATAAGAACAGTCAAAGCATAAAAAATAATTTCCTGTATTATTTCCTTGACATTGATTTGCTAAGAGTTGAATAGAGTACACTAGACCTCTAAGAAAAGTAATTTTGTTGAAAGAACATAAAGACAACAAGAAAAATTCCTTCAATAACTGCTGGGAGCTTAGGAGAAAACAGAGGCCTGTACATTTTAGGACTCTAAGTCTTTCTGATGTGATTGTGCAGTTGAGCTGGCAGTCACAGGTTGGGACTGTCCTATCCCATTTTACAGCAAATGGTCTGTGAGTGCCCTTCCAGCACTCACATGGATCATATGCAATGTGAAAACTGTTTTTTTCCTAACTACACCACTCATCCAAAGTAGCATCCTCCCTGCAGCCAAGCGTAAACAAATCAGGGACCAGATTCTTCTCACACATCTACAGTGAAGCCATCTGTGGCATGATCTGTGCTTTCCTAAAATCAAAGGAAATTTTGCTTCAAAGATGGATGCACCTTGCCAAGGAAATCCTCTTGTGCAATTTTGTGCAAGGACAATGATTCTTTGTTTAGCTCAAAGTTATCCCTTAGTAAGATCAATGACAAACAAGAATAATCATACATGTATATACATGCTTGAAATCCAGAGATCCAGGCTGAACCTTTTTTTTAGATGTTATGTGAGAACTGGAACATATGCCTGATGTCTGACGGAGTGTGAGGATGGAGGGCTATCTCAGGTTACTGCATTTTCACCCCTGCATGAAAATAAGGATTTTATAGGGTATTATTTGCACAAAGTGTCTTAGCTGTCAGCCCTGCCCACCAAAGCCTGTTCTTCAAGGGAGGACATGCTTCACACAGTCTGTGTTGATGAAATGCTTCCTCTTCTACTGGGTCAGCCATGTTAGGAATAGACTTCTTTGCCTGTGGGAGTGGTCCCTCAGCCTTGCCCCAGCATCAGCTTCTGCACAGAATCAAGGGCTTAGTGCAGGAGCTGTGCTGGGGCTTTCCTCTGAGACCAGAGTCAAAAGTCTCTGCTTAGTATTGCTACATGCAGATTTGGGGTGTGAACAATGTGAGAAAGATTGTAGAAAAATCTAAATAAAGTATCTTAGTTAATGCCATAGATTGGAAAAGGCAAGCCACAAAAATTAATTTCCTTCTTTTTCTGAGTGTATAAAGATAGTACCTCTGAAATACCATGTGTAGGAATGCCACAGAAATAACTGTGTGCCTTTGGTTGTTTGCATATAAGTAAGAAATTCAGATTTTATGTTATTTAATATTTTTTCTCGTTTTAACTTTTTAAATATTCATTTTCATACCAAAATAAAAGAATAAAGGAACTGAAGAAAACACACAGTAGAAATAGGAATTCTATTTTCTTTACTTTGTAATACATTTTAGTTCTGTCTGTAGCACTTTAGCTCTTATGTAAATGGATATTTCTAATCATCTCTGCAATCTGAGTTGTGGTCTGGGAGTCAAACAAGCCAGGAGAAATAATAAGAAGGCTACAATCCAGCACCAAGCAAACTAGGACTACAGATGTAATTCTCTTAGCAATCAGAAGTGCAACCATACAAGCACTACCACTCTCTCTGCTTTAAATCCAGGGTTTCTGTGATACAGTCCTTATTTGTAATGATAGCCATTTCCCTTTCCTAGTATTCTGGCAATTGCAGCATTCCTGCCCTGGGTTGCTGATAGCAGTGGATAGACTGGTTCAGATGAAATTAGAATTGATCTAAATTTTCACACCAGGCCTGAAATGCATTATTATCCATAGCTGGAAAAATTATGATATTTTCTTTCTTTCTCTGTGTTTCCAAGGGGTTCAGAAATAAACCAAACAAACAACAAAACAATAACAGCAACCAACCAAACAAGAACACCCCAAAACCACAAAAAACCCAACAAAACCCCAAAATCAACAACCAAAAAAAAACCCAAAACCAAAAACCACACAAAACCAAAAAAAAACAACCAACCAAAACCCCAAAACCAGCAAACACTGAAAACCTCAGAAGGGATCAAGCAAGTAAAAAAATACCAGCTTTCCAAGATTTTGCAGGTTTAATCTGAAGACATTTTTACAAGAACATTCAGAATAAAACTCACTGATCTCTGTTTGGAGGGATAAAGTTATTTTTAAATGAATGAATTCGTAAATATTTTTTTCAAACAATAAAATCTTTAGCAGTCAGTTTTCTAGTAGCTGATGAATCTTGCGTTAGGTGTTTCTGGAAATCCAAAGACTGTCTGTAGATGCAAAATGATTGAGAATCCAGCTGTTCCAATATAGGATCTGAAAGCAATACTTTGCACAAATGCTTATTGTCAGCTGTTACACACCTATTTTTAGAACTGAACATTGCTACCAAAGGTTGTTCTCATTCCCAACATTCCTCTGCCTAAGGGTATGCTCATTCCACATTCCCAAGGTATGTTTGCAGCTCAGGTAGTTATATTTGCTTTAGATCTAATTTAGCAAGTACAGGTAGGGAAGAAATGAAAGAAGGGCACAGAGTCTGAAAGTCAGTACTGGGATTCTGGGTACTTTCTTGGCTTGCTACCACCCCACACCCCATTGCTGCACTGTCATGGCTGCTGCTGCAAAGTAAATGATGAAACCTTAAGTGTCTTGTAATTGCAACCCTGAGCTGCAGAGTAGGTAGACACCCACTTGATAGTGTTCCTCTGTTTCAATCAGAACCAGACATTTGCGGTTGTGGGTGGACTGAATAGCCAAGAAACCCACCCAAAACATATTATTTCATAATATTTTGAAGCACCAACTTGAGCCATAGGGCACCAAAATATCCAAACAGCAGCTGAGATGTGAAAAGCTGCAGTTTCTTCCTGAATGAGTTGCACTGCTGGACAGATCACTTAATGACTTTTTTCTTTAGCTGTGGTTTTAAAGAATGGTTTCTCAAAGTCAAGCAAGGAGCAGTGATCTTGCCTAAGGATATGAAAATGAGATTGGATCCAAGATCCTGTCCCTAAAAATAGTTGCAGAGAGCACCAGCAAGAGAAGAGCTTGGGAGGGAAGGGGAATTTCACATTTGTTCTGCATCCTCTCATTTCCTCTCCTCTTCTGTTAAGTGGATATCCTTTCCTGAACTTGGTGCTTTGAAGCTCAGTTCAGGCACTGCTCTGCTTTGGATAGGGAGAGCCAAGAGCCCAGTACTGCCAGGAAGGTTTCCTCTCGCGCACTATTAACAGCTGTTGCTTCCTGCCTTTCCACTGAAAGGTGCACACTATGACCATGGAGCTCATGTTCTGGCTCAGCACTTTTATTATACCATGGTGCTGCTAAAAGCTCTGGGAGGCACCACTGGAAATACAGAGATCTCACTGTTCCATTTCTCCCTTCACGTTCCCAGGCCAAAATGATCAAGCAGGTCAGGATTTTCCTGAAGGCCAGGAGACTTCCTCTGAAAGCCACTAGATGACCCAGAGCTAATTCCTGACTCTTCCTTCTCATGCTTCATGGCTCACTACTGTTAATTTAGGCCATTACATTTCAAAAGCATTAGTCAGCTCTAGATTATGTTTCATTCCTGGGGCAGAGCCACAACTCGTGGTTAGTTAAGACCTGAAACCACTGCTCTAATTAGCACTCCAGCTGTGCATAAGGGTGCTTTCCTAGGCATGGAGGGAGGCAGATGGCTTTTGTGGAAAGAGATGTGACGTATTCTTGCAGAGGCAAAAGCTTGTATTAAGTACCTTTTAAAATGAAGTGTCTCCTTCTCTGCAGATTCCTCCCTCTTTTCATGCACTGCCAGGTGCTCTTCTGTGCTTCAGTGCTGAGTCACGCAGCCTCTGCCTACTCCAGAGTGCCAAGTGTCACCATCTGACAAAATGACACATCACAGTTGGACTGAAGATGTCTCCAGTTTTTTTGAGAAACATAAGAGATGAGAATTTTATAGCCCAGCCTGGTATTTATAATTCCAACTTGACTCCTAAGAAGAGGGAAATGCCTGTCTCTAAAATTCTGGGTTTCTTGAGGTGTTACTGGAAATGTGAGCATAGCTGCAGTGGAAAGGAAGGATGTTTTCTGTGTTAGTCATTGACTTGGGAAATCTGCATTGTATTCCTGTCTGGAATCAAGCCCCTAGAGTTACCCTAGGCAAGTCATTCAGCCTCTCAGTGGGTCTGCTCCATGTCTGTGAAATGGTTTCCCAAATATATCCTGTCTTTTTAGTCTGTTTTGGCTATTTAAACTGACAGCCCCTCAGTAGGAAGCCAGGCTGTGGCTTATTATTAGCTCAGCACCTAGCCCAGCTGACCATTATTTCTTGCTTCTATATGGTACTGCAGCATAAAGCAATAATTATGTGCCTATTCTAAAGCTGTATTAAAATAGTGTCTTAAAAAACGAGTACTTTAAGTGTTCCTTGAGGATTTAAAGCATGCCCCATTGTGGAAATGCATTAAGATGCTGCCTTAAGAGTATCTTTTATTCCTAGAAGACTGCTGTTTTCTTTCACACAGAGAATGAAATGAGCTTAGAGAATGACCTAACTGATCAATAGTTTTTCCAGCCACTGAATCAGTGGATGTTGATTTTGTCTTTTATTTTCTTCTCTCCTTATCCCCCCTCCCTGAAGTCTAACCTGAGCTTGCAAAGAATGATCTCTTCATACAATTACGATGTTCTGGGGAAGTCTTCAGCAAGCATTAAATTCCTCCAAAAAACATGAATTAAATAATTTAAGCATTATACTCCTTAGCATCAGAGGAGGGATGTTTTTTTAGGGAAAACTAATTTCCATATAAGAGAGAGAACTTATGGCATAATGAGAGCTACAGAGCAAGTGGGGCAATAAGGTATGAATAGGTGCTGTTTTATGGGGTACAGAAGCTGGATGCACAGCATTTTATGGAAATTAAATATCCTGCTAAGAAGTATGAAAACTAAGTCACTTTTGCTTTAGCTGTGGTGTGGTTTCTTATGAGAATTTACATCTTTCTTTACAGGTCACTTGTACTCTTAGCGTATCATACTCTGCTTCCTAGTCTCAATTTGGAGAAACACAGGAAGACATTATTTTATTTTATATGCTTCAATCTCTCATTTTATCCTTGCTTTGCTGAAGGAAGGATTAGTAGATAATATCACTGATTTCTGGAACCCTCCATTTAACTTAATAGGAATTTTTTTTCTTTAAGTCACTCCCTGTAAACTGACATGGATTGTGATTACACTTACTTGACACTTTGGAGATTTTTGATCTCATAACAATTTTTATTTTTTGGTTTATTTTATTCAATTTATTTAGTTTATATTTTTCATCTAATGAAGATTGAAGAGAACTATCTCTGTGAAAACTGGAATTTTTCTCTCTCCCTCCTCATTCATCCAGACAGTTGTCTCATCTTTTAGTAATCTTAGTAAGTAAAAGTCCCAAACATTTATAATTATCATCTTCTTCCTCTGTATCTGTTATTTTACTCCTTGCATGTGCCTTTTCTTTCCAATTGATTACTCTTTTCACTACGTAGGTCATCCATTGCTTCTTCCCCTCCTCCGAACATATTTATTGCTGGGTAGCTCACAGCCCTTTGGGTATACATTAATTTACCTAGGAACACTTTCCATTTCTCCTCTGTGTCCTTTACCTCTGTTGCCTCATTCTGTTGATTTCAGTGAACACTTCTTGCGTGTCTACACAAATTATCCCTGCTGAAATTCAGTGTCTTTATTTATTATTTTTTTTGTTCTTTTTATGGCCCCTATTACTTATACCATATATTCTCCTCCTTTCATCTACCATCAATTTGTGTTACAGTAAGCTAATCACAAATTGCCTCCCTCCTGCAATTCTTTTTGATCATTTACACACTGCACTTTATATAGGAAAAAAAAAACCAACCTCCAAGAAGCTGCCTACCAACTACTGGCTCTCTTTCCATAGTAATAGGATTGGTTTGAAAAATTCTTATCAATTTTTTAAGGGTAAGCAATTCTTTAGAAAAAATGTTATGTGTTTTCAGAATGCATATATTTCATTTAGAAAGTTTTGTTTTTCTCTCAGAAAAATAAAATTATTTTGGGATAGTTTACAAACACACACAAAATCAGTGTACTATGGGAAATATAAGCAAAATAACTTCAATGTTATAGGAAAAATAAACCAATTTCCTGACCAGTTCACTCTCCTTTGATGTAAACTGGCTTTTCTTGAAGACTTCAATACATCCTTATTTATTGAGAATATTTTTAGTGATATTTGCAGATTTTCAGGTAACATAAAAATAATTGCCAGGGAAGATCCTGAACTGGCGAGACTCTGTTCTGTCAAATAGATGGACGTTTTTTGCTAGAGGAGCTCTGGCCTGTGGTAATCCTAGCTGTGAATCTGATTTTGATATTCTGATTCATTTGATACAAATGTAACCTTTGGCTGTAGGGTAGAAAATAAAATAATTAGCCATGATGTCTAAAGATGAAACTCCTAACTGAAGATTTCTGTGAGTGAAGCTCCACTATTACTGGAATTATTTCTTCAGATCTGGATGAACTGTCAGGTGATAAGACAAATTACTGTGTCATGGATTCTGTTGCCCATCTTGATATCTGGCTATTGACAAGGCAGGACATAATTTATCATCAGCAAGGATTGGTGAGATGAGATGTTTCTAAGGAACTCAATTGATTTCATGCTCATACTGTTTATATTATCTAGTGGTTTACCTTCCTAGCTCTTCTTCCATCCACTAAAATGGTGTTACTTTGTGCTATCGCTTTGGATCACAGCTCTGGGCTTGTGTTCCAGGCTTGTATTGGGTTTACCCAGAGTTACCATGACATTGCAGACCCAGAAGAAATCAAAGCCCTGCTCCTGGGGACTGTGGTGAGGGAGGTCGTTCCTGATTCAGAGGGCGGGGAGAAACACTCAGATCCGAAGAGATGGGCCTCCAGCAAACTCACACAGGTAGAAATGGATAACTCTCTCTCCTGCCTTCTTGAATGAATTAGTCACCTTGTTCATGCCTCTCTGATGCCCCTTTCCAGCTGATTGTTGTTTCTTCCTCTGCTTATCCATGAACACAGTTTGGTTGAATTTTCTCTGCGTCCTAGCTAGAGACGTGATCACTTCAGTTGTATTTTCTGTTTGCCAGCTTTGGAGTAGATTCTCACTGCAGCTGTATTTTTCTTCTCTCTTGCTCTCTGCTTGTGCATGGGCTCTCCTAAGGACACTATGTATTCATTATGAGCTACCTGCACTGTAACTCTCAATTCTCCAAAGCCCAAATGTATGACTCAGGCTTCTGAAATGAGAGAGACCTAGGGCAAGGTACACAGCAAAAATAGCAGTGGGAATGATGTGAGATTATTAGATACATATATTTTTTTTAATTAGAGATGGTCCCAAACCAAATCAGTCATTCCCAATGCACTGAAGTGTTGGGCTAGTTTGATATGAAATCTGGGTATGAACTTTGCAGTTCAGCCTCACCTCTAATTTTAATATTTATACAGTTTTCTATAAACTCACCTCTGAAAGTCAAAACTGAGAGCCAGTTATCTAAGTAGTGTAGGATTTTACAGCCATCTTTCCTAAAGCACCAAACAGCTATGTGGCAAAAATGATCACTGTGTTTTATCTAGCTCATTAAACCAATAAGAGTTTTTAATGTGAGCCTCCTATTGTGCTACAGTAACACTGTGAGATGCCCTGATGAAGAGGCAGCACCAACTGCCCTCTGAGTGCCATAAATCCGTACATCCAGTTGTAACTTAGAGTCATAATGAAACTTTAATTTTCCTATTTGTCCTGCCTGTGTTAGCAAAAAAAGGGGAGTCGAGCAGGGGTGATTATAGGGGAGAAAAAGAGTATGCTCATTGTGAAATGTAAATAAAAAACAGAGAAAGGTGATCCAGAGTTAGACTACTAATGCCGAAATAGATACTTGGGTGGAATATTTTGTCCCTTCACTTTCCTGAGTTACAAAGGTGGCATCCAGCATCTGGAATATCTAGGAGTGGTGCACTGCTTGCAGCTGACTGGGCTGCAATAAAAAATTAATCAAGTAGCAGTCTCTTTTCTGCTATATTTCACAGTCCTTGGCAAGGCCGCTTGTCTTCAGTTACTCATTCCTTGAGCACATTAGGATGTGTCTGGGCTCTGCCGCAATGTGTAGAATAAAAAGTCTTTCTAGGAACTTATTTGCAGATGTATTGGCCGTCCTTCTGGGGCTGTCTGTGGTTAGGGGCAACTAGAGGAGCAGGCTTATGCTCTGGATGTCAGAAAGGTGTTCCAGGATTTTTCACCCAAAATTGCTGCCGGCAGAATTCCAATGCTTGAATGATTGAGCATGACTTTAAGTTTGAAAAAGAAAGGAATGTAGTGGGAAAGCAAACTTCAAAGCCAGAAGCTCAGCTGAATCAGAAGCAGGAAATACTGCTTTCAGGCTTTGGTGCCTTGTAGGTGACCTTAAAGTTGACTCAGGTAATCAATTTAGACCTCACTGTGGCTTCTGCTGTTTCTTTTATTTGTATGTGGTGAACCTACACCCCTTTTTGTCAGAAGCTATTCAAAAGATGAACGTACTGAAGATTTCGAGTCATTATGTTTTCCTATCCATAAATGTAAGAGAAGTGCTATCAAAAGACATTCTAACCTTCTCCATGCCCTTCAATCAAGATTTTCAAATTATTTTGCAAGTATCACTATGAGGCAGTGTCATGAAACCATGATATTCTTATTTAGTTAAAACACCTTTAGCAGAGTGAAGCCTTCAGAACATGGACCATTAATTTTATGTAATATCTCTGACATTTTATGACTTGGTGATGAGGTTGCAGTTTGCTTTCCCTTTCTGTGTGCAGGTGTATTTAGATTTGTGAACTATTTATATGTACTGCTGTGTATTTGTGCACACCCCTGAACTGTGTATGTGAGCATCCATGTGCACACATTTTCACAACACCTCCACTAGAAAGTTCAGTAGATTTTAAAAAATATGATACTTCAAAAAACATTTATCCTCTTCATTTAATATCAGTATTTTTCAAATCCCCTTTGTAAAACACACTCTCTTCTTTGCTTGTACTTCTTAATTCCTCGGTCCACCTAATACTGTCTTTATAAAATGTACACATGTTTTAATTCTGGTGAATTCCCAGGACTTTTGTCTGTGGTTTATAGCAGAGATTGCTATTTTTTCTGTGTTATCTAAGGACTCTGAGGTCTGTGCAGCAGGAGAGAATGCAGTTCTCTTAACAAGTGCATGCTGGTGTCAGCTGAGATCAGTCTACTGTCTTAGAGAATGAAGAGAAAAAAAATGTGGTAGAACTGATTAGTATAACTGAAAAGCAATTTTTTTTCCATAGCCTGTTTATTGTGTAAGGAGGTTCTTGTTAGAGGAAGTGCAACCAGAAAAGAACTTTTTTCTGGAGCTTTTTCAGCTGAACATTGTAATGGTTCTGTTAGTTGAAAGACAGTGGGACAAAGGCTATATAATATTTTGCTTGAAATTTAGAAATAAAATAAGTTTCAAAAGTTTGGATGCACTGTTAAATGAATTTGTTTAGCTTGCTGTAAACAGAGATTTCCATTTTCTTCTTGTTGTGAATGTGCATGCACACCTGTTACATATAACACATGCATACTGCATTTGGTATTTTATCTTTTGCATGGGTCATCCAAACTTCTGCATGCCAGGTCATAGGTACATAAAGTCTGGCTATGGCTAGAAACTCAGCCCTTTGACTGCAGTGCCTTACATCTGTAATTTACAGGACTTCAGAGGCTTCTTCAGCCAAAGGCATGTACCTTCACTGCACACAATTGCATCAGCTACATCCACAAAAGAATGGAAGGCATGTTTATGATGAGTTGCTGTAAATAAACAAGGTTTTATTGCTATGTTGCAGTTTTGTAGGCAACACAGCAGAAGGCATTTGTTATTATTAAAAGGATGAAAATAAGCCACTACTCTTCTGCTGTATTCCTTTTTTTTTCTTTTTTTGTGGAAAATAGTTGTAAAAACTTGAAAATTCTTCAGCAAGCTCTAAGATGGAGTGGGATCTTATATAAAACAACACAGCAGAAATCATTCCCTTACAATCCTTGCATTTGTACCACTGTCACACCAGCAAAAGAAATGTATGAGTCCTATAGTGGTAAAAATTACAATTAATTCAGCCAAACCTGCAACAAATAATTAACTTTTTAACAGTTTGAATGAGGTGAGAAAATCTTAGCATCCCTAGACTCAACCCCAATATTATCATCCATGGCTTGCTCAATAATTTTTCACAAATGAAAACAGATTGGAGGATTAAACATTCAAGTCACAACAATTCAATCAGAATAATTTATTTATGAGTCATTTTTCAAAACACTCAGTGTATATTTTCCCATCTCTTTCCTTGCATGCACTTAGAGCCTTCTGGTATTGTAAACACTGCATGTATTATCATTTAGTGCCAAGGAATTTGAAGTGACTTAATAAAAGAATTGGAAGTATCTTTCATTTTACCTCTCAAAAAAAGTTGAACACTATTTAAAATGCATGTTAATTCTATGTGAAGAGAATCAAAAGTTGACATGTTCATGCAGTGAGAATGTGTGGCCATTCCAGGATGTCTGAATTCATGTCAACTATTCTCTTGTGGTTTATTTTAAGTTTATTGTAATGAATACCCATATTAGGCCTCTCAAACCATCATCTATCTTTTTGCCTGTCAAAAACCTCTCCTGATTATCTACCAATCTTTTTCTTGATGTCCTTGGGCGACAAGAACAAATAACAGTATTAAAAAAAGCCCTTTGATGCCTGAGCTAGTTCTACCCTCTTCAGGCCAAAGTCTAGCAGTCACTATAAATCCTCCAGGGAAAGATTCCTGCTCTGCCTGCTCTGTGGATCACCTGCCTTCCGTGGATGATGAGTGGGTTCTCTCCACTACACTGTCAATTGATCTATTTCTGTTGTAACCACATTCACATCCTCAATTCCTGATATGTTGTAAACTTTACAAGTCTATCCCTGATCGTTCAGTTCTGGATCAAACCAATCTTCAGAAACAGGGAAAGGAAGGAGCTGTCTTGCAGGAAGGGGTTTATGGATACGTCCCTGGAAAGTAGCAGTAATGGCAGTGATTTCTGTCCTCACCTACTCTGTGTTCCTGTTCTCCCATATCCTTTTCAGTTGTGCCCCAGCAACTTTGTATGGGACTGGGCAGAGAAGTGAATAATGGAATCGATCCGACATAAAATTAAACCTTAGAAGAAGAGTGATTAGTATTTTTAATGTGCATAAGTGTTTGAGACTAGTTCCTTGCCAGCCTCCAAAAACATCTATTTAATATATATATAACATCATAAAGAATGGGTGCTGCAGGGGTGAGAAGAGGTGTGCATAAAGTTGGAGAGGAGGCAGCACAGGATGGGTGTCAAATGCTCTTATGAAAAATGTCCTTGGAATCTCGACTGTGCATAAAAATAAATAAAGTACAGCCAGCCCTCTGCAAAAGCCTTTAGAACAGTGTCACTAAACACACAAAGAAAAGGAGGAAACTAGACAGAAGAGAAGAAACTTGAACAAGGTGAACACCTATGGATCAGAAAAGATATTATGGTGCAAAAGAAATTTTCAATTGAGGTCTTGCTTTGCTTTCCTCCTTTTTAGTCTTCTAAGCTTATGAGCTGATTTTTGAATTGATCCCATGTTTAAGGAATATTCAACATCTCTTCAAAGTTATGTATTTAATTGTAATTCTGAAAACATCAAGAAAGAAGTATTGGGATATTGCAGCAGGTCAATTTCCACCTACTTCTCTCCCATGAATGGAAGCAGTGTTTTTCCTCCAGAGCCTTTCCAGAGACCTGTTAAGCATTTTGTTCCTTGTCTCAGTGTGGCATTCTCAAGATTCAGGTCAGGTCTGTCCTTTGTATGCGTTACTTTGTATGTGCATTACATACATACAAATATACATATATGAAATTATATAGTTAGAGAGGGAGAGATCATAGATTACCTGAATACATTACATAGGAAGTTATGAAACTGGCCCTGCTTTAAGCAGGGTGGAGCGTGTTGAGACATTCACCTCAAGTGCTAGATTTAAAATTAAATTAGTTTACTTAGGGAATGATTTTGTTTGAAATATACATATGTGTATGATACACATTATAAATATAAACACACACACACCTCTATATCTGCATTAGGATTTTAGCTGTTTGAAAATGCCCAGTGCCCAAACTGAACTAGAATCTTGCAATTCAAAGCAGTACAAGTGGATGATACATAAGTGTCTATTCACCTCACAGCAGAGGTCTTCATTAAACACACACAGATTTTAACGCATAGTTATATTGGTCTGAAGAGACAGGTTGCAGTCTAGTGCTTCCTTGTTTAAAAGGTTTCCAGTGACTTTTCTGTTTGATTTCTTTGAATGCTCAATACCTGCCCTCACCCAGCTCTCTTTTAGATCTTCAGCTGATAGATATTCAGCAAGGAGAAATGAATTTTACATTGAGAGCAAGAACTGCTTAAGTTGATAATGACTTCATTGATCATAGCAGCTGAATAACATATTTACAGGTGTTCAGGCATGTATAGATCCTTGCCTTTGTATGAAACCATAGTGCTTATGGACAAGTAAGTTTTGAGCTATTGGTTCCTGATTCAGATTTCATTTCCCACAAGCACCAAACTGGCATATCCCTATTCATTGAGCAGATATTTTCCATGTTTACCTCTGTGTGTAAGGGGCCAATCCATCCTTTGTGATTTTTATGGCTGCCATATATTAATGTGTGCTGTATCTAGCTTGTCATTTTCTTTATCCTTTTCTCTCTGGGTTTATGAGTTACATCTCTGCATAAAATGTCATCATATAACATTGTGCTTTTAAAAGCCTGTTACTTATTAAGAGTGTGAGTTTACGCTCCTGGAGACATTTTATTTTCCCACCAGTAAAATGAAAATGTCATTGAGGTCTAACCGGACCCCTGAGCTTTTCAGGCAGAAGAAAATTGTTTTTAGGATTCCCTGCAGGACCTGGTAGCCTTTGTGCACATACTGTATGTCTGAAATACAATTTTCCCCTCATTTATCTCCCTCCTCTCTTGCTAAAGAAGCAATGACACCATATTGCACCTTAAGGTTCCCAGTTCCTCTGTATTACTTTGCTTGTTGAAAGATGTGGCACTGGAGCTATGTAATTATCCTGGCAGGAGTCATCTCTACATTTTTAGCTCCTGCTCTAAGAGCTAACTTGCAACCTGAGGCACAGCCCTGAGCAAGGGATCATGCATAAAATGTTCCATTTCCCGTCCTTCTCTTAGAGTAACTCAGAGGCAGTTTAGAAACATGCCAACATTTTCCCACTCTGCTGCATTAAGATAATATCTGGTTCTCTACATCCAGCTGTGTTGGGGTGCAGATCCCTTTCAGGACTCTACCACTGACTCTTTTCCTTCTTCATGCTGTGAAAGACTGGAAGCGAAATTGCTTTCGAGACTGGCTTCACCCACCATCCACAAGGTTATCCTTCAAGTCTCTGCTCTTAGGACAGCTTGCTTCAAGTTCTGCACTCCTTTGGCAGGAAGGAAGCATTTGATACTTCACTACTGAGTTTTGGTCATATTTATATGCTCTGGAGGCAGAAAATGGCCAGAGAGGAAACTGTCCTGTCCACTAGATGATATTCTGAACTTGAATACTACCCTTGCTCCAGCTAAAATAAAAAATACACGAGGCTTTCAAAAGTCATCGTGAAAGCTGTGGAGCTTGCAAATGCACAGTTCTTCCTTGGAACTTTCTCTGTCTTGGGTTGGAAGACCTGACTTGGAGAGGAAAGCCCGTGAATTATTTCGCTTTGCCTACTGCTGTCTCTGAGATAAGATGCTCACTGCAGTGATAAATCTCTTGGCAACACCAGGATGCTTGGATTTGTCAGCCAAAGAGGAAGAAGTTCTGCTGCGGTCCTGCCCAATCACATAGCAGCATTTAAAGCTTTTTCAAAAACACTAAAGAAGGGATAAGCCAGAATTGCTGTATCTGCATTGGGGCTTCCTGTTCTTCGTGGCTGAAAATGAAGGGGAGCTAGTGGACACTGCAAGTCAGACGGTCCCCTCTACAGCTGAGTGCTTCCTCTGAGAACCTCTACCACAAAAGCTGGCAACATTTCACTTTAAAAAGACTATATCATGGGAATAGAGAAATGACTCACATGCTTCTTTCTTCAGCACTGCTGAGAACCTATCCCATAGTGGGTATTAATCTCAAAAGTAAAAGATGATGAAGACCACCAGAATTAGAGCTAGTAGAAGTTCTGGAATGAACTTCTCTTTTTAATTTAAAAATGTGTTTTTATAGTCCATAGAAAAGTTTGCTTCTGCTTTGTATTTCCTGATTTAATTCAATGAATTATCTCTACATGAATTATATTTTCTGGTTGTTTTTTTTGTGTGGGTGTGCAGAAAGATTAAAAATGGTTTAAGAAATTCTTCCTGCTGACATTTCCCACAGATTTTCCTGCTATTTTTGAGTAATTCTCATCTGTGCATTTTGTACACTGCATATATATTTATCAGCAATTGTATTTTTAAACTAGATATTTTTTTTTTTCCTTAAGACTGGAGTGAAGCTAAATTGAAGCTTAAATTCAAGTTATTAATCTCATCCACCAGAGCAGTTAATGAGAAGTTTTCTTTCAAAAGTAAAAATACAAGAATTTGTTTGGTCATCCTTGCCTTCCAGGTATCTTTCCAAACCTGAGACTGGTTTCTTGAGCATCTCCTGGAATCCAAGAATGCAGAGCTTGCTCCAAGAATCCATCTTGGAGCAAGCAGACAGACAGGTTTCTGGGTTATTGCACATGAATTTATAGTTTAGGAAGCCCTGGAAACCCAGGTCAAATGAGAACTGCAAACCAATTTCTGATCCTCAGAAAAACATTAATTCCACTAAGCGTCTGCAACTCTTGCAGTGTATATATACCTGTTTCCTGAACAAGCATTTTCAAATTTGTTTATATTTATTCAAAATTAAGTTGAATAATAATTTTAGTAAGAGTAACAAAACTCTCAGAAGCTGAGTGTTTTCCTCTTTGACTGGCTCTATTGGGATTTATTCAAAGTTACACTATTGCATACATCATTCGACTGCATTGCAAAATTGGAGGAACAAAATGAAGATTCAAGATTTTTCTTTCTTTCTAAATCATTAGAAAGCACAATGAGCATTAAAAGTTATCAAATAATTCTCTATTTTCAACTTCTTCCAGACGAAAACAAAGTCAGACTTTAGTAGACAGCAAATTGTCTGTGAAACAGAAAAGGCAGGTCAGGTCATTCTCAAGAACAATGAACAGTTTAGTAGTTTATCTTTTCCAAGATGAAGTTTATTAGAAACATATAATGTCTCCACCACTTTTCTTTTCCTTTCAAGTTTGCAACCCTAAGACACAGAGTTATCTAAGCTCACAAATGTTTTATTTCATCTGTATTTAACATAAAATTTAGAAAGAAGCTGGTTTGTCTTGTATTTCTGTTTTGAGGGTATCTGTGTATTGTAACTTAAGTGTAATTTTCCAAAAGGACTTTATGCAGCCTCACAATATAGTGCTGTTCCTTGGATTGTTTTCCTTTTTTCTTCATGTGGATTCAGGCAAATCTGAATCATCAGGAACATTTTACAGGTGCCCACATGATATAAACAGTAGTTCCAACCTGCAGTGACAGGGTTTCTTATGGATTTAGATAAAAAGATTAGGCTTTCAGCATGAGGGAGCAAATAGATCAGAAGACATTAGCCTAAAACACAATGAAAACATCATTGCTTCATGAGCTATGCAAAAATCAAAACCTTCAAAATCTACTACAGCTGAAGACAAAATTCTCAAACATAAACAGATGTATATATATAGAGAGAGAGGGAGAATTTCTACTTTCTGACAGAAAGTAGAATTGGTAAATACTAATCAAGAGTTTTCTGGAAGCTTTCTTTAAGCAGTGATCCCAACTTTCAACAATGCTGAACGAATAACGCAGAGAGATGGTGTTGGATTGTGTCCTTGCTGTTGGCTTCAGTTGAACATTTTAAAACTCTTATGGGGGACCAATAATGAAGAATTGGCTCTGGCAATTTGTCACCTATGAATGACAGGTTAAAGACCAATACAAAAACTAATTAAAAGATCATATGAAAGCTTTTTTTTGATGCATCTCAAATCAAATGCAAAGTGTATATGTAGTCAATAACAAGAGATTAAAGCAATGTTTGGAATGTGGAAGATGAGCTATGAGCAGCTGAAGGAACATCTTGAAGCAGAAATCCATTCCAGGCAGAGAGAAATAAACTCATTTAAATTACACAGAAATTTATGAGATTGTACACAGAAAACTGTTCGAAACTATCTGGCAAAACAACTAAAGCAACAAATAGTTTGGCTTCTGCAGACAACTGAACGTTATTTGGAACTGTAAAGTAGATGTCTTGCCCAATGTGATACAAGAGGAGAAGACAGGAAGATAAAAAAAAGCATCTGAGCAAGAAACTCATGAAAATTTAGAGAACGACTGTGAGCTTTACAGATTGGAGATATAACAGAAAGATTCTAGGGAATATGACATGAAAATTTGACATATGTCATATTCAGGAAGAAAATCTGATACTAATTAAAAATTATCTTCTTAATATAGTTACTGTGTTCAGGTTTTCATCCTGTCTTGAATCAGGCATATTTTTTTAGTAAGGAGCTGGCAGAGCTAAGGGAGTTTTACCCATTTTCCAGCCTATAAGTTCCAACTGGTATCCGATGTTCCTCATACTGAGGCCTAGAGCAGCATCCACATAGTTCTAATGTCCTCTTCCTTGCCTGTTAGGACCATGGCTGATTTTACTCCTGTAAGCACTGTAAAAACGTGATAATTTTAAATGGAAACATTATCTTTTAGTTTAATATTAATTTTGTGTCCCAAATCAAATATTAGGAAGATGAAAAATCAGGAGTGTTTCAATGACCCATAACGTCAGAAAGGAGTCTTGTCTAACGATGTAAAAGAACACTTTCATGTGGTCCAGAGAGGGTAAAGAAGAGGAAATTATCTACTTGAACTGGCAGAGCAATTAAAGGCTTTAATAAGGGAAGATAAAGATAACAGGTAAATAGTTCTGAGGTGGGTCAAGTAGACACACAGAAAGGGGCTTTTTTAGCAAATTGGGGGAAAAATATTAAAACTTGAGAAAGACATTTCACCTGTAGCTAATAAAGTAGTTATTATTAATACATTAAAGGAGAAGTGTTCAATAAATATTTGGTTTAGTATCTGGGAAGAAGGGCAAGGTACTTCTAGCAAGTGAAAATAATAAAACAACTCCCAGTCCACTAGCAATTAAGAACTTTAAAATAAAGCAAATTTTCTCTACAAGAAAAGTATGTTTTCAAAGATATAGCTCAGATGAATTCCCTTGGGAATTCCAGAGGATTTGCTTTAAAATCTTCTTATTTAGCCATTAACTTTGATCCCTGAAGCAAAACCAAAAGCCTGGGAGGGAATGAGTAACTGCTGTGAGTAACTGGATTGTTAGTCTACCAGCAACCCTAAGTAAAGTAAAATAATGGAAAACTGATGCAGTATTCAGTTAAAAAATAATTAAGGCCAAGAAATATAATCAATAGCAATGTTATATTATGGAAAATAAATATCAAACAATTTATTTTCTCTGATGACTCTAGAGGTTTGAGGAGTATTCGAAAAGATGAACTACTCTAACTTTTCTGAAACATTTGGTTAAGTACTGCAAAATATCCTGGAAAAAAAAAAAAAAAAGTAGAACTATATCATGTTAAAAGGGCAGATATTGAATTAATTAAGGATTGGCTGATTGAATTGTCTCACTGCTGGAAGGAGCATTTCACCTGATGTTATTCTGTAATTTCATCAGTAAGTTGCATGTAATATTATTGCTGCTAAAACTGGGAGCTGGGGTGAAGGGTGGTAGGTGTGATGGAAAATATGGACTAGATTAAAATGCATTTTAAAAAATCAGAATTTTACACTGTTTCCATAGCCAGAAGCCATTCTGTGGAGAGTGTGGAAAGGTTAGCATTTCTGACAATACTGAGATAATATGTGCTTTCAATTTATAAGCTGGGAAGTGGTAGATATAAGGAGGTTATTTTAAAATTTAAATATCATATCAAAAAGACTGATAAAATAACTGTCTATTTCTGGTCATATTTTTAGTAGATTGTTTCAAAACTGGAGCAGATGTAGGAAATAATAAAATCTAATAGAGATAAAGGAAAATATCAAACAACTTTGTGGACCTCGAGGTAGCATCAGGTTCAGAGTACAGCCTTTCTACAAAGGGTGCCCTGCATCAGTGGGAATGAGTGGATACAGAGGCAGGATGCTTAACAGGAAGGTGTGAAGCAAAATGTACCTTGGGTATTGTGACTGGATATAGAAACTTACTTTTCTTAACCCTGTAAAAATCTGAAGCCCAGGCTTCTGCCATTTCTGTTGGTTCCTCCCCATAGACAATGAGAAGATATGGCCACCTTTTGAAGATGATTTGTGCATCTGTCTGACGTTTTAAGTTAAGCTTGCATTATGTTCTCTGTATGCTTCATGCTCCGTGGGTGGCAGAGAGCCTGGGTAACTAGATGCTTACATTTTAGGAGGTAAAATTACATAGAAAGAATTTCACCTTAGTTCTTCTCATGAGTATGAGAAAGCAGAAGCCCAAAGCCTACCATATGTGCTGGATTTATGCCAAAACTGGCTGAGAAATAATCTGTATTAGTTCTGCATGCAGTTGTAGCCCTGTCTGAGAGCCTAAAGAAAAAGATCCCTTTGCAATGGATGCACAGCTTTTGGATACGTTAATGTCCAGATGTTTGAGGAGCAGGAACTTGCTGTGAGCATCCATGCAGCCAAATACTAAACAACACACCTTCCTTATTCACACTCTTCAAACCCTGCATATTCAGGCAAATCTTTGCAGAATTCTCCACTATGACAGAAATTAAACTAAGATGCCATAACATGCCTTTGCCATCTGTGAGTGAATAAATCATACTGAAGTTTACTTCCCCAATATGTGACTGTTGGTTACTTTTGTACAGTAGCAATACACTCTAAAATTATGCCAGTCTATTTTAATTACTCCAGCTTATTATTCAGACCACTCTCTGAAGGAAGGCAATTATCTGCAGATACAAATGCAATATTGTAGTAGATGAACCGTCTGTGATTAAAACAGTAAGAACAATATTAATCATATTATGAGATACTACAGTTTCTACACTCTTGCATCAAGAGGAGAGACAAAATTAAATTTATTTCTGTATAAATATGTCATCTTTATTCAGTAAGTAGATAGGAAAACTTTTATTTTTAAAATCATCATGGATTGAAATGCATTTTTTTTCCTAAATTGCAAATTTTTTGTCTTAACACTAATCAGAAATTGTTTGGATGCACCTTTCCTGACAAATATAAGAGCAACTTCATTGGAGCTACCTCAACATCTGTTACTCTGTTGTATGTACCTTCTCTTCCAAGAAAAGGAATATATGTGCATGGTTGTGAGGGATTTTTCTACGCCTGTTTAATAAAACAATGTGATCTACTGTTATTTATGAATTTATTCTGTTGAGAATGGAACAAATCCTCCCTTTGCAGAAAGAGAAATAGTAGAGATGAAAAGAAAGCCAAACCAAGCTTTTGAGTGTTCCCTGAGTGCTTCAGATCTGTATACTCCAAGAATATTTATTGATGACTTAGTAGGCTGGAGAGAATTCCTGGAAAAGAGGGAGAGAAAATTAAAATTTGAGATCTCACCATTTCATATGTTCAAATGTGCCAGTTATGTATTAAAAATTTATAGCACAAATTATTACTTCTTATGAATCAAATTAATACTTGCCCCCTCAGGCAATAAAACATATCAGATGTTATCCTTTCTTTCTTCAGACTGATAGGAAATCATGTCTAGATATCAAGAGGTCTTATTTTACCTCCTGATAAGTGTATCTTATAAATAAGGTGGCACAGAAGTAAACATAAAATTAGATACAAAAGTCTACAAGCAAAAAAGAAAAATAATTTCTTTATGTTATTATGCTTAAGAGCTTCATCCACCTTAGGTCATGTCAGTGACATGGCTAAGCTTAGAAAACTATTCCAGGAGTCCTTTTAAAAAATATACTGATTTGTGTCTAATTAATAAAAAAAAAAAAAGAAAAAGCCTAGTACAATTTAGGAATACTGTTTTCAAGTGTATCTTGTATAATACACTGCTCTGCACCTTGGGAATCTGATGCAGCGTGGTCAGTTTGGGTTGTGCATATATTTGTGTTAGTAAAATGTAGAATAAAAGACATACGCACCCATCAGCAGGATTCTTTTTGTCAAATACTTGCCAAAGTTAATCAAACTGGAGGAGCAATTTAGACGAAAAACCTACATGTCAGAGTGTTTGAAGGGATAAATAAACTGTCCAAACCATTTAATATCTTAATCCCTGGACTATTGTGAAGATCTCCAAGGCCTTTTTTTCAAAAGCCTTTACAGAATGAGGGAACGGACGATAGGGGACTGCTGGTGGCAGGAGCAGCAATGGGAATGGTTTTACTGCTGCTCTCTGTTGGTGTAGGACTACTGGTGCCATACTGTGCATTGTACCAGCACGTGAGGTCAGAAATTGACTGTTGCAGAATCAAGGAGAGGATTAAAGGAACTGTCAAACAGGACGTCCCACCTGGAAAGAATAATTATGGTATCTAGTATTTGAGATTATTATCAATGCTTTTTCTTTACCATGGGTTCGTGGCCCTGACATCACAGACAAAGTCTATTTATCTTTGCTTTCCCCCCCCCCTTTTTTTTTTTTTTTTTTGGTGGGATTTTTTTTTGTTACCTTAGTGCTGTTGAAAGTAAAGTAACATTTTATTCCTTTTGTTAATGTGCTCAGATAATTAAGGGGTTACATTAGACTACTGTGAGTTCCTGTAGTTTTATGTGGTTATGATCAACCTTAGCAAAATGAAAATTGTGCTTGCAGGTGAAACAACATCTGAAAGAAGCCACTGAAAAGAAGAGAGAAAGTAATTTAACTGACTAATTAAGAGCTCAATCTCTGTCTGATGGGACAATACTTACCTCAGAAGCACTTCGCCTTTCTGGGTTTGTCCACTTAAGAGTACATTATAACATATTCAGCATAGAATTATATACTCCAGGGAATTTATTCAGCTGAAGTACCCACATTTCTTATATCTTCAAGGAACATGGCCCTTGTTATACCCCTTGAGTATATAATTATCTTGGAACAGCTACCCACCTTGCAGCATTTTATGATCTCCTTAAAATCTTATATTTACTCTTTTCTTCTAAAGCCCCTGGAAGACAAAATTTAGAAACAGAATGATTAAGGTATCTTGTTACAAACCTAGGGATTTGAGTTTCAGCCCACTAGAACTTATGTGAAGAGCTTCCTCCAGCTGGCAATGTTTTAAATGAGAATTTGATTTCGTTTCTCAGGAAAATGGTTAACATTGTGTCTACTGGGGTGATCTGACCTCTTGCATAGGGTCAACCCACAAAAGAAATTGTCTTGCTTCTACCATAATAACCCAGAAAACTACTTGAGCTTCCAGGAGACTTTTGACCTGGTATTATTCAGAGCAAAATCATCAACAAATGTATTATCCAAATTGATCAGATCCCATCCACGGCTGTTAAAAGGCAATGAAGGTGCTTTCTAATATATTGAGGGGACAGGGGTTGATCAAGCCCTTGCAGGTTTTTTTTTGCTGCCTTCGCATATGAAAAAAAACTTGTGCCATCCTCTAATCCCCCCTTTTTTTTTTTTTTGAGAGAGCTGTACTTACATTCTCCTATAAAAAAGATAGTCTTCAGAAATTCTTATCCAAAATTTTAATCTATATCTATTATCCTTCACAGGCATATTTTTCTAGCAACTAACAATTCAGAAGATCCTATTTCTGTGGCTTAAATTAGTGTGCGCTTCAGTGTTTCGCTGGGCAATGATACGGAGTGCTCTGTCAGACTTGAAACAAATAAAATTATCACATGCCACAACACCAGGAAAAAACCCGGTAATTTCCATTATTCAGCTTTTCTCTATGGGTAAAGCCATATGACCTTAAAACATAAGAACAGAAGAATTTGCTCAGACAAAAGAGTCATCTGTGACTGGTACAAGTGAAACCAATGAAGAAATACAGTACTAGAGCAAACATTTCTCAGAATATTCTTCTGCTTCCCAAGAATGTTCAGCTTAGCTGTGTTTGAGCTTCCTCAATAGATTTCAGATCCACGAAGGTGGATGTATTTAACAGAACAGACTTCTGCACAGTGCTACCAGTGGGACTTCTCCTTTGCACCCAGTGCTAGTGTTATCTTTCTTTTCTTCTCAGTGCAGAAGCATCAAACTACCACACAAACACTATCACAAGATCTCAGGCAAGTTATTTCCTGGCAAGGAGGAGAGCAAAACACAAGGGTAAAACTGTACTCTTGTTTTTGCTCTACATTTGGATTTTTTTCTGTTTTGTGTTATTTTCAAAGGTAATTTTCATTTCCTTCAGCTGTAAATCTATCATGACTTGCATTTAAATGAATATAGTTTTATCCTGTGCTCATTTGAGAAACTGGAAAACTTTATATATTCACACACTTGTACCACACTTGTACCACACTAACTACAGAAACTTCATGGAGTTATTCCAGATTTACAACAGGTGAGCACAGAAAGAATGTGATTCAATCTCCCACAATTATTTGCATGCCACTTGGATTTACTAGCTGCTAAACAGAAGTATCTAATACATATTTACTTTCTACTATTCATGTGCTACTCTTACCAGCACATTTACAGTTAGTCACAATAGGATTTTTGTTGTCAAACTAGTTGCCAGTTGTGATTTATGAAAGTGAAGTCGTTCACATGTAATGGTAGAACATTAAATTGTTCAGGTTTTGTTCAGTGCTTTTAATCTTTTTAAGCAACTCTCATTCTTGTTTTTTTCTTGCCTTCTGTAAATATTGGGTTTGTGGTGTGTGCTGATTGACAATGAGTGAGCGAGTGGCTGTGTGGGGCTGGGCTCCTGGCTGGGATTAAACCATGACGTGTCTTTTGCACTTTGCAATTATCTCCTTTTAATTGTTGTAGGATCTTGTATGCTTTTCTCCTATTTCTAAATCTACCCACGTTTTGTAGCTACTTCGTCTTTGCAGTGAGAGAATGAATTAGTGGAGTTTCTGTGTGATTGACATGGAGGCTGTATGTCTATCAGATACTAGCAGGAATTATTAATTGTCATGATAACCCAATCAAGGTGATCCATCTCCCAAAGAGATGTGCTGTTGCTCTCTGATGTGAGATTAAAAGTAAGCACTGACAGCTCTATGATTTAACCTCTTTTTAAAAATGACATTGAGGGACTCATTTTATATTTTCTTACAAATAATCTTCTGGTTGTTTACTCAGTATATCTCTAGCATCTGAAAGTAGTATTATTCCAGGGTCAATCTCAGGTGTATTACTTTGGTCTGTCCAGTTCATGCCAAACTGTAGATCCAAGCCAGAATTTTTAGTTCTTCTGGTAGCTGTGGTTAAGGCAGGGTATTTTCCTGAGTCAGGAGTCGGGGGCCTTACTGCCACATTCTTTTTCAGATTGTCCTGTTTATTTGTTTCTTATTGTCTTGCCACTTTATATTTTTATTTGTATTTCACTTTATCGTGTCTATATTGATATTTTCTTTCTGGGAATTTCCATCCACTGAATATTTATGTGCAAATGTGCTTTCCCACATCTCATTACCCGCATTTGGTCAAGGTGAAGCCTGTATTGATCCCTGCTCATTTTTCTAACCTGTCTCTCCCACTGTATAATTTTCCCTTTCTCAATGGTGTTTGCAAAACATCTCAATTCAGTTGTATCCACAGACTTTAATTAATGTCCTCTTTGTGTCTTCTTCAAGACCATTAATAATGCTATTAAGTAAAAGCAGGCCTAAGACCAGTCTCTTTCTTCCTGCTGAATAGAATGTCTCATCTTAATGCATTATTATTTATTCTTACCTCCTGTTTATGATCCTTTAGCCAGTTCTCAGTCAACATGACATCGTTCCTTTCTGAGCTGTGGTATGAATGGTTGTGATTCAAATTTTAAACAATTCCTGGAAGAAAATAAAACAAAAGCTAATAAAAATATACATAAACATTGTTACTGCTTGTTTTATTGCAGGCTTGTGTAAGTCTTATGAAAGAAGTTTATTGTCAGTTTTTCTAAGTAGTCTTCTGTATTGAGGTCCTGTCTCTAGAGCTGTTGCACTGGATTCATGCCCTTGTAATGAAAGCAATGGTGAAGCTGGTACAAATAAACAGAACTGCTCCTGGCAAATGTAAAGCAAACCTGAGTCAAGAGCCAAAAGCACAGCTGGTATTATATGTTATAGCTCTACTGAAATTAATAATTTTAAGTCATTATTTTTACATTGGGAAAATTAAGCATTGGAATGACCCAGTATGGCATTTGGAAGATTTTTATTTGAGTATCTTTTCATCAGGACAAGGTATGTTATTTGCATATATTTTCTTAACGTGTAGCTCAGCGAAAAACTGTGGGTCTAGTGGAAATCACAGAATCATAGAATACCATGTTGAAAGGGGAACTTAAGGATATTTGGTCTAACCTTTCTTGTAAAAATCATGGTCTAGACAAGATGTTCCAGCACCCTGTGCAAGTGAATCTTCAAAGTGTCCAATGACAGGGAATCTAACACTTCCCTGGGGAGATTATTCCAGCTGACTGTTCTCATGGTGAAAAATTCTCCTCTTGTGTCTAATTCCTGCCAGGAATAATTTGTACCCTCTGCCCCTCACCTTTACCATGTGACTCCTAGTAAAATATTAGTCTACATCTTCCTAACTACCCTTTAAGGAGTGGAATATGGTAATATTGTTTTTCTTAAGCCTTTTTACTCAAGGCTGAATAAACCCAGTTCTCTCATCCTTTTCTCACATGGCAGCTTCCCAGTCCCTTGGTCATCTTTGTAGCCTTTCCTTGAACCTTCTCCAGCCTGTCCAGCCTTACAAATTCATAAGGGCCTTCAGCTCATACTCTGCAGGTAGTCAGCCAAGATTAATATTCATGATTTTTTTTTTTACCTTGTAAACTGATGAGTTTTTGTTTGATACCAAATAATGTTTGTATGTAAAATCTTCTTCATGAATAGAATATATGCACATAATTAAAGTACATTTTTCTTATATTCCTGTATTTCTTTTCCAAGATTATTTAGATCGATAAGTAGTACAAGCAGTGTGATAAGTAAGCCTACATGGGGAATAATATGAAGCAGCCTTTTCCTTGCTAGGTTCTCTCAGTTTTTTGGAATCACATTTCAAAACATTGCTTTAGCCATTGCATGTTTATTGAAGCAGAACAAAATTTGGGTACCATTTCAGATTTGTTTACAACTGCAAGCACAACAGAGTCATTCTCTGTCTCTGGGGTACAACAATGGAGAAGATTAATAGGATTGTTCTCCCCAAGAAAACCTGACATCAAACAGCTAAAAACTGGCTTTCCTGATAAAGGTCAAAGTGGAGGACAATTTAGAAACTTAGCAGAGCAGAGCACCTAAGTCAGGTCATATGAAATTACCTGTTTGACTCTAAACCCAGCTTATTAGTGCAGTGCTGCACCTGGCCTGCTAAGCCCTGAGGGGTGCAGTTGTCCTGTATGTAGATTTCAGTGGACTGTTCTTATACTCTTAATCCCAGGATTTAAAAAGTAGGCTTTCTTTTTATTTATACCATTTAGCAGCACAGCTCTATCAAAAAAGCCCTCTCAGCTGAATAGGGTAAAGTAGCCTTTGTCCTGGGATGGAGGAGAACCTCCTAGGAAAAAGGTGTGCTTTGCTGTGCCCAGCACAGCTGTGGGATTACCTCACCTCTTGGACAATGCGAACTGCAGGTCGCAGTGAGGGCCAAGAGGAGTCTCTGCTCAGTTTTTCAAAAACACAGCCAGGCCCAGAAAGAGTGTGGTTGTGACTGTCACCATTAATGCCTACAGAGATTTGTTTGTCCTGAATTTTTTTGTATGGGGGGGTTATTTGTACATTAATTAGAAATGCAGGTCTGTGCTCAGAACATATCAAGGGCTGCTTTGAACCCATCAAGATTTTCCTTCACAGCTTTGCAGCATCCCAGTAATACTGGGGGTGGGTTTCTTTTTCTCTTTTTTTTTCTTGTAATGTAGGATGAAAAATGATGAGGTAATTTGCCAGCCTTTATGCAACTGGCAGATGGGTTATATTAATATCATAGGAACATATTGTTCCCAATGCCTGCTTAAAAGGAGAAATGCTATATCAGGCCTAGATTCAGCAAAGATCCAAGGAACGTGCCGGTATTTATTCCTCCTTAGCAAAGTAATAATGTTACGTACATATCTGATTTAATTGAAATAGACATTTTCACTGGTTTACCTCTGGGCTGAGGCATTAGCAATATATGAGAAAGTCGATATTCTCATGCCAGTATTTTGGTTCTGATTGTTTAATAACATTCTCTGACCCAGCATGACCAAGTGTTACACACAGCTTTCCTAGAGTAACTGCAATGACACTGTGTTGATATTTGAGTACGTGAAAGATTGTAAATAAGAGCCAGGACTTGTCAGGATGTGGAAGACAATTTCAGTTGTTGAACTGGGATCTAAAGTATGTCTGTAAGAAATCCAATAAGGCTGAATATTTCATACATTGAGATCCCAACTCACTGTGAACATCAGTTTGATTCTGTTGATTATACACAGCCACCCTATAGATGCCATTTCTGCATACTGTCCCTCCATACTTCACATTAAGTAGTGAAATCTTAAATTCAGAATAGACATTTTGGTATTCAGTTAATGAACAGTCTGACACATCAGTATCTTTTGCATAACTACTGTACTATATAGGCACGTTTGGTATTTTCTACAGATTCAGTTATACTCATATATATGAACTAAAAGCTCTAAGACACCTCAAGACAACATGCCTTGATAGTATATTGTTACTGCAGACACTCACTTTTACTGTTCAGAGAGACTCAGAATTCTGCAGATGATGAAACTGCTTCTTATTCTCTTGACAGGGATCTGAAGAATATTTCTCCTTCTCTTCAAGCACCTTGCTCCAAACAGAGCAAGCAAGATTTCTTCTTTCATCTAAAAACCATACTGCCAACAGGAAAAGTACAAAAGGGAATATTCCTGATTAGATTGTATCTTCCTTAGCTCTCCTTCCACTTGTGCAGCAGCAACAATACTTCTAAGCTTTGAACAAACTGCATTAAAATTAAAGCCATTTCATTCAAAAACCTGTTCAATTTCAACAGCTCTGGTCAGGACACAGATAATAAAGGACTGGGGGAAGGGAAGAGCCTTTTTTATCTCCTGAGAATGTCTTGGGTAGAAAGCATTACTTGTATTGCAAGATGACAATTTAACAACAAAAAAATTAACACAAACATAAGCACAGGAGTTGTTCTCTCATTTTCTATTTTTTATCCTGAAGAGAGGGATTTAACTGTGATAACAGGCCATTTCCAGGGGATTAACAACCTGTACCTTTAGCCAATCTGTCTGTTCACTCAGTCTCTCTCTGCATTCTGTCCAGCTCTGTAATTCTGGCTTGCAAAATGGATTGAAGCAAGTTAAAAAAGAAAACAGCTATTGGTCTGGTTCTTCAAATTGATCTGCATGGGACATGTTATTAATATTTTTATTATTACTTATGTATGGTGTTAGAGCATGGAAAGACTTTGGCCTGATTATCTCATGCACATGTATTGACATATAACCAAAAAGACAGTGCTTGAAAACTTTAGGGTCAAATCAAAGACTCGTTATGGTTATCTCATAACCATGGGGCTGAAATATACAATGAAGTGCTGATTTTAGAAAATTTAGGATTCTTTCCCTACAAATAAAACAGTTTTAGGTGAAACAGAAAGGTAGGAAGTTGCATGCTGTGATTTCATTGCTCCCGTGTTTAGGAGACAGCTAACCTTTCAGAGGCTGGGACTGTGGAGAATGTATTCATCAGGGAGGGGAAGAACACTGATGGATTTACAAGTATCTCCTTTCTATTTTATTACCAAAACAAATAGCTGTCTTTTTGATATACAGTTCCATAGGTTGGCTCATAGAACATGTAAGGTGAAACACTGTCAGGATAGAAATACAATAATTTTTGACTTTAACAAGGCCAAGATTTTGATCCAGCATAGGTTTCAGTGTTTTAGCTTTTATATTGAAAGGCTGTGTTCTCTATTCATATGGTTTTGTTGTTTGGGTTTTTTTTGTAATAAATCATGACCCTCAGTACCTTTTGAACATATGATGAGTTTCAACCAAATAGATCAGGCAGACAGGTCTTTCTCCTAAAACTTCCCAGAAGCTGTCACCTGACTAGAGAAAGAATCTTTAAATACTGCTTCTGATTTCAGAAAGCCAGTTCTATCCTTTATCTGTTCCGAAAGAAGCCAGTAAACAAGTACATATTGCACACTGTGGACCACTGTATATAGACTTGCTTGTGTCCTTCTGTTGACACGTGTAACACTTCCATAGTTCATAATGGGTTTTTCAAACCAGGAAAAGTCTATGGTGAAGAGAACAACTTACTGCTAACAAAAAAAAAAATACAGATAAATCCACAATTCCTGGTGGACCTCCTCCTTAGAGGCTTCATTGCTTAATAGAGTACAGAACCCTAATCAAGGTCATCTGTAAATCTGTGGGACAGACAGCCTCTGCTAAGGGACATTTCTGTCAGTGCCAGCACAGGGAGTGGAAGGCACCAAAAGTAGACAATAGCAGATACTGAGGAGGGAATGTTCTGAGACATGACCCTCACAGCAACATTCAAATAGGAACCAGGTCTGTGGTCCAGCCCTTGTACTAACACACTTGTATCCACTCTGGCCCATGAGATATGGGTAGAGAGAGCTGCAGTGGTTGCACTGGAGGGCTGGGTAGTGCAGCTGCCAGGAGTGCATAGGTTAAAGCTGAAATTCTTTTTCTGAAGGAGGAACTGTTAGTACATGCATGTTCTCACTTTCCCAGCTTACTCTTAGAACAACTCGTGAGATACAGGTTATTGCAGGTGCCCTGGCAGTAGCTGATGGTGCAGTTTGTGTCCTTTCAGAGAGGAATCTGAGGATCTCCATCACCTCTGGGTGACCCTTTAACTACATAACTGCATGACAAAGGGGACATGGACATCCTGAAATACTTTGTATGCTGGTGTCCAAACTGCTAAATAGGTGTGGAAAATGTGTGCTAGCCTGAGTTGCTGCTGAAAGGAGTGTCTCCCACTGAAAAACACATAGGGCTCCAATACTACCAAGTTTTACACAGTTGGCCTTAGCGCCTTTACTAATACTTATTACTCGAAAAATTCAGGATCTGTGAATTCAGTCTATGGTATAGGGCTTGAGGGCTATCACAGTGAGATTTAGGCACACACTTCCTCTGGTAAATCTAATCTAATCTATGGCCTTCCTTCCAGATTGTTGATTGCTACACTGGAGTATATCCTTGTGCAGCTTAAATCACTATTCACTTTCTTGGCTGTGGTAGGATGCTAAATACTCACACATACTGTGAAAAGATTAACACTTGTTCAGATGTAAGGTGGCAAAAGAGCTGTTGGTTCTTAAAGATTCTGTAGCAGCTGCCACGAATCTGGAAAAGTTCCTCCAGGTAAAAGCACAACCCAATCTACTGTCTTATTTCTGGGCTTCCTCAGTCAACTGGGACTAATTAAGATAACTGGGCTATAAAATGGCAGTGAAAAGCATTTCCTGGCTCTTCTGGGTAGCTGATTTGCTGGGGTGGATTTTGATGCATTATGAGCGGTGAGAGAAATGGAGCATGTTAATGCTACTGGCCGGGGAGAAGGGGAAGTGGTGGAATTCAGTGCTCTGCTAGAAACTTGCCCTCTTAATGAGGTGATCATAAGATGCCAATTCCCCAAAGCTAACACATATTTTTGTATAGTATCTTTATTTTTATAGGGCATAGGGATAGCTATTTTTCCACTTTCTCTGACAGCAGGCTGACCAAATACTACTCAAAGGAGTACTGTGGCTGCACTAGGCTTTCCTCTTTCCTTTGGCTGTACAGTTCTCAATTAGCTTTTAAGTTGCATTATAGATCTGCTAACAGTTGTGCAGTTAAATCATTAATTACTTTCGCAGTCAGTTGGGAACTCAATTTCACTTTGGTTTGCAGTTTGTGCTCCACAGTAGATTACTTAGCAAATCCATAAACATCTTCAGACAGTATAATTTAAAGAAGTTAATGATGAGGAAGTTTAGACAATTTTATCACAAAATAATTCTTAGTTAGGCATGTGAAATAGTGTTTATGAGGAAGAGGGTTTAGCTGTGCAAATATCAGCCATGTAAGCAAATGGAATGAAAAGTTATGTGAGGTTGTGGGTTTTTTTCCCCAATGAGTAAGAAAATTATTGTTGTTATTATTTTTATTTCTGTATAAAAGATTAAGGGAGAAATAAGGATTCAGAGAATAATTGAATTGGGGGTCAAAACATCTGAGATTACTTCTAGCTCTGTTTCTGACCTGTGTTCTAAGCAAGTCTCTGGGCTTCTAAGTTTTGGTTTATTTTCACCCTTTATCTATTTAAGTTAGAAAATCTTCAGCACAATCTGTTGTCAATATATTTACGCCTACTCCAGTACAGTCCTAACTTCAATTTGCATGCTAAAGAAATACTCTATTGCTACTAATAGATTCACATTCAAATGCAGCAAAGCTCTTAGATGTATTGTGGGTTTTGTCTTGGGATGGAGACAAAGGTTTCTACTGCAAGCTTTTCAAAGTCTGTTGATTTTCTAATTAATCTAATTACTCTAGTGTGTTTCAAGGCTGCCTTAGTCCAAACATGATTTGCTTTGAGTATGGAGGCCTGAACTTGTTTCTCCAGACAAAATAGCAAAGCTATCTGGAGAGACTGTTATCACCCAGTCTAAACTGTAAGAATAACAGCAGAGAGAAGCAGAGATATTTTTATAGTGCCTGATGGTCATTTATCAGTCATCAGGAGTTCCAAGAGGGGTCTGGTATTAAAAGATCTGTTCTAGCATAAGAAGAAACACCCATCAGATAACTATTTTCTGACATCTGATAAGGCACTGCTACTAGAGGCGTAAAGTCTCTAAAATTAAAGTTGTCACTTTGCCATGTGTTCTCAGACTGGGGCAGTCTTACCTGTCCTTTCCAAACAGACTTCAAACCAAATTGAACATGCCTCCAACTTATTTTGCCATGCTAGTGCCAGGAATGTAGTTATGGAACAATTGTTTTTCTCATAAGTTATGAAACAGGAGAGGAGATCAGAGCTGAGAAACTGGTGTGTAAAAATGGGAGTTGAATTCCAGTGAATGGAAATACTCTCATCCAGAAGGTAAGTGAGACTTCTGCAGACTCTGCTCCCTTAATTCAAAAAGAAAATAGAAGAACCTGGGCTGAAAACAATAGGAAGAGAAAGAGAAGGACAGGCTGAGCTATACTGAATGGCTCTAGACAAGCTGATAGGATTTCTGACCATCTCCTTTTATGGATCTGAGATTTATTCAGATGAAGGCTGAACAGTTAACAGCACAAAGCTTCAAATATAATGGTATAGAATATAAAATTGAATGAAAACACAGAAGCTTAACAGAGGACTTTGCTTCCTCTAATGCAATGCTATTTTGCATTTGACTCCCCACTGTTCCCTGGGAAAGGCCAGCGTGCAAAATGTTCTTTATATTCCTTCATTAATGATTTGCCTCCATTATGTCAAGCTGTCTTGTTCCTCTTGTGCAGTAAGAGGGTAAAAGAGCTCTATTTTGTAATTATAATCATTTAACTAACATGATAAGAATAAAATGTTTTGTTAGCAGCATAGAATTTTCTCATTCTTCTACAGTACAGTTTTAGCCATGACTAGACAGTTAACTGATCTATAAGCAATTGAGGTGGGTTGACTGTGGCTGAACACAGTTATCTCTGCTCTCCTCAGCTGGACAGGGGAGAGGAATGTAACAAAAGGTTTTTGAGTTGAGATAAAAGTAGGGAAAGATTCACCAGTTACCACAAAACAAATCTGACTTGGGGAAAATTAATTGAATTTGGTGCTAATCAAATCAGAGTAGGATAATGAGAATAAAACCAAATCTTTAAATACCTTTCTACCGCTCCTGCCTTCTTCCTGGGCACAGCTTCACTCACAGTTTTCTCTCCCTCTCCTCCAACAGGACTGGGGAGAGGGGCTGCAACCAGTTTATCACACACTGTCTCTGCTGCTCCATCCTCCTCAGGGGCAGGGCTCTCACATTTATCCTGCTCCAGTGTGGGTCATTCCTGTAGCCCTCCTGCTACCAAAACTTTGCCATGCAAACCCAATACAATGAGCTATTAGACATGAATGGAGAGAGCAGCAATACATTTTACAGAAACACCAAGAAAATGCACATAATTTCACACAATTTTTTCAATTTTTGTTAGATTTTAAAAGCTGACATTTCAGTACAGAATAGTACTGGAAAAGGGTGAAAAGATGAAATGCTTTATTAATATTTTGAGGTTTTATCCTTTATTCTCTGTAAATGTTACTTGACAAAAATCATGCCACTATCAGTGTTTTGGTGACATCAGCAATCTATGGGATGTTATCTGATTTGTTTTTCCTCCTACTTGCAGCTACTGTTTTCTTTTGTCCTACTTCTAGGAAAGTTGGTGTGAATTTTAAATATTTGCAAAAATGTTTCTATTCTGTCTGGCCAACCAGCTCCAGGAGCATCATTACCTCTTTTCCTAAAGGCTGAAGGGAATTGATGCATGCCAAATTGCAGCCAAAATGCAGACGAGGTAGGCACGCCTCTGACTACACTAATGACTGCACTTCTTGCACACTCCTGAGAATCTGCTGGGAATCCTGTCATCTGCCAAAAAGTCATGTTAAATCTGTATGATCTGTCACATTTTTGACCACTGGTTTTGTCATTTAAATGTCTTGTGCTCAGCCTTGTGCAGTGTCATGAGGTGCATTGTGCTGGCAGAACTGGCCTGAGTGGTGCCTGTGAGCCCTATGGACTTGTGACCTGTGTGGAGTCCTGATGTGTGAGGATGGGCTCATCATGGGCATGTTTCAGGTTGCTCAGAAAAGAGAGGAAAGCACACACATTTCACTTAAAAAGACTTCAAGGAAAGGGAATTGTACACAGCTTCCTGAAATCTTTATTAAAGAGTGTCTTAGCACAATAGACCAAGTACAAAGGCAGCTTTATGTTTCATGTGGCACATATATCTGAGGTACATTAAAGGTACTGGCTTTGCCGGCCTTTTTTGGTGGTGGTGGGGAGGGGGGGTTGTTTTGGGTTTTTTTCTTTTTTCTTTTTTCTTTTTTTTGTTTGTTTTTTTTTTCCTGGAGATAGGTTAGAGAAATTTAGTATTAAAAGAAAAGCTCAAGAACGTAAATTCACTCTGTACTGGATCTCTTAAACAAACAAGTCATTCTTTTCCAAGGAGGATTTTCTATCTGAATTGTTCCCTCTTGTTGATGAAGACTATCTGTAGAATTTGGCTCTCCTACAAGTACAACCATGAATAATGCATGTTGACTAGGAAAGAATGGACAGCAAATAACAACAGGAAACAAATACCACACTTTGCAGAACAAATTTTCAGGTGCACAATAATTCCTTCTAAAATCTGTGAACCTCATGGGATTCTCATATATTTTCATGAACACCTGCAGGCAATAAATATCCTGATGCTGTGTATTGCAGCTGAATTTGCTGCCTTCATTTGTGTGTGGGAGAAATCATATTCGTATATCTCATCTATCTCCTGTGTCAAGCTCCTTTGCTCTGCTTCGCTGTGCTGCAGTTCAGTATAAATAGTGGGAGAGTTTGCAGCTACCTCACACACTGAATAGCTTCTTGTGGGGATCCTGTTTGCAGGCAGGTAAAGAATTGCCACAGGACCTGATTGAGTTTGCAGGGAGTACCTGACATACTGTTGATAAGGGCCTGCTAAGGGACCAGTCCTTTCCTGTCTCCCATTCAGGCATCCCACATCCAACTGGTGGAAGGCAGGGTGATGTTGGTGGGGCTTTTCTTGAGTTTACCCTGCAGTGAGGATTTATTCCACCAGCTACTGTAATTTCTCACTCTCTGACAATTCTACAAAGTCTTATATTGAGGTAACACTGATAAGGCTTTGACAGCAGTGGCTCTAGGAGATAAGACTCACCAGCAGATAAAAGAGGATATTGGTGCATTTGTGGACAGAACCCTAGCGTTGAAAAAATGTGGAGAACACCACACAGGCCTTCACTATGAAAAACTGAAGTAATTTGTGATATATGGTTTTCCTTAATGCATTTGCAACAAGTGCTGTGAATTGTTTTTTTCAGCTGAAAACAGTCTTGAACTAAAAAAAAAAAAAAATAATAAAAAAAAAAAAAAAAAAAAAAAAAAGTAACTCAAAACTTGGGCTAGGGAAAGTCAGAGAAACATCTTCCAGGTTGATGTTGACAGCTGAGGGAAGGGAGTCAGGATCATCAGATCAGCATGTAATTCAACTCAAGCAATGGAATTTGACTCATAGGAAATCACTTCTGTTAGTGTTTCCTCATTTTGAACTTCTTTATTTGTGTATGCAATTGAGACAATGAGAATACAACCCTTTACCTGACTCAGGTGCAGCAATAGCAATGAAATATGAGTAAAGCCCATTGGTTTTTATTTCAAGAACACTGAAATAAAGTCAAGAGAACCTCAAAGGTTGTGTACCTGCAAGCAATGGATCCATTCCCCATGGACAGAAAAGCCATGTGAATCCCAGGAGATTTCCACCTCTCTGCAGACTAGTCTAAGAACTAGAAACATGTTGGACCTTTCAGCATTCATCTGTTGCAACAGAATTTAGGCACAGCAGCACTATTTCACAGTCTTGAGCAACAGGACAATATATGTTTATAATTTTGTCTGTATTCATCTTATCCTGCCCCTTCATTCCAGAAAAAAAAAAAAGAAAGCTGTTTCACTCAGTCCTGCTGGAATTCTCATTCCCCTCACCCTAAGATAGATCAATGCCTCAACTGTCAGTGTAGGAAACATTTCTCAAAAAAATTTCTGGGCTTGATGATTTACCTTTGTGCCAATGGGTATTTTTATGAGAAAGTCAGTGGGTCAAAGTTATATTTGCACAGATCGAAATATATCGCTCTGTTTGGGTTTTTTTAATGTACACTTCAATAAAGAATGCATGCACTTTGACAGTGAAGAGACTTTATAATTTGTAAATGGAAAACCTGGAGATCATTAATTAGGCTTCAAACAACTAGAAGGTGAGACAGCCTGTGGCTGTATGTTTTAGAACTAAAGCTTGTTGCTAAAATAAGTTGCATATTCTGCATATTTTACAGCTAAGAGAGCACTACGCAAATGGTATAAGACTAAGGAAGAGAACACAACTTTATCTTGCTTTGCAATACTATTCCTTAGCCCAATTTCCAAGATATTATTGCAAGAAAAGAAAACACACCCAGATGTGAGATAAGAGAAGTCTTCAAAAAATTGAGCTGTTATTCTGTGATCGTGCCTAGTTTTCCACCTATCCGCTGTTTTGAAGCCTAGTCTCATTCTTTCATGTGAAAAGGCTTACCTGTACAGACTGTCTCAAATCTGAGCCATGGGGGTGGAGAGGGTTTTATCTGTTGTCCATTCTCTGTGGCAATCAGTCACAGAAAAAACTGGCCGTGAGGACCTACTCCTTGAAGACCTTATTACAGTCTTTCAATATATAAAGGAGGCTTAGAAGAAAAATGGAGAAAGACTTTTTACCAGGGTCTCCGGTGACAGGGCAAGGGGAAAAGGTTTCAAAAGGGAACTGGGTAGACTTAGATTGGCTATAAAGAAGAAATTCTTCACTATGTGGGTAGTAAGATACTGGAACGTGCTGCCCAGAGAAGTCGTAGAGACCAGTCCTCATCACTGGAATTGTTCAAGGCCAGGCTGGAGGGGACTTTGAACAACCTGTCCTTGTGAAAGATGTCCCTGCCCATGGCAGAGGAGTTGAACTAGCTGATCTTTACATGCCTTTTCCAACTCAGGTCATTCTGTGATTCCATGATTCACCTGCTGTGTGGGACACCTAGGTGCTGTATTGAGGGAAAACACCCTTCTGCACAATGAAGCAACAACCTCCCGAGGTGGAGATGAGAGGGGAAAGTGGCAACTGTGAAACTTGTTCTTAGGACTTTGAAGTTACTCAGTGACACACTGTCCCTTAGTCCTATCGATTCCATAGTTGGTGTCTGCTCCTGTCTTAGGGCACTAGTAGTTAAGAGAGGAGTAGTATCTGGTATAAACAAAGGTGAGGTGGAGAAAGGGAGACACCTAGCAATGCACACAGACTAATACTGTCTAAGCAAGCATACTTTGTAGCAGAGCAGTGATGCCCAAGATTTTGAAACATCAGTTTCCATTCTGATTTGGACAGATAAGGCAGCAGTTGTGCAGGTGAGATGTATTTCCCACAATGAGAAAAAAGAGTTGCCACTAACAGGGAGGACAGCAGGGTGGAAGGGCGTGAGGATAAAAAAATTATCTTTACCGAGAAAATAACTGGAGTTTAGGAACACCATTCTGACGCTAGACTTTTGATTAAATAAGTTGCAGTAGAACTAGCCTTAGCTTCAGTACACATGAAACCAGTTCAAAATTGGTCCCGGGGCAGGATGGAGTACCCTGTCTACCTTCTAGATAAATGCCTGCCTCACCCCCATGACACTGGAGTGCAACAAAAACTGGAAGGCGGGCAGGTGCATAGTGAGCAAGGCCAGGAAAGATTGGATTTTCCCTTATGGGTGGAACAGGATGAGAAAACCCTAATGATCTACAGGTGCAGCCCTGGGACCTAAGCTAACCTGGCAGATGGTCAGGGCAAGGAGCTTCTGATTCATTCAGTCATGTCAAGCTCCTAAGGAAGGTGGTGCTGCATGAGCGAGACCCAAGAGAAAGCTAAGGCTGGCAAGAATGCCACGGCATGGAGAAGGGATGAAGGCTGAGGGCCAGTTGACACAGAAAAGGAACAAACCTGCTTCTTCTTCTTCTTCTTTTTTT